>JBBBDQ010000256.1:7825000-7932500 GCA_037127315.1 Ascarosepion bandense | reverse complement strand
CTACACGTGTTTCGAGTCTAAGATTGTCCTTCTTCAAGCGAATAAATTTGTGGCCTTACGTATCGTGTTCCTTTTGTTTCTGAGGGCTAAATTGTTATTTATAAATAAGTAAATAAGTAGAAAAATTTAAAAAAATCAAATCATTAAAATAAAATGAAGTGTTTTTTCACACATCAGCACGTGTATAAAATGAATAAACAGATAAATAAATAAATAAATAAATAGTTGAATGAATCAAGTGCTTGGCCCAATTTGAAATGATTTTGGTCTGGGGCTCCCTCATTTGCACGTTAAAATTATCTTCTAGGGGACTGTGCTTATCTACTAGTGTATTCATCGGTCAGTCGATTGTTTTTATTGTTTAGTCGGTGTTTTGAATTTAGTTTTTGTGTGTCTGTGTGTAAGAGTATGTCTGAGTGTGTGAGCGTTTTTTGATTTCGTCTTTTTGTTTTAGAATAGTTTTTTTATGGGTCTTCCAGTCCTTTTTCTTTTTTGGGGTTATCATTTGAATTTAGTGTGTGTGTGTGTGTGTGTGTGTGTGTGTGTGTGTGTGTGTGTGTGTGTGTGTGTGTGTGTGTGTATTTTTCGGTGTGTGTGCTTTTTTCTTTGGTAATCTGGTTCTTATTTTTTGGGGTTATGATTTGAATTTGATGTGTGTATGTATGTGTGTGCATGCATGTGGATGTATGTGTGTGTACGTATGTATGTATGTATGTGTGTATGTATGTGTGTGTCTGTATGTTTTTGTTGTGTGTGTTTTTCATGTTGTTTTGTTGAACGAAGGCTTGTATTTTTTATGAATCTTTCTTCCTGCATTATTAGTTTTTCTTAGTCTGTATTTTGAGAAATAGTTTTAACTTTGAATTTGATTTGTTTTATCTTATAAAATGATCTAATATATTCTAGGTAATAAATTAAATATTTTTAATTCTTAGAATATTCAGGCCGGTAGATGTAAATTAAAAAATACTTTTTTATACTTTTTAATAATAATAATAATAATAATATATAATTTACTCAAAGTGTGAGTATTCCCTAAAAATATCTTTTTAATTTGTTATATATATATATATATATATATATATATATATATATATATATATATATATCAGGAGAATCGACAAAAATGTGTGTTCAAATCAGTAGTGTTTTACTTCATAATGTGGTTTGACGTGGCTGAACTCTCAAGGCACGTTAGAGCAAATGGTGTTTGTTCTGGAGGGCGTTGATTCGAATCCCGCTGGATAGCACACATGTTTTTAAGAAGAGTTCTCCTAATATTTAAGCTGGTATATCTGTAAATCAATGAATACACTGTCTAATTAAAACAAAGCATCTACTCAAATAGAAGTATCTATTAAAGATAACGTATATGACCAAGTAATAACTAACACCTGGTTTCAAGAACACCCTTGATCTATAGACATGGAGAAGCCAAGGAAGAGATACAAAAACTAAATAGATTACATAACTATAGACAAGAGGTTCAGGGACGCAGTGGTTCAATGCAAAACATATGCAGATGCCGACTGCGGAAGTGACCATGTCCCAGTCATCTGCAAACTAAGGATAAAACTCCCGAGAATGAAGAAGCCCATCACATCAACAAGTCTGCAATACAACACGCTTGCGAATGGCCACACCCTGCAGAAATAATACACTAAGAGCGTGAGAAAGAAATATGAAAACAAATTAGAAAAGGACACTTAAAATGGTAGTCAATAAAGGAAGCGATGGTGACCTCAGCAAACAACATTGCCCCAAAGGAAATCAGACGCAGAAGACAAAATGAGTGAGTGACTGAGGAGATTCTCCACATCATGCAAAGAAGACAAAAAATAAGGCCAAGACATGGAGGAGAGTACAAGAAACTACACAGGGTGATAAGGAACAAATTCAGACATGCTAAAGAGGAATGGCTCAACAACAAATGCGCAGAAGTAGAGAGACTGAGCAGGACCAATAAAGCAGAGATGCATAAAGAGATAAGAGAACTGACAGAACAAAAAATCTGCTCCTCAAGAAAATCCAAGGACGGAACAATCATATTGGAGAAAGAGGAAATAGTCCAGCAACAGTAAGCGTATATAAAGGATCTTTTTTGCGAGAACAACAGAGGATACACAAGGAGGAGGAAGGAACGGAAATATTAAAATTGGAAGTGGAAGCTGCAATAGCCAAACTGAACGGAAACAAAGCAGCTGGTCTAGACACCGTTGTAATAGAGCTACTGATAGCCCTGGAAGCATATTACCGACATAATAAACGAAATTTATAGCAGTGGATTAATAACATACGACCTATGCAAGTCGATATTTATAGCACAGCCGAAGAAACCAGGTGCAAACGAGTGCAAACTACAAAAAACTATCAGCTTAATGAGTCACATTACAAAACTATCAGAATCCTGAAGAATAGAGCGAGTAACAGAATCAGGCCAGAGATAGGACAGGAACAGTGCGGGTTCGTCAAAGACACTGGAACAGGGAACGCCATATTTATGATTAGGATGCTCCCGAAAGGGTAATACAAATGAAGAAAGACTTGTACCTATGTTTTATTGATTATGCGAAGGCATTCGACATCATCCGACACAAAGAATTGATGGAGATTCTCGGCAGCCTCGACATTTTTGGAAAATACATCAGAGTAATCAAGAATCTCTACTGTCATCAAACGGCCTGTATACGGACAGGTAACGATTTCAGCAGATTTACAAAGATAGAAATTGGAATAAGACGAGGATATGTCTTTTCACCCGACCTGTTCAACTTGTACAGCAAGAATACTTTGAGGACCCTAGATGACACGCCAGGATTTGTTATTGGAGGCAACATCTTGAACAACATAAGGTATGCAGATGATACATGTGCTTATTGCAGACACTGAAAGAAAACTACAAGACCTCCTACAGAAGGTATCGTTGGAGAGTGACAAAAAGACTACAAATAAACTTTAAGAAAAGCGAATGTATGGTCATCAGCAAAAGGTGCAACCCAAAATGCCAAATACAAGTGGAGGATACCAGAATCAAGCAAGTACAAAAATTTAAATACCTAGGAAGTGTTCTAACACGAGATAGAAAGTGCGACACAGAGATCCGAATGCGAATTGGCATTGCAACGGACGCGTTCCAGAAACTGAGTAAAGTAGTCAATCACAGGAAAATTTCACTAGAAACAAAGAAAAGAGTGCTGGATTGCTATGTGATGTCACTTCTTCAATACAACAGTGAATTCTAGACAATATAATCGAAAATGAGGAGAAAACTTGAAGCAGCGGAAATGTGGTTCTACAGAAGGATACTGCGGATATCGTGGACTGAGCATGGAAGCAACGATGAGGTGTTGGAAAGAATGGCAACAAAGAGGAAATTAATACTGAGCATCAGGAAGTGACAATAGAAGTTCCTGTGACATGCAATAAGGAATGAGAGCTTGGAGAACCTGATACTGACAGGCCAGATAGAAGGAAACAGAGAGAGAGAGAGAGAGAGAGAGAGAGAGAGAGAGAGAGAGAGAGACGACAGCTGATAACATATTTGCAGGGCCTGATCAGGTAGATAACTGAACGGAGGTTGCGAGGTCTAACAGGAGCAAACATACTGAGAGGCACAAGGGATAGGGAGACGTGGAAAACCATGAACGCCTACGTCCAGACAGAGCACACGGAAGAAGATATATATATATATATATATATATATATATATATATATATATATATAATGGTCATTGAAGTCAACACCGAAAGACGACAGTCTTACATACTAAACGCAATTTCAAGCAGAAAACAAGCCTGATGATTGCGTTTATACAAGGTAGAGTGACAAATAACACCATGTAAAACAAAAATATTTATATAACAGAAACAGAAGCATCCTGTAAAGAGAGAGTAAATAATTGCATGACATCATTCAATACAGAAAAATACATCAACAAAACAACGCTGCCAACTTATATTTGGAAACAAAAAGAAATAACACCCAGATTACATGGGAAATTGTAAAAGGAGCACTATTAAACTGTCCGTCAGTTAAGTTCCATACGTGATACACGCTTGGGCGTTCATGTCTCTTTCGAGACATGTCTGGCTGGGCAGAAGATTATCCCGCAGTAGGTTGCCATTGCTTTCTGCGGTAGACTGGTTGCCGACCAAAGCTACAGAACCGTATCATTCTTATTATTTAATCCATAACTGTAGAAAAGAGACGGATTAATACCTTTTCCGAGGATATTTTTGCGTGAATGCAATAAATTCAACTGGAATTAAAATTTTGCTCTTCGATTTCTCATTCCGAGTCTATATACAATGCACCACAACGCACATAACAATAGCAAAACTGTAAAATATGCCTTGAACAGAAACTAACAATAACTAGTTTCAAAAGCCAAAATAAAAGAAACGAAATAATGGGAAAATGTTGACATGAGAAGAAATAGCTAGTTTGCCACACAAATGAGAATAAATAACAAAAAAAAAAAAAACATAAATCTACAAACACTCAATTATGACAAAAAAAACCCAGAAAATAATTTAACAACGACCAAAATAAAAAGCACACATTATTTCACCAAAATAAATATCCAGTAAAACACAGACGCTCAAATATGACGTAAAAACTAAACTTTAACTGGTCAAATAAATAGATCAAGTCAATAAAAAAGGTTAACTGAAACGTAAAGAAAAATCAACATGACTCCTATTCAGTATAAAACAATTTTATAGACATCCACGTATGCGTAAATTGAAAGCGATAAATAAAAAATTAAAAGAAAGGCAACACATGCACATTAAAAATAAACAGAAAGAAAAAGAAAAAAAAACAATTAATCGCGCAGAATAACTCCCTGAAAATATTAAATTACACGAAGCTTCTATGAATGGTAAAGGGACTAAGGCCGCAACAGCTCGAAATAAACCCAGCTTTAATGAGTGAGTACATCATAATGATATCCTCACGAAACTTCGAAGTTGCGATGAACCTGCTCAATAAAAGTGACAATTTCTTTTCACTAAATGTATCATCGCTTTATCTCCACCTCTATATGGAACACTTTGAGACGAGAAAGCCAGCTTGTCGGATAGCCGTCTATCAGTACAACTACTGAAAAATCAATGTCTTGGCGCCAATGCAATATATATATATATATATATATATATATATATATATATATCACGTATCGAGCACTGTATTGTTAAGGTTTCATCTCGGTTTTTTTTCTTTCTTACTGGTACTCGACGTTTTGTGCTTTTAAGCCGTTTGTTTCTTTTTTTTTTGTCCTCCATCTTTGCCCTAAGAAGAGGTTCTCTTCTGGGTGTTCAAGACGATTAAATTATAGTTAAGTTAGCGCCAATTCTAGCGGTTTAGTTTCTTTTATACTTTTATTAGTATTATATATATATATATATATATATATATATATATATATATATATATATATGTCAATAATATATACTCATCATTCTTTAAATTAGTATAAATTCAGAGTTATTGCCTTGCATACAACGGTAATAGTTAAAATTAAGAAATAATAATGTTTATTGAATCCCATAAACGATTAACAATTTAAAATAAATATTTATTCACATATATACTGTCTTTATCAGACAGTCCTGTTTTGCTGTATGACAGATCACCAGTACGGTTAGACATCCGATTGCTTCCAGTAAGGGTTGAAACACGAGCGATTTGCCATCAATCGATTTTACCACTAAGCTATAGGAACAGGGTGGTAGAAGGCAGATTTACTGCCTTAGATATGCAATGTTCAATTCATTGCTGGAAAACGATGCATAAATAACGATGAGTAGTTAATGTTTTATATAATGAAAAATCTCTGTATAAGACGTGTGACAACTGATATGTGTCTCAATGATAAACCGATGGGGTGCTTCCTATCTGCATCATCCCAACAATTTCTCTTTCCAAAACATACAGCAATTTGAGTCGTGTTCATAATAGTGAAAATTGCAGAAAAAATCAATGTTTCTAACTTTTAGTTTGGTCTAGCAGTAGATAATGCTCTCAACAATTTTTCTTTTTTTTTTGCATTCAAAACTTCGTTAAAGATTTTGCTGATAAAATAAATGTGAGTTTATTCGTGAACCGGATAGTAAGAATGTAGTCAGATATTTGAAATATCCCTTGATAGCTATCTATCTTCTTAAACTGAATAGAGAGTACAGTTCGAAATTCTATGAAAGGTATCACAAAATCAGAAGGAGAAAACTTTTGAAAGGTTATGCTTGTAACGAAACGATGGTAATTTTAGTACGAATATATATAATGGATCTATTGTAGTAAATGTTGTTTATTTAAACATCCATCTTTCTGCTTTTTCTGTCATCCTTTCAATAAATACGTTAAGCTGATGACATACTGTTTTCCCTGTCTCTGTTTAATTTAATATAGCCTTCGAGTGTTCGATTATGTAGGATAAATTAACCATTATGCATTCGAGAAATGTGCTATGTACTTCCTATTTTCTTTAAAAACATACTCGTTACTAATATGTTTTGTCCATGGTACGATTAAAATACTACGGTAGAAGGACATCCCTGTTTTTTCTCTACTTTAAGAAAATTGTTCAGCCATTCACAGCTTTATAGGATATTGCTTAGCGTATAAAGTAATATTTATGTTTAATCTTTTTGTTCTCAATGATATTTCTTAAATATTCAAAAAGTGCATTGTTCTGAAATATATCTTTTGAGATATCGATGCTCTTTCGGATATCTAACGTTTGTCATTGTGTTTTAATACATTTTATAGATAGTTAAATTTGTATATCTGCAATGGTCCTGATCTTTCTAAGGCATTTCTTTGAATTTTGTTTTTTGTTGGTTATTCTCCAAACTATACTTTTACTTATTAATTTCTTTGAATATTCTTTTAGAATCGGTTCTCCCCAAGCATAGCATTACTGTCATTGGTGTACAGGGCGTTAAATGAGAACAGAGTAAAGAAAAAGAGTAACCGGTTGCAGTGGCTGTCGTAGAATGGGTAAGAAAAGGATGGAAACACTTGTGTGAAGAGAGTTGTATGAGAGTAGAGCGGAAAGGAAGGGCAACAAGATACAGGGAGTGTGAAGGAAAGGATAGGAGTCAAGGAGATAAAAAATGGCAATTGCCGTTGCATTTAAACTCTTGGAGATTGTAGCTATCAAGGAAGCAAGTGCACGGAAGGGAGTTTCACGGTAATTGAAAACGGTTTTCTCATTAAAAGAACAAGAGTTAATTCGACAGACGATGTCGATTGACCTTGCATCTTGATTTAGGTCGTAGCTGATTGGAAAGTAAGAAATCGGAAGATAGTTCTAAAGTGTGAGAGAAGAAAATATTATAATAGAAATTACATTTATCTTTAGAAATTTCCCCACTGATATAATTATGCGTAGCAAATAAATTCGACCATAATTTGGATTTAAAAAATGCCACATTAATAAAGAGAGTAAGCAAATTATTCAGAAGGAAAATACTCGAGATCGCCGCCATCCAGTGCTACCAAAATATGAATTTTACCCTTCACCGTCGGTTTTTCCCAATCTCACCTTTTTTTTGGAAAACGGTTTAATTCCCTTCGTTTTAAAATCTCGTGACATTGAACTACACATGAAGGAGTTCTAAAACTAAAATATTGTTTTAACCTTTTTGAATGATTTGTGAGCATTTTTTTATAGTTGCCAACACAATTTATAGATACCTAATTAAGACTAAAACTCATTTCATCTTTTTGCCTTGATAAAGTCCATCACAGGACGAAACGCGTAGGCGAGTTAAATACAGTTTTCCGCTTGTCTTTTTATTTAACCATACCGTCCTTAATCTCAGATCATAACTGAGTATATATATATATATATATATATATAACTTACACAAAATGCAATGTATGTTAATAAGATACAGTATTACATTTTTTAAAAATTTGTAAAGAATGAATGCCATTTTTAATCAGAAAGAATTGCCTTAACTCTCTGAAGCTGCTTTTTCTTTATTCATGAAAACAACACAAAATTAAGTTTAAATTCCACTGCTGCTTTCTATTCCTTATACGAATTTTGACATTTAATTAAAAATTGTTTATTTTCGATGTTTTTTGTTTCAGATTTGTTTAAACTTCGTCCTTTTATCTTTTAATCTGCGAAGATTCGACAACGTTCTTATTTTTATAGTTTTTGAATTCTCTTCATCTGAGTTGCACAAACGTAAATTAGATTCAATACATTTATCTACGAATGTAATACTTGTTCATATTTCATTTGTATGTCTTTTCTCGCGTCAAACTTCTCGAGTTTGGGCGTCGATTGAACAGTTATATCATTTATATGAGAAGGATTGTCTTGCTTTCGGTTCTAGTGACACAAAGCTTTCTCCTGATACGATGGAAATAATGAAGACTGTTATATTTTCATGTAATATTAAGTAAGGTGCAAACAAAAACAAAACATAAAAGAAAACAGGGCAAAAACATCTATACCGCTTAACATGATAAAAATAAGACAGGGTAAGTAATACCGAACAGGACATATTTAATATAAGTTAAAATATATTATATTGCATGGATATCAATTAGCCAGAAAGATACAGTCTAATTATTTAAAAATATTCATTCTGTCCGTAAACTATTTGTGTATGTGTCTGAGATGAGTTATAATTATTTCTATTATTTACATTTTTCGAACAGCTGTCCTCATCTTTGTTGCCCTATTCACAACGTTTTCACCATTGTACGCTCCGAGATTCTTCTGACAACTGGAATTTCGAAGTGAAAAAAAATATTTGTTCACCGAGGTATACTGTTCTAGTCCAACAAGTCTTGCCACTTTTAATGTTACTGTATCAGATATCTCTCTTTAACTCAGCTCTTTATTCTATTTTTTATATTATTGAATATTTATTGAATATATATATATATATATATATATATATTGCAAACATAAATCGAAAGAGCTATGGATACTGTAGTAATGTTCTAAATCGTTTACAAAAACCACAGTTTTTCATCTTTTAAAAGATGATCTTGAAAGATTAAAAGTACTTGGGAATACTAAAAGATGGATAATAAAGTAAACGCTAAAATTTACAGCGCATTTCGTACATCTTTCAATGATAGATTATCCGTGGTTACGAACGCATTTTTTAAAAATAAGTAGGCGTAGTGTTTTCTTTTATTTCATCTGTCATGCCTAAAGGAAGTTTGCTCTCTAAATGCACTATATATATACATACTCCATTTGTAAACGAGTTATATATATATATATACTTGTAGGAAATCATCGAATCGAAGAAAAAAGACACCCACAAGTGAAAAAAGTGTTCAATGGTTCGCAATGCGACAGAACTTAATAATTATAAACTGATATCTACGAGAATATGACTGAATAAGGTATGCGCAATCACCAAGTTCGATTAGTCAGGGATATGATTCTTGACGTTATCGGTCTCGGTGAAGCGGTCACAGCTTGTGAAAAAGTGCCTCAAAACTTATCTAAGTTGACCCAAGGTTGAGTCAAATGGGGCTTAGCTAGCCGCCCCAGTAGACAGGTGTCCTCAAATATACGTGGCCAGCCAGGTATTATTATTATTATTATTATGTTGTCATTTGTCATCATATTTCTATTTCTGCTATGGTCGCACTACCAACCAAATCTGCGGGAAGACTTAAGGCAGGTCGCGGTGTGTTGTTATGGCTCCATTTCATGTTTTTTTTATATCTCGCGTATTATCCCTAGTGTTACATAGATAAAGTTCTCCTTAGTGTGTGAGCTGTACTTAAAAGACAATTTTGTATATCTCTTTACGTTGTGCTAACTCGAACTTACAAATCATCGTAACCGATGTTTTTAGCGCCCTGAACTTGTTCAGACTGTTGTTCACGCTTGATAACGTGCTATCTCTCTCAGAAACTCAGATAGATTCTGTGAGTGTTGAACAAACACAGGTGTGCCTGAGCAAGCCTCTGCAATTAAGATTAACTTGCCGGCCCAGTAAGCGGGTATCCTCAAATCCGAGTGGCCAGGTATTAATATTATTATTATTATTTATGTTTGTGTATTCCTGCTCGGCTGAGGCTATTACCTTTTTCTGTTTAGGCTCTGTGAGGGTTGAACATACTCAAGTGTGACTGACCAAACGTCTGCAATGGGGCTTAGCTAGCCGCCCCAGTAGACGGGTGTCCTCAAATATATGTGGCCAGCCAGGTATTATTATTATTATTATGTTGTCATTTGTCATCATATTTCTATTTCTGCTATGGTCGCACTACCAACCAAATCTGCGGGAAGACCTAAGGCAGGTCGCGGTGTGTTGTTATGGCTCATTTTCATGTTTTTTTTTTTATATCTCGCCTATCATCCCTAGCGTTACATAGATAAAGTTTTCCTTAGTGTGGGAGCTGTACTTAAAAGACAATTTTGTATATCTCTTAAACTGGGGTTTCTATGAATTCTTTCAATGTGTTGTTTTGTTCTTTTTTTTATCATTCCAAGTGCACCTACTATCACTGACACAACTCTTGTTTTCAATTTCTACATTTTTTCTATTTCAATTCCCAGGTCTTTATATTTTGACAGTTTTTCAAATTCCTTGGTTGCTATGTTACAATCCGCTGGACAAGTCATATCAATTAATAGGCAAGTTTTCTTTTCTTTTTGGTTTTTAACAATAATGTCCGGCCTACTTGCTTCAATTTTTCTATCTTTGTAAATGGTGTAATCCCATACAATGGTGATATCTTCTTTTTTTAAACCGGTGCTGGGTAATGTTCACACCAGTGTTTGTTTACAGATTTTCCATCGTGTTTGCACATTGTCCAATGTAAATATTGCCCCACTCTATCGTGGCGACTTTTATATTCATTTAGGGCAAGTACAGAACAGCCTGAGATTAAACGGTCTATTGTTTCTTGGTGTTTATCAGAAAACCGGCATTTTGGATCCATATTATTATGTATAATATATGCCTGAATGTTTCCAGCGAAGAAACTTTCGTCTTGCGCTGCAAGAATAAAGCATTCAGTCTCAGACTTTAATCTAGAAGCACGTAACCATCGATGAGTATTAACTTTATCAACATTGGATTTATTAGCATGTTCTGGATATTGGCCATGTAGAGGTTTGTCTTTCCAGCGTTGTTTCATCTCTTCAAGCGCTTTATCTTTGGCTTTCATTTTCATAATTTTTGTTGCAATTTTTGGTTCTTTGCTTCTGTTTTGCTTTTCTACACAATCTACTAAATGTAGATCTTGTTTGTATTTACTGCCTTCTTTATTATTGAATATATTTCTTTCTTTCTTCATGTTGCCTTACTAATTGTATCATCCAGTCCTTTGTTGTTTTTATTTATGTTAGTAAGCCAATAGTTGTTGTCTTGTATGACGATTTTAGCTGAATAAGACGTCTTCCACCTTCTTTACTGGGTATGTATAGATGGTCTAATTCAGCCTTTGGATGATGCATCTTAAGCTTAGAAAGAAGCTTTCTTGTTTTAGAATCTATTCGCCTGATGCCGTTTAGTGTCCAGTTTAAGATGTTGAAACTATATTGGACAACTGAGATTGCGAGGCTATTAATGGCTATAATTCTGTTCTGAGAATTCAATTCAGTTTTTAATATCAGTCATAGCCTATATGTAGACTATAACCTTCTATAGTACTCTTTACGCACTATTTTTTTCATTTTTCTATGGTGACTTTTTCACTCTCATTTCCACCTAGTTATTTATAGGCTTCTTCTGGTTTTAATTCTTTTATTGTTACAGCAGGGTCTAAGCTAATTGAGGATTTTTCTTGTAAACAACCAACAATATGAAAAAGGTAAATCTGTCACCTTTTTTTAACTGAATGCATGAAATAAAAATACAAAATTTTGCATCTTGAAGAAAAATTTTAAAAAATATATGAGAAAATATCGTTCAGTTTATAAAATGAGCCTTGATACATTCCCCGAAACATTTACTTAAAAAAAGAAAAGAAAGTAAAAAATAAATTCAATGGAACTACAGTGCAACAGAGCAGAATGTAAGGTGATTTAGCAATTCTTTTGTCCTGGATATACGCTCAGAGTTTTATCGAACAGAAATGACAAAAAAGAGTCTAAATAAATAAAATTGGAACTGAAGTTGAAATTACAGAGAAGAGCAAAAGTGAAATATATATTGTCCTCGAATTGTCCTTTTGGAAAACACCAACATAGAGGAATCTGTGTGAAATGAAACTATTCAAATTATCAGCGAGTAGCAAAAATGGCTCCAAATAAACAAGATTGTCATGTCGACGAAATCTCGAGATTCCGTGAAACTGTTGATAAAATACATTGCTTTGCATCCTCATCAAATAAATACGTAATGGAAGATGAGTAATAAGTAAAAAGTGATTAAAATTTATATTGATTTGTAAAAAGATGATAATACTCATAATTAATGAGTTGACCGAATATTGCATTCCAGGTTATATATATATATATATATATATATATATATATATACTCAAATTGTTATGATACATAATGCCTTAATTGTTGTTTAGGGCTAGCATCTTTGTCATAAAGTGTTCAATATCAAGAAAAAGATAGAGAGTTAATAGAATTATTGGGAACAATTTTTTCACTTAGCTGAGCAGTGTTTTTTAAGTCATGCCGACTTTGAAGATTCGTGAATGCAATGCACACACACACACACACACACACACACACACACACACACACACACACACACACACACATATATATATATATATATATATCATTTCATCCCAAGCAAGTCATTCCACTGCCACTATAGCGCAGGGGTTTACATAGAGGAAGGTGGTGAGAGAGTGATTTGATATAGGAAATGTCAGTAGGAGGGTGATAGACGAGTAAGGAGGTTCATAGGAAGAGTGTTTGAGAGAATGGGTGCGAGTTAATGTGTTAGGAGGTATCTATTGACCTTACATTTAAACTCCTGGAGATTGTAGCTGGGAAGCAAGTATGTAGAAAGGAATTATGAATGTGTTATTACTTACATTTAAATCAGACATTACACAGTTGTATTTAAAAGAGCTCAATATTTAATAATTCTATATATGTTCTCTAACCGTGACTTATACCAGTGTGACGTATTTTGTATAACCTGGAAACCAAAATGACCAATGTTTCGCATAAAATGGAGCCAAGAAAGACAGATATTATCCTGCAACCAACACGACATATATGTTAAAAACGCTTCGATGGACCGACGATTATTGATTCGACGACGTTTCTTTGTAATACAATTCTTGATATTTTTCATGATGACAAATTGAGGATATTTTCACTTAATAAAATGACTACCGTAACACGCATATATAAACCGATAAAGATATCATATCATTTATTCGATTATCAAATATCCTAAAGTCGAGTAGAAGGCTTGTTTGAATGTAAGAGCACACGCGCATCGAGGGGCCAGTGGCCGAGCTCGTCCGCGGTTTTTCTTGTTTCTTTATCTGTCTGTTTAATTCTCAACTCCTAACTCTCCTAACACTCGCCTCTGCTTACTCCTAATTTTTCACTAATAATCGATTACGTTATATTTTGACACATTGTCTACATAATTTCAAAGCCCACATTTTCTGATCTTCCCTAGACTGGTTTCAAAACAATCAAATATTTTCTTTACGTAGACGATTGTGCCGCATTCTTAATTTTGACAACAATGAAAGACTTATCAAAACAATGACTATTTTTCTTTTGCTAGCAGTTTCCATGTTTGTTGTTGTTTCATAAAATTACAATTCTTCAGGAAATTATTCACCAGCTCAGACATGCTAAAACAAATATGCATATAATGTAAAGCATTAAAATATTTTCATTCGGAAATCAGTCGATTACACAAACGTGATGTAAACATTTCGCTCTCTTCAAGCCTTTCATATTAACTGTTAAGATAAAACGCTTGACGATGCCGAAAGGTTTAAAGCAAATGTAATCGGCTGAAATCCGAAAGAATATATATATATATATATATATATATATATATATATATATATATATATATATATAGTGTATCGAACCAGCAGATAATTTTTTAAACATATACTGTTAAGCATAACAGAAAATGAACATTTGTCAAGTTTAATCATGGGCCGTTCTAAACATCGTTTTTTAACTTTAATTTCAGGTAAAAATAAAGGCAAAAATTAATCAACATTTGGATATTTTGTTTATTATGATGGTTCTAAGCTTTCAACTCACATGAGGAATCTTCAGAGGGGTTACCTTTCTGATCAATTACAATTAAACAAAATTTCTTAAAAATATATATATCCATGTAGGTAATAATAGACAGATTGTAGTCGATAACAAAATAATACACACTCATGCACACAGTAAAAGCACTTTCAGATATTGGAGGCCATCTATATTAAATCACAACAAACCAGACTTAATAAAATGACATTTAAATCTAGCCAAAACACATTGCATTGAATTTAGTTATATGGTTCTTTTAACATTTCGGTCTCTCACGCGGTGTGTCGTCATAGAACCACATTACAAAATTACAAACTGCGTCTGCTATTCGGTAGCTTTTATCGCTGCATAGCAATATTTTATGTCAACACAAGATAAAATCATGTATGATATCGGATGTCTTTATGTTAATGTCCCTTTAACCTCTATGACGATGTTTCATGTAAGTGAAAGGTTTAAAAGCAGCATAATAAAAAACATCCACAAGTTGGACGATTTATGTCGTTATTTTCACCTGAAAATAAAGTAAAGCTATGATGCTTAGAACGGCCCATGATTAAACTTAATAGACATTCATTGTCTGTTTTATATATATATATATATATATATATATATATATATATATATATATATGGAACAGACAGTGTTCTTTTATTATATGTTGCGTATATATACGTTTATGTATGAATATATGTGTGTGTTCACTGAACTGAAGTAATGATGTATTTTTTAAAATTTTCTCTTTTAAGGAAGCGACCATTATTTTTATTCGTTTTTTTAGGTCTATATGAATTTCCATCGTGTAAAATCTTTTGTACAAGAAAGATGGAAGCTGATGATGGTTCACCTGTAATAGGCCTAAACTTTCGATTTATCATGAAATAACGTGTCTGCATTAATTTTGTTATATTTTCTCTATATGTATTTATATACATATATATTTAGAGTTATCCTACCACTGTATGTACAGGATACTCCTTTGGATTCTTCTATACCGACACTACATGCTGATATATATATATATATATATATATATGTATATATATAATAATAATAATAATAATAATAATTATTATTAAACCGACTCTGCGTGTATTCTAATCTCAAAATTTTATAGAAGGGACTTTCTAAGACCATGAATGACCAGCAGAATCTAAATCCGTTATTGCCCTCGGCTATAAAGCTTTGGGCAAAGAGGGGGAAAAAAAGAAAACTGCGTGGGACCGACAATACATACGGTTCCTCCCAGTAAAAAGAAAAAAAACCCTCTAACGGAACAAACAACCAGAAAAGAAAAGTGCTCGATACACACAACCGAAAAGTATTTAACTAGAAGGCAGTAACGCAGAGCAAACACACTAACAAAATAGCAAGATCGCCAAGACCTACCGCGGTTTCGCACAACGGCTCGTCAGGGCAAAGGCAGATCATGTACTAACCAAATAAATACACACTACTAAGACTAACCCATTTGCAGAAGAGGTTGGATGGAAAGAAAAGAAAAAAAAAAACCTGGGAGGGGGGTTACTATAACTTTCGATATCCTAAGTAAGAAACTTCATTTTATGCATTCTACACTTATTTAATATCTCAGTTCTAGAGTTAATAAGCCTATTAGCGGGTTCAAACTTAGCTATAGCTAGCTTCTCCTCATCACAAAGTTTGCAAAATTTATTATTCTTATTACTGCTAGGGCACTTTTTTATTATTTCCCATTTCAGAATTGGGTCCTTTTTACTTTTGGCTTTTATTTCCCATACATAGGTAGATAAAGCCGTGCTATGTTTATATCTAGCGTTTTTGAAAGAAGTTTTATGATTATAAAACCTACTTTTAAAATTATCGTGTGTAGATCCTATGTATGTCTTGGGGTTTTTGTCATTTTCGCTAACATAGACCTTAACTTTGTAGACTACACTTGTCTGATTACAATTACCCTCAATCGGGCAGTCCTTTTTAGCTCTACAATTACAGGAGTATGCCTAATATAGGTAAAATCATTAATAACACCAACAAAAGTAAACTAAAAGAGAATACAGCGGCCTCCGGTAACAATAACGTTAAGGAGCATAAGTGTAATTGTAGAGCTAAAAAGGACTTTTTTTACAAAATAATTTTGTAAAGCTAAAATTGTAATTGTTATACTTATTATACATCCAGGATATACTACACAATCTACAATATATATATATATATATATATATATATATATATATATATATAATATATATGGTTATGTTAATTTTACATTGTGACATGGAAATTTCTATGTTTCGAGATCAATTCTCATCAACAGGCAATCTTGGTGTGGTTGTGCATACGATCTGCATTTAAATGACAAGTATTTTCGGGTTACTGTGAATGTATGCGGGTGTTATTTTGTTTGTGTGTGCGTGTGTGTGTGTGTGTGTGTGTGTGTGTGTGTGTGTGTGTGTGTGAGAGAGAGAGAGAGAGAGAGAGAGAGGCTAATCAGAATGGAGATTCACTTTGGGGTTTGACCCCGAAGAATTTCTGTGCTAACCAACTTTTTTCCTCCTCTTTTTTCTTTTTCCTTGACCCTATTCTTCACTTGTCTATTTCCCTTCGTATCTATCTGATCTTATCATTTTCCCTTCAGTTTTGTTACATTTGATGTGATATTCCTTTTGTAGTACCCATCTTCTTTCTCGACCCATTTAGTCTATTTGTTAAAGAAAAGATTTTTTCCAAAGTTAACCTCGAACTGCTATTTTTTTCGCTCCATCTATCAATTTGCTGTAAAGTTTATTATCCTCATACAAAGGGGGAATCATTAAAAAAAATAATATGAAAGCTAACTTATTCTATTTTTGGCTTTATTTTTATTTTTACCTAATTCGTCAGTGAACATGTTCTTTAATTTAGGCTTTATCCATTTTCTAATGTGAATAATTTACAATGTCTACAGATGACATTAATTTCGTTGCGTTTATGTAATAAATTTTTATTTTTAAGAGATCTAATAATAAATAGGTTTTCATATAAGCATAATGAACATGGTTCATTTAAGGACTAACATGTTTTAGACTCTTTTAGGATTTTCCACTTTATTTTGGGTGTTTTTTTTTGTTTCCTTTAGGTACTAGTGATATCTCGATAGGGATGTTCTATTTCTGTATTTGCTATTATTAAATAAAGAGGTATGCTGGTAAATGTTCTGCTTTAGAGTGTGTTTAGTACTTCCTATATAGAGTTTTATATTGTTTAGGTTTTCCTTCGTCAATATTTTGCATTGATAGATTATCGATTCCGTCAAACACCTATTTTCTAGTGGACAGTTTATGGGGTTTTTACAATTACATTTTTCTTGTCTAAATTGTTATTTTCTGTTGTCTGGTTATTTTTACTGGTTTTGTTGAATTTTTTAAAAATATTATTATTGTGGTTTTTTATAATTTTTTCTACATTATTCATACAGCTGTAACTTAATTTTATTGTGTTTTTATTAAAGATCTTACTTAGTGGATTTACTCCGGGAGGTGTTTCCTAATTAACTCGAAGTATTTTCTTCCCAACCTACCATTAGTCGTCTGGTTGTAAGGGGGAGTGTACCAGATGATTTTCCTATTCCTCTTTTTTCTTCGAGGGTTGCTTTTCTTGTTTACATATTTAATATTTGGGTTTATGTATCCACTATTTTTCAATGCAGTATTATAAAATTCGCTATGTTTATTGAACACTTCCTCATAGGCCGAGTTTCTACTAATTCTGTATTATATTGATGAGGGTATATGCTTGATAATAGAAAGAGGATGGTTAGATTTTGGGTGGATGTATAAAGGGTTTGTGTTTGGATTTTTGTATGGTTGGTGTATATTTATCTCTAGATCCAAAGTTACATCGAGGAAATCTACTTTTTTTATCTTATCTTTAACTGTTATTTTTTACTTGAGATTTTTAAACTCCTTGTGTATCATTTTTCTAAACCTGTCTATTTTGAAGTTTGTGGTATTTCTTATTACTATAAGTCCGTCATCTCTATAAAGTCCAATGTCTTTAGTGTTTACTTCCTTGTCGGCTGTGAGATTATATATTATTTATAATCCTGCCAGATTTGAAGATTCTGCAGAATCCAACGAACCCATCGTAATATCAAAATTGTTCTAATTTTTATTATATATATATATATATATATATATATATATATATATATATATTGTAAGAAAGTGAAAGAACACGTAGATTGAAACCAACTGTTCAAGCATTAAATTTCATAAAGTGTGCTCGATACAGAGTAGAGCTTAATATTGTAATAGTTGTTACGATGATTATAAAGTATCACTACACAAAAATGTTCATGTTTCGGAGCAGCTATTGAACCGTAAGGATAAATTAACAGTTTTATGGAAACATCGAAAATATTTTGTTTCAAATATAATTGTATATATTTACGGTAAAAAAAAGTACATAATAATTTTAACACAAATTTTAAAAAATTAACTACTATTAATATTATTTAAATACTCAGTTAAAATAATTCGAATTAATAAAAAATAACAATTATAATGAAAAAAGAAAAGTTACAATGGTAAGCGTAAAAAGAATGTAAAAAAGAGAGAAAAGGTAAATAAAAAAGAAAAACAGGATGAGAGCGAGTAGTATAGATAGAAATAAATTTAAAATATAAAAAAAACGTCTTAGATCGAAACCGACGTCTCTTACAATTATATTCATTCTTAGAAACACGACATGGGATTAATATTAAATTAACTTATACGTACAATGGGATATCTTTATCAGAATAATAAATCATACTTCCTAATACAAATTACAATATAAACACTAGTAGTAATATATTATATCGGATATAATATATACTATAGTAATATATTACTGTAATAATATATATGTAATATATATTATAGTAATATATTACTATAATAATATATATTATAGTAAAAAATTATATCAGAATTTACCTGGATAATATACCACGTGTCTACGTTATATATATATATATATATTACTCTCAATAACATAAAAAATGAACTCGCCCACCATGTCCAACACAAATCCCAGATTTTTCTCTAAAAGAAGCCAATCATTTAAGTTAAATTAATTTAAATTAATTTAATTTACATTATTTAAATTACGATTTAGATCGAGATAGCTTATTTTATATTTATTTTTATGCCTCCAATTAGATATCAATTAGTTACGTTGATTAAGAAATTTCTTTGGATTGTTGTATTTGATAACACTCAGTTTCTTTTCCAGGTATAAATTACACCTATCCCTGAAGTTGTTGGGAGTGTTAGCGTGTTTTTATAATCCCACATTTGACCAGTGGGGTAAATACTCCATCCTTAATATCCCAGTATCTTTTGAACAGGGCAGTTTGATAATTCAATGAGGCGTTGGAAAACGAGTATCTGTGATTGTAAAGTCTCTGTTTCCAACTACCTGAAAATATGCCTATATAACCTCTTTCTCTACTAGGATCCTCTTGTAGAAAGAGAGCGGCTTCGTAAACAGCTTTTTTAGAATTACACCTGCCATCAAAGGGACAGTTGTTTTTATGGAAGCAATTTCAGGAAAGTTTATTTTCCAGAGTTTTTTTTATAGATGTCTATGAGTAATTTAATATTATGAGAATTAATTATGTTTTGCATTTTATTTTTTTGTTGAATAATTTACTTAGGGGGTAGTGTTGGTGGAAGTGTTTGCTAACTAAATTTAAAAGAATATTTATCTACGTTTACATTGGACAACTTGCAGAAAGGAGTGTTGAAACGTATTATTTTTCGTTTTCTAATTTTGCTTTGTTTCCATTATTTTTAATATTTCGATTATTCTTCGTATAATATTTAATCTTTAAAACTAATTTTCTTAAGGGGTTCATTTTATATTGTTTTATTCTCATCGAATATTTCATTATTAGATGATAATTTATCAATTCTAATCTTAACTATTTTAGGTATTTGTTTAATAGATAGATTAACGGTGATTAGAGTGAACATTAATATAGATAGGGGATTGATTACTTTTTTGATATGGTTTAAATGTATTATTGGACAGGTTAAAACTAATGTCTAAAAAATTAACAATTTTGAGATTGGATGAAATTTTGATTATGAAGACTAAAATTTTAAATGCTGTCATAACCTTTTTCGAAATTCTTGATGTAAGGGGGTCATTACTATCAGGGATATACATAAGGCTATCATCTCGGTATATACCTACTTGATCGCGATCAACAATTCTACTGAGAGTATATATATATATATATATATATATATATATATATATATCCCTATTAAATCAGCGATTTGAGCTGAATCAAAAGCCCGCATTGGGACATTAAAACTATTGTTAATACTTTTCGTCCAGGAAGAATCATATTATTCTAATAGAAAATCTCTAAAAGTTAAAATTATATCCATTTCATTATTGGAAATATCGGTAAAGATTTAGCATAGTTTAAACTATTAATTAAGGCGGAAACGCCACTGATGTGCAGGGGGTTACATAAATGTAAAAAGAAAAGAGTGAGGAGTACAAGAGAAAAGAGTGAGGAGTACAAACTAGTTAGAAAGGAACAATAGAAAGCTGAGAAAGCAGGTGCGATGACAGATACATAGGTGGAGAGAAAGGGAAGGTTATACAGGGGAGGGGAGAGAGCTAGAGGACAGTGGTTAGTAGATGAGTATTGACTTTACATTTAAATTTCTGGAGGTTGTAGCCGTCAGGAAAGCAAGAATACGGGAGTGAGTTCCACAAGCGGGATGTACGAGAGAAGAAGCTGCAGGAGTAGAATTTTCGTCTGAATTTGGCTAACCTGACTGTGAATGGGTGGGACTCAGTTGCCAGTCTGGTTGCACGAGTAAACACCTGTTGAGGAGGCATCAGTGACTTAAACTCATCCGAGCAGAAGCCATGAAAGTATTTATAGAAGAGACAAAGGGAGGCCACATTTCGACGATGGGGAAGTGGCTGCCGTCGAGTCGCCAGATCAGTACCTATCACATTACAGACTCTCCTTTGGAGCTTGTCAAGAACACTGAGGAGAACGGCAGGGGCACCTGACCATCAATGGCAGCAGTACTCCATGCACGGACGGATGGTTGACTTGTATATATGCAGGATGGATTCAGGTGGAAAAAACATCCTGGATCGACATAGTGACCCAACCTTCTTAGCAGTAGATTTTGCTATGATTCAATATAGTGGTTCCATTTGAGGTCTGATGATAGGGTAAGTCCGAGGAGGCGTAGTGTATTACTCTCAGGGAGAATCACTTGGTCCATGCTTGATGCTATAATCTTCTTAATTGTATTGCTAGAAATTACACCTATTCAGTTTTGCAGTGATTGATTAGTCTCGATTGTAAGTTATTTTCAAAGCTACGTTTGTGGTCTTTAAAGAGTATATGTGCGTTTTTACTTTGTCTCTTTCCAATTCTATCTGCAATATCTAGTTTATTGGCCAATGCAACAGTTTTATTTACTAATTGTGGACATCATGCAATCATTATTATCTTTTTTATATGTACTGGAGTTTTCTTGGGATTAGTTTATGATACTCAGAGGGTTCTATTTTATATATATTATTCGACTTATCAGAATTAATCCACATCTTATTAGTATTTCTGATCCTTTTAACGTCCTTCTTGAGAAGAAACTGGAATCGGTTAGATTGTTTTTTTAAATTTGATTTTTGTTAATTAACTCGAACATGTCAGTTTTGAAAGATTCCGGAAGTTTATTGCCTGGTGGGTATTTTTGAGATCTCATATATTTCTCCTTGTTTTCATTTAAAGTATATCGTGGATTGAAGTAAAAAAAAATGTTTTCCATCGTAGTCTTTAAATGAATTCTATTATTTTTTTTTCCGAGAGATCCAGAGTGTAGGAAAGTAGTGAGTGATAAGGAATATTCTGCAGTGAATATTCAGGATTTAATCTATCCATACTGCTGTACAGAATATTGCAAATGTAATAACACCCGATAAAGGAATTTTGCAAAAAAGAGCTCGACTTATTTTAAATAAGAAGCAAATTATAACGTAGAATACTTGGTATATTAATTTAAATTATTGAAATTGTATTAAAAAAGTTATATTTTACAATTTATTTTTTACCGTAAATACATCTCATTAAAGTTAAAACTAAATTTCAATGTTAAATTTCCACGTCAATTTTTTTCTAAGTAAGCAGATGCTTTGCAATAGACGCCGTGTTGATATATGACGTTAGCTTTCATTTCTCTGAAAACTGTTCCTTTTTTTTCTATTTCTTTCCTTTTCTTTCTATTCTTTCCCTTATCAATTGTTTATATTTTTCCTTTTTTCTTTCTTTGTGTTTTTTTTCGAATAAGCGAAGAATTGTTTTTTGTAAATTACCGTTACAAATGTCTACTCTCAATACGGACACTTGAGCGTCTGCGTTTAATGATTTTTCGGGAATATTTTGAAGATTAACTGTTGTAACATTTGGGTTTGAAGAGCCGCAAGGTAACCAGCGGCAAAATACATGTTACTGCTGAAATTGTAGAATATATATATATATATATATATATGTGTGTGTGTGTGTGTGTGTGTGTGTGTGTGTGTGTGTGTGTGTGTGTGTGTGTGTGTGTGTGTGTGTAAAAGTGACAATGGTGGACGTTGTGTAAGTATTTGTTTGTTTGATAGATTCGACTGAACGTCTGCATATTGCGGTCTAGCTCGACGGGAGTTGTGCTCAGATGTAGATCCAAATTTAAGAAAGTCAAAATTATGGCTAGAAAAATATATATTATAACCAAAGAAAATCAGATATCAGTATATGTATTGATTATGATATATATTCCCTCATCCCACTTTACATTATCTATATCTATATAGGTTGTTCCTCTCCCTCTTATCTTATTCAAATAGAGACATTCTGCATGCTCATCTATATCTATGAAAGTGAGGAGGATGGACTTTGTGTAGGTATTTGCTATGTAAATTCATCATAAGCTTTTTTATTCACATTATTCTTTAAACCGGACTAAATTGCTAGTATATATTCAGTGAAATGAATGAGAGCGCTCTAGCTATTGGGCGGGTATAATGAGATGCACTAAAAAGTCTGCCTACTTCCACCGAACGCTCATAGCCCAGTGGTAGAGTCGCCGACTGACGCCATTTCGGTCGTGTTTCAATCCTGGGTAAAAAAGCATTCGGAGTCTAACCGTACTGATGAGCTGTGATACGGCGAAACAGATCTGTCTGCAGATGACTATATATATATATATATATATATATATATATATATATATATATATATATATAACACCTTGACGTCGATTTTTTTTTTAAATCTGATAATTCCGTCTTTATGTTTGTGTCATGTAACACTTCAGTTCCGCTAGTGACACGCATATATCTCCACATATTGAGCAACAGCAATCCAGGTGCATAGCTAAAAGAATTGTTTTCTTGGTGCAATTCGCAGGAGTCTTTCATCATATAGCCACTCAATATGTCCGATCTCAAGATTTCTGATACAATTGTCTCCAGTTATTTCTATCAAGGGAAACTCGCTCACAGGTAGTATGATCAAATTGACTGCTCACTGTTTACTCTTTCGCTTGTCTCACGGCAGTTAAACTTAACCTTGTCTACTGCCAAATCGCCTCGATATACGGGAAGAACACTTTTGAATTTCTTTCCATTGCTTCTATCATCCACAACGAATTTTTGATTGTTTTTTTGTACTGTTAAGATTTGATTCCCGCTTTTATTCACGTCCAAAATGTCTTCTTTTTTTATAAGCGTTTCACACCGAGCCAGGCATTTCACTGCCACTACTGCACTTGGGGCTACATAGAGTGGAGGAAGGATGGTTAAATATAGGAAATGTCAGAAGGTGGGTGATAGGCGGGTAAGGATACCGAGAATGGTTAAATATAGGAAATGTCAGAGGGTGGGTGATAGGCGGGTAAGGATACCGAGAATGAGGGTTGGGTAGATGAAAGTGTTCTGAGAATAATTGGAAGTTAGTGTGATGGGAGGTGTCTATTGACCCTACATTTAAACACCTGAAGATTGTAGCTGTCGGGAAAGCAGACTTGTGGAAGGGAATTCCACAGGCGGGAAGCGCGAGAAAAGAACCTGTTGGAGTAGAAATTACGGTTACATCTTATCTGTTTAACTGTAAAAGTGTGGGATCTAGTTCCTAATCTAGTATCTTGTGCAAAGCCTTGCTTAGGCGTCACCAGTGATCTAAGTTCATCGTAGCAGAAGCCATAAAAGTACTTGTAGAAGAGGCACAGGGAAGCCACATCACGCCGGTGAGAGAGTGGTTGCAGCCGGTCTGCCAAGTCAGTATCAACCATGTTACAGATTCTACTTTGTATTTTGTCAAGAAGCCCAAGAAAATAGCAGAGGCACCCGACCAGATATGGCAGCAGTATTCAGTACATGGGCGGATGGTAGATTTGTATATGTACAGGATAGATTCAGGCGGGAAAAACTTCCGGGCCCTGCACAGAGAGCCGATTTCATAGCGGCAGATTTGGTAATGGATTCAATATAGTCATTCCATTTGAGGTGTAAGGGCAAGGAGGCGTAGTGTTTTACTCTCTGGGAGGCAAGCCTGTTCCATGTTAATGGGAGGTAGATGCGATTGTCTATGGTGGTTAGTTGATAACAGCTTCGTTTTAGAAGCATTGAAATTTACTAGCCATTTCCTACCCCAGGCCCTATTGGAAATATGTTAGCACGGAAAACTCATTGACTTGATTTAACATAAGGTTATATATAAATTTTGACAAGAGGCCACCAAATTACTGCAACGTAGACACCAATCAAGGCACATTGTCAGCCATAACATCACAATGCAACTCAATTGTTAAATACTTTCAAAGTTTACGCCATATTCTGACTCTAGCATATGAGTGTCGAAACCTAAATCGAGATACGTAAGTATAGGTGTTATATACTGCCATTTAACTTAGACAAACAAGGAGGAACATGTATATATATATAAATATAAAGTTATATTTTTATTCTTTCTCTGTGACTCTTGTGTGGAATAGAAGGGCATCCGGAGAGAGATCGCATATACGAAGGAGTCGTCGGGAGTCATTCTGACTCGTGCATCCGATTGTCGAATCCTAAATCGAGACACGTAAGTGTAAGTGTTATATAATGTAAATTAACTTGTACAATCAAGGAGGAACACGTATATATAAAAATATAAAGTTATATTTTTGCTCTTCCTCAGTGACTCTTGTGTGGAGTAGAAGGGCAGACGGAGAGAGATCGTATATACGAAGGAGTCATCGGGAGTCTTTGACCAGCTGGAGTTTTCTGTATTCAGCTAAAAATTCTAGACTTTATATAGTTTTAAAACTCACACTCAATTTTGCTTTTTCGAGTTGTCGCTTTGGTGACGTTATCTACAGGTGGATATATGCGCCAACCATCCTTGTCTTTAGTTGATTTTTATTTATGAGCAAAAGTATCTGTCAGTTATATCCTACACGGCTATTGCATTTCAACCCGATTGTCATTTGTTTTTTCTTTTGTTGTTGCGCTTATTCACGTCACATACAGTAGAAAATATCTGTCAACCACACTTGCCTTTGCTGACCTCAGACAAGGCAGGATGTACCTCTCAAACTACCTCCAATACTTAAGGTAATATGTAAATCTTTTTTTAACATTTATTATTCAAATTTAGTTATTTGTAGCGAATTGAGGCCACTGTGTCTTGTTCTGTTGATAGAGGAATAGAACCAGCTTGGTAGTCAGTGGTTTTATACCATCTTTGTCAGGGTTAAGCATGCTGTGTCTTCAGAGATGGATATATACCTCCGTAGTAAAGAGTTGTTATTTAAGCTACTTTTTCTTTTGTATCAGCCCGTTCATTCCCCAAAAATATTTCTCACTAATGAACGATTTTCGTTTAAAAAATTGCTACTCTGGGAATTTTTCGTTAAATTTTTTAACCATTTTAAAATGTTTTTTTTTTGCTTGAAAATGCTAATAGATATGTATTTTATATTTAGTGTGACTATACTGCGTTGAAAATCCCTTAGAATAACTTCACATACTGATATATGGAATAGAAATAAACATGTTACATTGTTTAAATGTGCATATCCATTAGAATGCTACTACGGCATTGTTAAAGAGGAAATGAGCTTAAAAGTGCATTTGTTCACGTGTACATCATTAAGTATATTGTTCGATGCCGAGAGATGGTGCATTTATGAATTAAATCCATTCTTCAGGAGATATATTTATAATGTTACATTCAAGTGTGCTCTAAAGTGGACATATTTCCATGGAATTCAGAGCAGTAATAAAGAAGTGAACATTACATTTCAGGTTTGCCTGGGGAACGGCTTTGTAAGTATAAAATAATTAAGAGATATAAAGTCCATATCTAAAAATATCACCTTCTTGCATTCATTATACATTGAATGTTTTGGAATGCTTAAACATAAATTAAATGAGTTGTTTGCAGAAAAAAATTATCATCATTGTTATTGCTTAGCTCAATTCAAATGACGAAGATTTAAAGTTATATATACATAGGAAATGTAGGAAATGTGTAGATTTATTTTTATACTAGCTGTGCCCGGCCACGCTTTGCTGCGTCTCAGTTGGGTTAAATTAAAAAAAGTAATTACTAACCCAACGAAATAAATGGGATATCGATAATAATTCTTTGAAAAAAAAAAAAAAAAAAGAAACTTTCTTTTTAAAAAGAAGGGATTTGTGTCGTTTACGCCTGCCAGAATAGCAATAATAATAATAAAAGGGCTTAGGTTTAAAAAAAAGGGAAATAAATTCATTTACTAAAACAACGAAATGGGAATTGTGCACTAAATTTGAGAATCGTGTATAATTATTTATATAAATCGTGTGTGTGTGTAAGTTTCGTATTTGCTCACAGTAATTCTAAAATATATAATTCCGTTTACTTTAGATGTGGGGTTTTTCTGTTTTCTATGAAATAACAAATTTGTCAGTAAAGGCGTCCTTATTGAAAATGAAAGTTTTTTGCTTCCACTGTCATCGGCTATAATCGAGTTTGTAAAATATATATTTTTTAATATTGTAATATTTTTTTATATAAGATATATAAAAGCACGCTCGTATTCGAATAAAATGCTATTGTGAAATTTCAAAATTATTGGCGCAGCCGTTTCTAGATTAGCGGATAGTAACAAACGGACAATTTCAATTTCATTTATAAAGATTATTAGCTTTGTTCATACAACGTTGAGCATTATTTTATTAACACCTAAATAATATTTTTATATGCATATTTGTTAATTCTCATTTTTATATGCATATTTGTTAATTCTCATAACTACAGTTCGCTTCTTACTGCTGAGCACTATTATTAGGTATAATACCACATTTTACCTTATTTCCTATTTGTCACTAGAATATAAAACATATTACTTCAGACTACTCTAGAAAAAACATCTTGGTCCCCTGCAAAAAACATTAATAACTGATATTATTACACAAAATTAAAAGTGTTTTTCATGGGATGAAATGAAAACTTTACTTCTTCAAAAATAACAAGGATTCCTCCATCCTAAATCACAAAAACTTTTATCGACTTAAATCACTGAATACCCAACCTGAAAATCAGTGATTGAACAAAGATAACGAATTGTTTGAACTGATTAACAAATTTAAATTCAGAAATACCACGAACGAGGTAAAGTTGCGATGCGGCTGAACATGTCAAAGTTATAGGAATTTGAAAAATGATTATTAAATTGGTCAGGATAAACAAGCTTTATTTTATTAACTCAAAAGCGTACGACATAACTATCTTTTATGAAACAATCAAAAGCCTTAAAAAAGTGCCTAGTAACTGGGAAATGAACATAAATAGCGAAGCCAAAAATAGCTAAAGAAATAAAAATAGATAACAGAATCCTAAATTTTGACAAAAAACAAACATTCAGTGTTTACATTATTCGGACTATTGTCCTCATCTTTGTTGCCGTTTGTACGACGTTTCGGCCGTTTTACTCTCCGGCCTTCTTCAGTTGCTAGGAATTTCAAACCGAACCCTTTATTACAATCACTGGGTTATATGAACACTATTTCTTGCGTAAACCCTCAGTTGGTGGTCATGAGCTATCTCATGTGGGAAGATATAAATATATAAACATATATAAACAGCAAACATAATGTTTTTTGTATTTAAATGTAAATCATTTGCACAACCAACATCTAGCATTGCCGGATGAAGAGAATCTATCTCGAAACATAGAAATTTCTGTGTCGCAATGCAAAATTAATATATAATTATATGATTATATATATATATATATATATATATATATATATATATATTGATTTATATATATAAACACACACAAACACGCACCTATATATATATATATATATATATATATATATATAGGTGCGTGTTTGTGTGTTTATTTTATTCGTTTAACTGTTTAAAAAGTAAATTAGTTATTATAATTTTCTTTTATACCATTTACTTCCAGAAATTATAGATTCTTTATTATATTTTTCATAAAAATACTTATTTCAATATTTAATATTTCTTACCTGCATTTTAACGTGTTTGGAGGTGAAAGTATGAAATTATCGCAAAATATTTTATGAATTATAAGACCATAAAAAAGGGAGGGGCATAAAGTTTCAAAACAAATCAGTTATTCTGCTAATATCTATACTTTTCATGGAATTTCTTGGTTAGGTCAAGTGATTTGAATCAAAGGGTTGTGAGTTCAATACCTGGCTACAGTCAGAGAGTTGAGTTAAAGGAAGATAACTAAGACATCCGGAAGTGGAATGACTAAAAGAAAGAGAGAAATATACCGCTGTGATCGAAATAAAAACTTCGGTTCGAAATTACAAACACCTGAAGAAGGATGGAGCGTACATCGGTCGAAATTCCGTGAATATGAATTTGACAATAAAGATGGGGGTAACTGTCCAAGAAAAATAAATTGTTTAAATGTTACCCCATTTCAGAAGTATACATATATATATATATATATATATAATAATAATAAAAAAATTGACTCTGTACGTATTCAAATCTTAAAATGTTACACAAGTAATTTTTAAGAACCACGAATAACCGGCAGAATCTAACTCCGTTATCGCCCTCGGCTATAAAGCTTTGGACAACGAGGGGAAAAAAAAAGAAAACGGCGGAGCACCGACAATACATACAGCACTTCACAGCAAAGAAAAAAAAACCCTCAAACGGAACAAACCACAAAGAAAGAAAAGTGCTCGATACTAAACTAACAAAAAACGATTAACTAAGAGGCAGTTACGCAGAGCAAAAACACACGAGAAAAAATCGCAAGATCGCCAAGACCTACCGCGGTTTCGCACAACGGCTCGTCAGGGCAAAGGCAGGCCAAGCAAGTCGATATTCATAGAGCTGCCTAAGAAGCCAGGTGCAAACAAGTGCGAACTCTAGAGACGGATCAGTTTAATGAGCCATACAACAAAAGTGACATATATAACAAAACTATTCGTCCGAATCTTGATTAATAGAACGAGAAGCAGAATATATATATATATATTATTTAACTCTGTAGAAATATAAGATTCTTACTTCGATCTGGTCATAAAAACATTTCGTTACCAATAAGTACGAATATTTCTGCCTGAAAATACCTAGAATGAAAAGTAGAAATTGATTATTTTATCAAGCAAATGTAAAAATTCGATTTTCGAAAATTCGATCCAATTAGGTTAAGTCACTTCACATACCTAAAATCTTCATTTGCTCCTGAAAAATTAAAAAGAAAATCATATTAACGTTGTGGAAATTATCATTAATTTAACTTGATTGACTGATTTTAATTAACGGAAAATTCATACAAATGATGAAATAAAAAACATAAAATGGTAGGCGAGGAAAGTATAAACTGTAAGTTTACATCATTTTCCATTTTTTGTAAATATAATTATCATAATTATGAATCGATAAATTTCTTTTAGAAATGCGTCTTATGAATTCTTGCTGAAAAATATCATCATATATGGAAAAAGAATAAAACTGTTGGAGCAAATTTGCTTTAAGAGTTTACTTTCCTAAAGAACTGTACAATAAATGTAAAGGGTGCCCCCTCCCAAAAAAGGGGATTTTTAAAAACTCAGTGACCCAATAGTGACGGAAGAAATATATTTTATTCAAATTAATTGAAAACATGAAACATACCATTTAAGAAACAATGATTTAATTTCCTTTTTTTTTTATTCAATTACGTCTTGTAGATGGCGTCCTCCTATACTAATGCATGTAAAGGGCGATTATGAATTTCATTGGGATTTGTGACTGCCAAGTAACGCTAGTTCTGCTTATTCACGTAATCTGTGTGTTGAAAATGGGCCTCATCTGATATTAGCCTCATCTAATTGCTTAGAAATTCACCTTGATCCATGGTTAGTGATAATTCGTGAGGACACTGTTTTGCAGTGCTGCAAGTTGCTCATGTCTGCCAATACACACTTAGAAAATTCCGTTTTTTAGTCACCCTGTATGAATAAAGCGTCTATTTTACACAACAAATATTTATTTTGCAACATAATCTGTTTACTTATCGAGTTACGTAGGACATCAAATACCCAACAATGTTTGAGGTTGAATAATATCTCGTGAAAATATTATAATAAATTCCGTCTAAGGGGTAAAACAGGAAAATTGATTTTACTAAATAACACACACACACACACACACATACATACATATATATATATATATATATATATATATATATCCAGACATGCATAAAGAAATAAAATAACTGTCAGGACAAAAAACCTCCTCTTCAACAGGATGTATAAAATCTATGGATGGAACAATCATATTGGAGAAAGAAAAAATACTCCAACGATGGTAAGAATATATAAAAATGTTTTCCACAAGTGGGAGCAACCGATAATTCACAAAGTCGAGGACGGCGTGGAAATATTCAAATCTAAAGTGGAATCTACAATAGTCAAACTGAATAAAACAAACCAGCTGTTCCAGACGGCATTGTAATAGAGCTTCTGATAGCCCTGGAAAAATTTGGCACAGAGAAAATTACAGAAATAATAAATGAAATTTATAATAGTGGTGTAATAACAAATGACCTCAGCAAGTCGATATACATAGAACTGCCTAAGAAGCCAGGTGCAAACAAGTGCGAACTCTAGAGACGGATCAGTTTAATGAGCCATACAACAAAACTGACATATATAACAAAACTATTCGTCCGAATCCTGATTAATAGAACGAGAAGCAGAATCAGGTCAGAAATAGGCCGAGAACAGTGCGGTTTTGTCAAAGACACTGGAATAAGGAACGCCATATTTATAACTAGGATCCCTCCAAAAGGGCAATACAAATGAACAAGGACTTGTACCTATGTTTTATCAGTTATGCAAAGGTGTTTGACAAAATACACTACAAAGAATTGATGGCGGCGTCGACACATTTGGGAAAGACCTAAGAGCAATCAAGAATCTCTACTGGCAGCAAACCCCCTGCATACGGACAGATAACAAATTAAGCAGATATACAAAGATAGAAAGGGGCGTAAAACATGGATGAGTTTTTTCACCGGATCTATTCAATTTGGATGAAGGAAAAAACTTGAAGCATCTGAAATGTGATTGTACATAAGGATGCTGCGAATATCATGGTTCAAGCATATGAGCAATGATGAGGTTTTGGAAAGAATGGAAACAAAAATAATTATACCGAGCATCAGAAATGTTCCTGAGACATGCAATGAGGAACATGTTCGGACCAATATTCGGAAAAAAGTACAGCGGTATACGGGTAAGATATTTTAAAGTTTCATGAAAATATTTAAGATATGAATAAACTTGAATAGTTATATAAAAAAAAATACGAGACATATTTTCAGCAATATTATACTTCTTCTCCCTCTTCTATGTGACATGTTCCTTCATTGCCTTCCACCTCTCTCTAACGCCGGCAGATCTTAGCAAGCTTTCTCCTGTTACCCCACCCAAACGCCGTCTACCATCCACCTACTCAAGCCTTTCAAATATGTTATCCACTGATTTCCCCTGTCTCTCTTTCGCTCTATCTGACCTGTGAACATCAGATTCTCCAAACCTTTTTTCCTCATCAAATGTCCCAAGAATTTCCTCATGCTCAGTAATAATTTCCTTTTCGCTTCCATCCTTTTCAAAACATCATCATTGCTCACATGCTCAATCAATGATATCCGCAGCATCCTTCTGTAGAATCACATTTAAGTTGCTTTAATCTTTTCCTTCATCTTTGATGATATTGTCTTGCATTCACTTCCGTATTGAAGAACAGGCATCACAAACCAATCTAGTACTCTTTTCTTTGTTTCTAGCGAAATTTTCCTGTCTATTAAAATTGTGCTCAGCTTATGAGATTCCATTAGAAAACTTGCCAAGTACTTAAATTTTTGTACTTGTTTGATTTTAGTATCCCCAAACTGTAATTGGTATTTTGGGCTTCACTGCTGATGACCATACATTCAGTTTTCTTGTAATTTACTTGTTATATTTTTTTGAATTCCTTTTTTTAGGAGAATTCCTTTTTTTAGCAGTTTTTTTTCCGTGTCAGCTATCAGCACTGTACTTTCTGCGTGTCTTATTTTGTTCAGGTTGTGACCGCCAGTGGGAAAAATAAAAAACATAAAAACGATGATTTTTACTGAAGAAGCCATTTTAATTGTTTGAATATATTTGAAGAGTAAGTGAATTTAGACATATATCAAGATTCGAGAAGTTAGAGTTTCTATCTTTTCTTCTAAGGAAAAACAAGGTTCTCTATGATAACCTATTAATTACTTCTGAGAAATCAGTGGAGGTAGATTTTATGTTTTTTTTTTTGTTTTTGTTTTGTAAGTAAAGGTATTGTCTGCGAAGGAAGATAGATGCATAGCCTTTTTTTCTTTTCACTTTAAAGAATTAACGAAATAAAAAAAACATCCCTGCATTTCTCACAGTGAATTATAGTGCTTCTTTAATTAAAAATCACGTTTTTTATTTATATATATATTTATTTTGGGAGAGATTTAAATACACAAGTCAAGTGAAAAGACTGTAATACAAATAAACTGAACTGATGTTTTAGGATTCGTAATAAGCCTTTACCTTCTGTTTTTCACACTGGCGGACGAAGAAATAAATAATTCAGGTGTAATTACCCGTAAATTCGGGCTAATATAATGATAGACACGTTTGTTTAGAAAATTTTATGACTCTGTTTCAAGTCCTGTGCGATTGCAAAAAATCTTACAGCAATACAACATCTGAAATGTTCAAATGATAGTGACTCTTGTTTGATTTACGTTCAGGAAAACATATGGAATCAATGTCTGTATTTTAGGAATATTCTTTCCGCTTGGCTTATTTTTTTATCGAATAAAAATTTGTTGAGCGTCTGTCGCTTGAATAAAGTTAATCTGAGTATTTTTTCTCTTTTAACAAAATATGGACATTATACGCCTGATCAATACGAGTAAAAAGAAATGAAAAAAGGATAGTTTATTTGTTTTAAGTATGTAACACTAAAAACCAAGCTCAAGAGCCACTCAAGGTATGGTTTAACTGATAATGATGATGAATATGTTTTTGATAGGAGTAGGAGAGAGTAAGATTAAGAAAGATACGTAACGTTTTGACCACTGACCTGAAGAAGTTTTAAGATTGTTGCGTGAAGAGAATTACTCGCAATAGGATTTCTTTCCGTCAGTTAAGTGCCATACCTGACACACGCTTGGGCAGTCATGTCTCTTTTGAGACAGAGCAGATTATTCCACAGTATGTTGCTATTACTTTCTGTGGTAGACAGATATATATATATATATGTATATATATATATATATATATATATATATATATATATATAACTGTGTAACAGTTCAGAAATTTATACACTATATCCGCTTTAAGCCTAAAACATCAGTCCAGTTTTTCAGTTTGCTTAGCTAAGTGTTATGTCAAAACAAGATAAAATTATCTTTGATGGTAGATGCCTTTATGTTAACGTCCATGTAACTTCTCTGAAGGTGGCTAATGTTGGCAGAAAGCTTTGAACCAGCTTCAGAAAAATATCCAGATTTTGGAGAAATTTTACTTTTATTTTCACCTGAAATAAATGCCAAAATACGATGTTTAGAACGGCCCGTGATTAAACATAATGGACATTCATTGTCGCTCATATTTAACAGTGTATGTTTACAAAATTATCGGCTGCATCGATACACTATATATATATATATATATATATATACACACACACATAGAACCCAATATGTTCTGTTATGTAACCCATATCTAGAGGGAAGAGACGGATTAATACCATTCCGAATGTATTCGTTCGAAAATAAATGCAAGGAATTCAACTGGAATTTGAACTCGGCTCCTCGATTTCTCGTTCCATGCCGATATCCACAGCATCACTGAGTAGATATTTCTTTTCCATTTTAAACCCGGGCAAAATAAGGCTGACAAAAAAGCACCGAAGTAACACGGCGGATATAATGTAAAAATTTCTGAACTGTTTCACAGATAATATGAACCTTTGCAATGGAAATAATAACAGATATAGTTATAGGCTTGACAAGGTATGTCAGATAATTTATTTCCCTACAAATTAGTTTTGAACACTAAAAAGTATCGAAAATGGTAACTGAGTAGTTTCTACCAAAATACGACAGCAAAACGCATTCTTTATAAAATCCGAATCTAGTAAGTGAGAGATCGAATTAATTATCCGACCATTCTTCTATCTTCTTTAGCAACGTGACTTATGTGTATGTTAGAGTTTAATATCGAAGTGAACGTTAGGTTAATTAAACGTTCAAACTTCACTCTATATGAAAAAGTCCCTCATGGAATGAGAAAACTGTCTGAACGAAGGTCAAGATATGATAGTACCTTGGATTTTGATGTAATGTGACGAGCCAGTTAGTTCCCCATGGAGCTGTTAGAGATTAATCATAGGAGAAATCTGATGTACAGCTCTGATTATCTTGGTTTTTCAAAGCGGATTCATAAATTCTTTCACTGTAACCACTTCTGCACCAGTGATATTTCGACCTTACTTGGTGTAAAGTGCTTATAATATATATAGTGCTATTTCTACCTTGTTTTGGGTATATATATATATATATATATATATATATATATATATATATATATATATATATGTATATTAATGCATGTTTCATTAAATAATATAGACAAAGGTTGTCTATTTATTTTATGTCATTTTTCATATTCCCTGATAAGCTTATACATTATCATTGAATAAAGAAATAAATGATAATGCTTTTAAGTTTATCGAGGAATATGAAAAAGAAAATTTACATTGAAATAAATAGACAACACTCGTCTATATTAATAAATGAAACATCCATTAATGAAAAATTCTGCCTAAATACACACAATTTATATATATATATATATATATATATATATATATATATATATATATATATATACATAGTATTGAGTTGTGATAAGATTGTTAGTTTTTCAGTGGTTTAAAGATAAAAATATATTTTGTAAAGCTGGGTTTTTGTCGATAAGAGGTCGATATTGGTTGAAAGATAAATTGTTAAATATATTAAAGCAAATACGTTTCTCACTTAATTTTTATTTTTATAGCCAGGACTAAATTTTAAGTCTGCTGTTGAGTTTTGTTTTATTTATGAAACTACGTGTAATCAGTGAAGACATTATAATAGTATCTTTTTATGGGGCTTGGTGATAACCCCATTAAGGTGCCTTCAGGAAACTTCGAGGTCGGAATAACCTTGCTCAGTTAAGTGACAAATTTCTTTGCATTAAACTTATCTGTGTGTGTGTGTTTTCCAAACAAGTTAATTCCAATGTTGCTGATGTTATACGTAACGAAAGTGTGTCTGTGTTATATTAATTTAATAAGTCTTTTCTGAAGGGAAGTGCATTTGCTTACATATTAAAATATATGTCTGTTGCTGAATTTCTTGTTACATTTCACTGAGAGTTTTATATCGACGCGGGGAGTATTTTCCTTGTTAACAGAATAAAATAATGAAATAGAGTGACATGAAAAAAGCACGAAGAGGGAATTACTATTGTATTTTCTTTTCAACGCTTGTTCAGCGAATTGAATGTTCTTTTCACTTTTCTCTTTCGGCTGATATATAGTAACAATTCTCGTGAAGAAACATTGGAAACCATTATCGGTGACCTTCGATTACTTTCTTTCTTGTTTGTTTTATTACAAAGGAAACAGCTATGATGATGTGAGAATAAATGTCTACTGTTGAATAGTCAGTTAAAGGTGGAAGCAATGTCTTAATATTTTATAAACTTGCGTAATAGTGGGTTTTTCTGTGCTTGATGCATGAGGAGAACAAAATAAATCAGCCTGTACCGCTAGCATTTAGTCGACCATTCCAACATTATATGTAAGAAGATTTCTTTTAAAGTAGTTTTTCCATGCGCATGCACATAGGCCAAGACAAAAAATTGTAGATTCCCTGCGACTACTCTCACGCTCGTGTTTGTATCACTATAAAATTTCCTTTTTAGTTTGATGCCACCACATGTTTGGAATGCGCAGAACCAGGAATAACTTAATACATACTTATGAATTGTTCAATCGAAGACAGAAAAATGGCAGAATACTGTAGAAGAAATATTACATTTTGGTCCCAATCAAAAATTACCAGTATTATTTAACTTACGGATGTGGCTGATATTTCATATATTTTTTTAAATGCGATCTGTGTATGAGTGTCTTCGCATACACATAGTCCAAGGACAAAAACTAAAAAATCCTTGTGATCACTCTCATGCTAGTGACGGTAATTCGATCACCATATGCACCCCTCAAAGATTCCTTGCGAACAGACGAACAGCAAAAACAGTGAAGAGCAAATACTGTATTTTCATCCAAGATCAAATATCGACAAATGCCAAACCAGTATAAAATTATAACACCAATAATTGTGACTATGTATTCTTCACTACAAAATTACAAAATTATTGGAAAAATAAAATATTATGGCAATGTGAAATAGCAAAAACGCAGCAAGAGATTTCATAACAGGTAGTAAAATTTAATAATTGGTTGTGAAGAAAATGAACTGAGCCGAAGCTGCCTCGCTATTGTCTGGGCATTTCTGTGATCATGACAGAAAGGAAATTTATTTTATTTTATATTTATTTTTATTTGGATATATATATATATATATATATATATATATATATATATATAGTCATCTGCACACACACACACACACACACACACATATATATATATATATATATATATATATATATACTAACAAAATAGCAAGATCGCCAATATATATATATATATATACATATATATATATATGTGTGTGTGTGTGTGTGTGTGCAGATGACTATATATATATATATATATATATATATATATATATATATTGGTTGCTTAATACTTAGTTTTTGGTCCTAAAAGAGTTAGACCAATAATCATTTGTATTAAAAATGTTTGATACAATTAAATTGTAGAACTTTTGAATATTTTCAATTTTGAAACGTGTTATTTTGTTTTTAGGTTTATTAAAAGTCACCTGAAGACACCATTCGTGGTAGAGACGGGTTTAGCAAAATGCCTCCTTATATATATATATATATATATATATATATATATATATATATATATATATACAGAGAGAGAGAGAGAGAGAGAGGTCTTTATTATAATAGACAGCATTTTCAAATAACATTCTTAAAACTTATTAACGAAATTTTTCTGTACATGGGAAGGTCATTTAGCTGTTAAAGAGAAATTAATGTATAACATTGTGTTGATCTGTTTAGAATTATTATATTCTTTCCTCCTTTTTCTACTCCATCAGGTTCTTTTCTCTCACTTCAGGCCTGTGGTATTCTCTTCCGCATACTTGCTTTCTCATCAGTTACAATCTCTAAGAATTTAAATGTAAATCAATAGTCATCTCCTATTTCACTCGCTTACATCCTCTCACTCATGCTTTTTCTTCGTCCACCCTACTCTCATCAGTACTCTCTTTCCTCTCCTACTTTCTTCCTGACACCGCCTGCAATCTCTCATTCTTCATAACATTCCTCCTCGTCCACCCCACTCTCATCAGTTATATCTTCCCACTTCTACTCTCTTTCTGACCCCCCTGCAACCTCTCACTTCTCATAATATTCCTCCTACGTAACCCCCTTGCACAACAGTGGGAGTAAAATGCCTTGCTTGGCGCGACACTATTTTATATATATATATATATATATATATATATATATAAACTTCGGTGGCCTAATAATTAGGACCGGTAATATATATATATTATTAATTCAAAGATGTTGAATGCCCATTTCGACATGAAGATCCCCACGGGGGACGACACATCACCTCAGCAACAGAAAAAACCTTTCAGAAACTGGAGAAAAATTAGTCTACTTTTCCTTTTTAAATAGATTGCAAAGAAATTAAAAAATAAATAATAAAATAAAATAAAAATAAAATAAAGGGAAAGAAAAAGTAAAAGAAAACGAAAAAGAAAAAGAAAAAGATAGAATAAAATCAAATAAATAAGAAAAGAAAAAAAAAATTGACATCGTCTGGGTTCGCAAAAAAAAGGGAGAATGTAACTAAATTTTACAGACAGACGTGTTAAATCGACATAAGTTTAAGCAAACGGAAAAAAGGTGGTAAGAGAGATAAAAGAAGGAAGGGAGGGAAAAAGAAAGAAACTAAAGAAAAAATTTTTTTATATATTACAGACGCTGGACAAATTCAAAAACCTAATTTCCCCAAAACGTTGAAGTATTAGAAAAAGCCCTTTACTTAAAAAGGCATAATTATTAATAAAAGGGAATTAAAAGATATAGGATTTAAAATAAAATTATTTTTAAAAAAATTAGGTCATTTGAAATTAAACTAAATAAAGACAACACTAGGTAAAAAAAAAAAAAAAAAAAAATTAATTACAATTATTATATATATATATATATATATATATATATATATATATATATATATATTACCGGTCCTAATTATTAGGCCACCGAAGTTTTTTAAAAGAAAGTTTGTATTTTATACTATTTTTAGTATTTATTGACAAGTATAAAATTCTAAATGAAAATAGAAATGGTTCTTTTTAATACCGCACAATAATATATACATCAAGTGAATTTTATGGTGTCCAGATTTTAGATCTCTTCCCTTTGCTAGTTACTTCTTAATATTGGATGACATTAGCAAAGTCTTCCTGGCTCACTTGTCAAACTTTGAAAAGTATTAATAACAAAATAACCATTCTATTTTTTTTTTAGAAATATCCACTTGGCAATAAATTCTAAAAATAATATGAAATACATCATTTTTTAAAACTGGGTGGCCTAATAATTATGGCTGGTAGTGTGCATATATATATATATATATATATATATGGCACTTTATAATACTCATGTATAATGGTCTAATTTGAATCTACCCAATAACTGAATTACTTAATAATTAATATATATATATATATATATATATATATATATATATATATATATATATATATAAAATAGGCGTCATCGTATAACTTCAGCAGGTTTTGGCCAACAATTTTCAAAGGTATACGTTGGCAAAATTAAATAACAATTAGAGAAACTAATATAACAAATGCGGGGGGAAAACCTGAACGCGATTAAATGTTTAATTACAAATAATTAAAATTTAAAGGAGGTGTAAATAAAAAGTGCCACAAATCTATAAAATATGAGAAAAGACACTCACAAACCCAAAGATAAATTTTTATGCTATTAATGGATTAATAATAATTTGATTTTCTGTTATATTTTGAATTTTTGGATAAGCTATTGAATATTGTGCTCGATAATGCCGCTATACTGTTCCAAGTTAATTTTTTTTTTATTTTTGAAATGCTTTCGACTCTCTCAGTCATTCCAAAAACAAATGTAGTTTCCCTGTGGTAGGTAGAATTCCTTAGTATACATGATATTCTTTTGGAAGCAAGAAATTTGAAATAGACGTATACGATCTCATAGAAGCGACTACACAAAAACACAAGACGATATATTTCATTTTATGTTATGTTATTGTTTAATCTTGCTTTATGTTATTTTATATACATTATTCATATTATGTCTTTACAAAAATAAGGTTGTATTTTTAAAAGCCATTTTAACATAGTATTTATGATATATATCAGTTGAATGTTGGTGTTATTACATAAAAGTTCATGCGTGCTCTTTAATATCTTTAAAATTATAGTCAAAAGCAAATATTCTTGAAGTTTAGAAGCACATAATTATAGGTATGACAAAACATGACTTTTTTTTTCTTTACTTGTATGAGTTCGAACTCGGGCAATGCGTGCCAAACTTCTGCCAATATCAACAGAACATGGGGAGAAAGGTCCTCAGTTGATCGGAGAGTATGAATGTGGTTCCAGAGATACAGTACTGATGACGAGAGCTCTTAAGATGTATGTGTGTGTGTATATTTATATATATATATATATATATATATATAATCACAATGGCCTTCATTATAGAAAACACACACACAGATATATATATATATATATATATATATATATATATATATATATATATATATATATATCAGCCAAGGTATTTTCATTAAGATTTTTATATCATTTTTGTCTGATCGTTTGTGAATTAATTTCTTGGATAGCATCATAAAAATTCCCTAATGTATGTTCAGTGCCTCAGTCAACAGATATGAAACATCGTCATAAGCCGTAATGTAATATCTATAAAAAAAATGAACATGTTCTGTACTGCCACGTTTCGTTCCGTGGGGCATATTATCAAGTTAAATGGGAAAAGAATAGAATAGTTTCTTTTCTGAATTATATTGCTTTTACACACACACACACACACACACACACACACACACACACACACACACACACACACACACACACACACACACACATTCAAGTGAATAAGGAAAATTGACAACGTTCAAATCATTAATTTAAAACAGAGCTCAGTATAAAAACAGTTACGAATATTTATTATAAGTTATAGTTTAGAACATGTACAAAGATTTTGTACGTGTCCAGTCAGTCATGTCTTTTTCGAGACATGATCGCCCAAGCGTGTATCACGTATTCCACTTAACTGACTGACTAAACTATAATATATATATATATATATATATATATATATATATATATATATATATATATATAGGTGTGCTTGATGTGCTGGGGATTTTAAAGTCAAACATTAGCGGGCCGATGGTTAAATGACGCTCTAACCACTGCTTCTCTATCCGTTACCGAATTTAAGTAGCGTCAAAGTCGCTTCGAAAAACCGGGCACTGTAAACAACCACATACAATCCAAAATAAGTTTCAGTTTCATATAAATCACAAACCAGCCTTAAAGAAATAATGATTAATGATAAATTTCGAATTCCACACATGTTGTTACATTAACTTTGTAGTATCGGAGCATATAATTTACCAGATTATTGTGAAATTGTTGTTATTACTTTATGGGCTAAGATTTACTTTCGACATTGGGGACACAGGACTTCACAGAGTTGGCAGTGTAGTATTCCTCTGTAAAACAAGTTCAAGATATATAGACTGACTGAGAAAGAACTAATAAATTTTTTCAAAGACCACGAACTAAATATTACTATCACCACCGTTGCTAAGGTCATTAACTTTCTTGATGCAACCTTGGACTTGAATAATGGTTATTAGAAAACCATATATCTATATAACCATAGATAAATCTGTAAGGAATAAAACCACCATCATAAAATTATAGATAATAATCTTTTCTAACTGAATCAAGTTATGGCTTGTTAATTAAAAGTCCTCTAAAACAAGAATTACTTCTTCGGTCCATGATATCCGCTGGATCCTTCTGTAAAACTACATTTCAGATGCTTCCAGTTTTTCTTTCATCTTTGAGGATATTGACAGCTTATCTCAAAAGTGACATAAAATCTTTTCTAACTTAATCAAGTTATGGCTTGTTAATTAAAAGTCCTCTAAAACAAGAATTACTTCTGCTAGAAAGGTAGCAAGGTTTTTTTTTTTTTGAGAGACCCTTGTTACCTTTCCTATCAGAATAGCTGATGCTAATCTTTCAAAAGATTAATTCGTTGCACCTTCTTGAGCTAACTTTCTCTGCTGACATAAAGGGTAAATGTTATATTGAATAAACTGCTTGGTTTGCTAATAAGATATATGGCTCACAGTGTCGTGATACATAACTTCCTTTAAAATATTCTTAAATATTTGTAAGTCTACCGTTTGACTGTGATTTGCATGTTGCTATTACATATTTAGAAATAATAAATTGAACCGAAATAAGAATTCGCAATGCTATTTGTCATCGCCTGGCATTCTGGCCTGGTTTACTATCCCCAATGCCGTAATCTAGCATCACTGCACCTTTTCTATTAATACTTCCATTAATACCTTTTCTATTAATATTTCCATGATAATTATTCTGTGGCACTAGATTTATGAATTTAAGTCGATTGGAAAGAAGTTTTCACAATTCTATTTTTTAATTAGCTCGAACTAACCGTAATTTTTCCAGCTTATTACTTTTCAGCTAACTTTGATATTTCAAAATATAAATGATATGCCAATTATTATCTATTGTTTTCTTCTTTTATTGTTCCCGATCTTTAATAATGTTATTTTTTATTTTTATTTTTATTTCTCTCTCAATAATTCTTTCTGTCTTAGTGACTTTATTCCTTTTCTTGGAATGTAATAATTAAAAAAAAATCAACATGGATTGAGCATGTGAGCAATGATAATGTTTTGGAAAGGATGGAAACGAAAAAAAATTAATACTGAGCATCAGAAAGAAACAGCTAAAATTCCGAGGCATGCAATGAGGAAGGAGGGCTAAGAGAATCTGATACTAAAATCGGGGGAAAGAGAGACAGGGGAAAACAGCGTGAAACGTACTTCACTGGTCTGAGTGGGTGAATGACAGAATGGAGGTAGCGTAGTGTAAAAGGAATAAGCGTGCTAAGAGCCACCATGGATAGGGAGATCTGGAAAGCCGTGATTGCCTACGAAAGGATATGACACAAAGAAGAAGAAGAAGAAGAAGAAGAAGAAGAAGGACTGATTACCACTTCACCCAGTTTGTCATATTTTTGAAAAGTGAATTGGGCGAATTAATTTTTATTAACCACATGGATTAATGTACCGCGTGTTGTTTTGCCTTGATAATTGCAATATTTTTAAAAGTAATTTCTTTATGTTTAATACATATTAAAATCGGGGAAACAAGTTTGAATTCCAGTTGAATTCTTTGCATTCGCTTACGCCCAAATGCCCTTGGGAAAGGTATTAATACTTCCCTTTCCTCTAGTTATGGGTTAAATAACAGGACAGATTGGCTTTTATAGCCTTGACTGGCAACCAGTCTACAGCAGAAATTAATGGCAACCTACTGCAGAATAATATCCTATCCAGTCAGTCATGTCTTTTTTTTAAACATGATCGCCCAAGCGTGCATCACGTATGGCACTCAACTGACTGACATTTTAAAAAGACATTTAGCAAAATCACTATGTTACTCAATAATATATACGACATGGTAAATTTACCCAACGCTTACATATTGACGATGAAATATACAATTATATATTATGATTTATATTAAATATGAATTTTTCCTCGATTTTTGTAGAGGTGCATGAAGCTAGTTCTTGTAATATATTTTGCCGTTGCATCAAACCCATTTTATAATACCGTATTCTTGAATACCCTAGAGAACATTCCAGAGACACTTACCATCTCATCATTACTTGTGTGGTTCTCAGATTTAGCACATAATTATTTACTGAAGGGAGTTATCTCCCTTGAGCGCTCTGCTAATTCAGAAGAAAATGGACAATCCAGAAAGAAGACAACTTGCACCTCCTTCGAGATTATATTTCGTTAGAAAAGGTCATTATTCAGTGCTTCAGGATGCCCATCTCATTAGGCTAGACAATGGTGGTTTTATTTCGAGTCGATAAGAATTATGCCCCAAATGAACGCGCAGAATTGGGCTCCGAAAATATAATCTGATTTTTTTTTTCATCTCGTCACGCAATTCTGAAGAGCATGTTGCCGGCAAAATAACGTGCCATGAAATAAGATGTCGCGACTTGACGCCTACTGTTTTTAGAATCATAAATATCGTGCCGAAACAAATGAACAGAAGAGCTTGGATATTAGGCAAAGTTAATGTGAAGGGTAGCAGAGATGACACCACGAAATATTTCACTCAGGATATATGTGTATAAATGTTCAAACTTGCATGTAAGCGAACATATTTCATGAGGTAGTGACTTCGCGACTAATTAAAGGTGAGCTTCAAATGCTATTTTTGAAAGAAGTAATCGTTCGAGTTGTGAAATTGTTTCATAACATCGACTTATAATAATCTCTTCAACAAAATAATTCTGCCTATCTCCACGTTCCTTCGAATATATGTTCGTATCTTAATTTCTTTTTTGTTGTTCTTATCTCTCTCTCTCTCCCTCTCTCTCTCTCTCTATCTATCTATCTATCTATTTATCTATCACAGGCTAGTAATATCTGTTTATCCATTATAGATTATTCTTATGAATATTACACTGTGTACTTAAATATGTTCTAATCTATCTATCTATCTATCTATCTATCTATCTATCTATCTATCTCCACACAGACACACACATATATGTATATTTTTCATTTCCTTTCTTTCTTCCACGCACGCTATATATATGTAATTTTTTTTATATGTGTGTGTTTTATTTATTGCACTAATATCTCTCACTATACGAATATATATATATATATATATATATATATGTGTGTGTGTGTGTGTGTGTGTGTCTGTGTGTCTGTGTGTGTGTGTCTGTGTATGTGTATATTTAATTCTTTCTACAAAACAATGTATGTACTCTGATCCTTCTATATATCGCTATCTATGGAGTAAATGTGTATATGTATATACTTCTTTCTGTGTATACATAACATTAAATGTCTCCCTCTTGCTGTACATATCTATCTATCTATCTATCTATTATCTATCTCTCTCTCTCTCTCTCTATATATATATATATATATATATATATATATATAAATAGATATAGATATACATGTGTACGCATGTGTGTGTAAACCATCTGCATTCCTCATCTATCTATCTATCTATCTATCTATCTATCTATCTATCTATCTATCTCTTTTCCAATCTATTTGTCCATTACTCTTAGTCTATTCACACGTGAGACCATGACTACACAAAAATTACTCATGCATATATTTCCGTATTTTCATATCTGTATTTTGCAACAACGACTTCACCCAATAATACGCGATAACTTATGTCAGAAACTGCCTTCAGTCTGTTCTTACCTGAGACAAAATGTGGCTTGTTAATTTTCACGCCTTCAAAACTAAACCCGTCTTTGTTAATAACCTGACAGTTCCCCTTCTGTATTCCATCCGAATGTCTGATCTGGTGCAAACTACAAGGAGAATGGTGAGTTGCGCCTTCTCCATCTAACGTAACAGTTTAATTTTGTTCACTTCTGGCTTGTGAAACTTCCTTCGGGCTTCGTGCTTTCCATCCAATTTTAATCTTGAAAAATTTAAGTTCAATTTAAACCACTGTGTACTGTTCTTCTGATTACTCGTCTTTTGTTCTCGCTTCTTAATAATGTTCTTGTTTGTAAATTTCTTCACATACAGTAATCCCTTGTGTGTTAGTGGCTTTACTTTCTTTCTTAATGTAAACTCCATTAAAAATACAAAAATATAGGAACACCTTCATCAATATTAAAGAGATCGAAAACAGTTACTAAATCTGAGAAACCTGTGTTCCTGAAATATTTTTAAGAGAGTTTTTTTTTTCATACAAATATCAATCGACCATAGTATGCGCTGCGAATTAATATTTCCTTACGACGATATTGCTAATATTATCTTTGTTTTCATCTTTATTATTTTCATCACAACACTTTGGTCATGGTTCATTACAGCCTTCATCAGATCAATATATGTATTGATATCAGTGTCACATGACATCTGATTGAATCGAAAACAATTGACCTATTAAAAATAAGTTCGGACATTTGATTTCCCGATGGTTATCATTAATTAAATTAGTATTCACAAGTACATAGTTAACGACTCGGTTAAAATGTGTCACTGAATGAAAATAAATAACTTTTTAAAAAAAAGATGGCAAGACAAACGAAAGTGTTATCTTTAAAATATTGGGCATTTCAATCGAAATGTCAGAGAGACGAGGTGGGTTCAGAGAGAATGACATTGGAAGACACCCGTTATGCCGTTCACCCTACCTGATCTACGACCTATCTCAGCTTCACTTGCCGATATCATTATGTTACAACCAAAAAATACGCATCATATATGAGTTATTATTATGATGAGTTATTATTTCAATCGAAATGTCAGAGAGACGAGGTGGGTTCAGAGAGAATGACATTGGAAGACACCCGTTATACCGTTCACCCTACCTGATCTACGACCTATCTCGGCTTCACTTGCCTATATCATTATGTTACAACCAAAAAATACGCATCATATATGAGTTATTATTATGATGAGTTATTATTTCAATCGAAATGTCAGAGAGACGAGGTGGGTTCAGAGAGAATGACATTGGAAGACACGCGTTATACCGTTCACCCTACGATCTACGACCCTAGATCTACGACCCTAGATCTACGACACTAGATCTACGATCCTAGATCTACGACCTATCTCGGCTTCACTTGCCTATATCATTATGTTACAACCAAAAAATACGATAAGTATACTGCTTCAAATTATCATGTTATACATTTGGGGAGATCGATCTAGTCGAAGGGTTATACTTAAGCCAGGGTCATTTGACTGGAAAAAGCTGCACACTAAGAATGAACTTGTTGGCTGTACTGAACTGCAACACTATACATACACCTGATGACAGCCGGGTGACAAAGCGCTGGAAACGTTGAAATAACATCTGTAAAGTTAAAGGCAATCTTTTACACATACGTAAAATACAGCCAGTCATTTCAGTGCCATACGTGATACACGCTTTGGGTAATCAGGTCTCGAAAGAGACATGACTGACTGAGCAGAAGATTATCCTGCATTAGGTTGCCATTGCTTTTCTGCGGTGGACTGGTTGCCAGCCAAAGATATGGTACCCAATCTATCCTATTATCTATCTCATAACTGGAGGGAAGAGACGGATTAATACCTTTCTCAATGGTATTTTTGAATAATTGAATGCAAGGAATTCAACTGGAATTCAAACTCGGCTTCCCGATTTGCCGTTCCCAGTCGATATTCAATGCACCACAACGCACATATTGCACCACGACCCATTATCAGTGAACACAACGTGATTTTTTAAAAATTAATAATAAAGACAATGGTAAACATGTGCCACGTTTCTTTGCTCGAATTCAAAGCGGAATAGTCCATTATTTTTGCGGAATTGGGAAGAGATATTAAACTTGATGTTTCTTTATTTCTGTTGATCTCTCCAAACAAAATCCCTGTTTTACGGACATTTCCATTAATAATACTTTTAACATAATTCATCAGATAATGTGATGTTTTTTTTTGTTTTTTTGTTTTTTTGGTAACTGGATTTTGACTTGTCTGAAAAATGGCCGTTTTAGAGCGGTCATCATAGCTTATCGGTCTTTTGACAAAGATCAAAGTGTATTATCTGTCATTATTAACTTCAAATATGATTTTCTCTCTCTCTCTCACTCCCTCTCTCTCTCTAATTGTATCTTCCCTTCTTTATTTCTGCTTCCTTTCATTATCTCACAGAAAATAAGTAATATTTGTTCTACTCTTTCCGCGTTGTGAAAACGCAGAATAGTCTATTATTTTTTAGGTATTGCCAGGACATAATGGTCGAGCTTACTACCGAAGGTGGGGATAAGTACAGTTGTAAAAAATAATAAAAAAACAACAATAATACCAACAAGAGAAACATTGAATAAAATAGAAACAGCAAAAAACAATAATAATAATAACAGAAATAATAATAATGATGATGATGATGATGATGATGATGGTGATGATGATGACGATGATATTGGCAGGGTTATAAAAAACGCTACTTTACGCACAGTTACCGTGAGTAATTTAGAAAAAAAATGTCGAATAATGTAAATGATTTTTCTCATGAACCACAAGATTAAATTTAAAAAAAATAAAAGATTAAAGTAAAACGTTATCTGAGAATTTTAGAAATTTAATAAAAAATGGATGAATATCTTGAACATGTTAGTAGATATATAAAAAAATATTACTAATCAGTTTCACACGTCACGTGTCACATAATCCGCTAGGATCGATGGGAACTCTAGATTACCAATATTGGTGTGCCTGGGGTATACCTGTCTTACGGTGCCTGTTTTTTTTTTTCGGGTTGGCTTGAAATTACGATTTTTCATCTCCTAGAAATGATGCCAGCTCAAGGCTAGACAGCATAATTTGTACTGCTATTTAATCCATAACTGAAAGAAGTAGAAAGCATGTCTTTCCCAACAGCATTAACGAAAATTAATCGACTAGAATTTGCACTGGGTTCGCATAATTTACTTTCTACGCTGTTAGCCTTAATGCTAACCGAGCTTCCACTAAATCTACTACGAAACTTAAGACATGATTAGTCAAGCAATGATAAGGCTGACAAAAAGAGAATGCAAAAACAAACAATCAATAGGTAGAGAATATATATATATATATATATATATATATATATATATATATATATATTGCGTTAACTTTTCAATAAACTGGAATTGACGCGAAACAGTGACATATTTTGGAACAACATTTTGTAAAATTATCGTAAATAATGGTAGATAAGTAGACATGTCAGATAACTAACCTTTAAAGAATAGTAAATATAAATGAAATAAATAGGAAGAATAAGTAAAAAAAGAGCAAGAGACGTTACCAATCGTATCCAGCTAACAGAGAACTGTGAGAAATATGATTGATTTTAAAAAGTACTGCCGCTACTGAGTACCGGTTTACAGTGAGAGCAAGAAAGTAGCACAAAGCACAGGGGATATGGAAGAAACGATACAAGAAAGAGGGGTATTAAGGAGATAGAAGATGACAAGTGAAGTTGCATGTAACATTCTTGAGATTGCAGCTATCAATAAGCAAGCTAAGTAAGCGATTTCCACAGGCAAAAAGTGCGGGAAAAATTTATTTAAAATTATGACCTGAAATAGAAGAACTTATCTAGTTTCCAATCTATGAGCCAGTTTAGATTCATGTAGTCGGGCGGCAGGGGAATGAAGGTCGTGAGAATATTTGTAGAAAAGTCATTGGGAAGCCACATCATGTTGGTGAGTAATGACTAAAGTTGAGCTGCCAAATCTGGATCGATTATATCTTAGATCATCGTTTAGATTTTGTCTAGAATTCTGATATGAAGAGCAGGGGCACTGACAAGATGTGGCAACAGTATTCAATGCACGGACGTATGGTAGATTTCTAAATATGTAGAATAAATTCTGGCGAGAAAAAAGTTCCTGGCCTGACACAGTGACCCGACCTTCTAGCGGTAGATATAGATATTGATTCTATGTTTATGAAGAGTGACAATGCTTGCTGTCAACTAGTCTCCAGATTTACTTTAACCGACTGAGAGCGTTCAAATGCATGACAGAAAAGTTTTCATCGTTTTAAATGATGGAAATAATGCTGAAGGAATAAATACGATTCAACTACTCGAGAAGAGACATCAACAGAATAAAGTACACTGTATTTTCTCTTACCGTGTAGAAAGCTAAGGAGCAAATACATTACCAATGACACGGAATTTTGCTCCAACAAATATTTCATTATTAAACCATATTTTCTCTTGTACTCAGCTGCGTAAAACATCCTATATCTCTTCAGCCCCAAAGAGAAATTTATTTGACATTTTTCTTGATCATTTCCTAAATATATCTACCCACCTTATATATATATATATATATATATATATATATATATTAATAAATGTAAATATTATTTTTCAGTGACACATGCAGATACGCACATATGTGTATTTGTGTGTGCGAGAATCGGTCTGTTTGTGTGAGCGCACGCGCATTGGAGTGTCTAATTTTAAGGAAATATATAGACTTCTTTTATAGTCGAAAGAATAACGGATGTTATTTTGCAAACGTCAGTACATTACAGTTGCCTGATTAACTTGCTGTATCGGACATAACAAACTGCAACAAAACATTTGAAGCTTCAGTGTTAATTAAACCGAAAAGCTGATATTTAAAGACGCTTGATTTGATAACAAGTGCATTCTAACAACTTCTGCATTCCTCTCACTCTCTGGGTTACTCTGTTTCTCTCTGCATCTCTCTCTCTCTCTCTCTTTCACTCGATTTCTATTTATATATCGTTTATTTGAGCAGCGGTTCCTCTTGTATGCAAGTTTCGTGTTGGGGATTACCCTTTTTTAGATATAAGAATGGACTCGCCTGATGTGTACATATAATCCTGGCTATACAGAGAACGGCATTGTTGTATGAGTGGAGTTGAATAGTTGTACAGCCGCTTAGTTGGTCAGTAAGTTGGTGCAGATTAAGTTGGAGTTCTTTGGAACATAGACTCATTACCCGGACATACTTCTTCACTACAAGAGTGTATATAGTTTCTACTAATATTATTCCTTGTATTATTGAATTGACTAATCCGTGTTTGTATATTTTAACTTACATTTTGTATCTCCATATATGTTTTTTTTATTTATTATTTTTTTCGGTTTCTCGACAAGAATCCACAACATTTCTTTAAAAACTACTGACTTAGGTGTTGTGGTTAGGTTTTTAACATTGTTTTTTTATTTTTTCTTCTATTTCTTTTTTCAGGAGATAAATTATATAAGACTTATCCGAATGTTATATATAACACATCACTGAACAAGTCCCGGGCCTATTTAATAAGCCAGCAACTTTCAAGCAAAATTCGAGTTTATTCTTCAAACATAGTCTCCTTTTTTTTGTAGATCGAGCTGTCTTTGGCCACAAAATACGTCCCAGTTTCGGATATCCCTTCTTCATTGGAGTCAAATCTCTTTCCCTGGAGAATTATTTTGAGGTGTGCCAGCCAGTAGTACCTGGAAGCTAGATCTGGAGAATAGGGTGGATGCGGAAGTAATTCGAAATGCATATAGTTTTGACCTCGTTGCAATCGACTTGTGACACGGTGTATTATCTTAGTGAAAGATCACTTTTTTCTTTTGTGACCGTTTTTTCGCGATTTCTCTCTTCAAACGCACCAATAATGCTGTATATATCCGCTATAGATGACACTTCTTTTTCAAGGTAATCGATAATACAGAGGCCAAATGCTTGCTTGTTGGTGTTTGCATCTTTGGTCGCTTTGGACGGTGTTAACTGCTGCTGTTCAATCAGGTGCCTGCAGATTTGACTGTGAAGTAAAGTGATGGGTCCATGTTTCATCCATTGTCATATATTTACGCAAAAATTTCTTGTTGCGTTCAAACTGTTGTAAACATCGCTCTGTACCGTTGACGAGTTTTTGTTTTATCGATTGTGTGCAAACGCTTCACCCATTTAAACACTGCTTTTTCATTAAAAATGTTCATGCAAAACCGTGAATAAACTGCTTTCTGATATGTTAAACTCCTCTGCTAACTCTCGCCACTTCAATGTATGATCGGTGAAAAGGAGTTCGTGGATTTTTTCGAGATAACTACCAATTTAGGAGCGTCCATAACATTCAGCATCATTTGATTCTATACGACCGCATTTAAAGTCAACATACCACCTCTTAATCGTTGTTTCCCAGGGAGCAGAGTAGGAATAATATTTATGAAGCCATTGCTTTTCTTGAACAGCATTTTTCTTAGCAAGGAGCAATGCTTTAATAACACACGAAAATCAGATGTTTTCCATTGTTTTAAAAATTTGCAACAGTAGCTAAACTTATATAACTAATTTGTAGACTAATAATCAGATTAAGTACAAATTCTGTCCCGTGCCATTTGAAGGTTAGTAGTTCCTACAAATTGTATGATTTTTTAATTAGTGGCGTCATCTATATGTCACATCCTAGACTTATTGACTCATGAGTTATACAACTAGTTTTGACTATACTTTAAGCAATTATCAAGGATGAATTCTATTTTAGTTTTTACCTGACTATATGGAATTTTTTTATGTATCTAAAGTTATAGAAACGTGTTATTTTTCAAAAAACAGTAAGAACACTTTGGCATTGTTTATAGTTGATACTGGTTCTTTTTGTATTAGAAATACCTCTACTAAATTGTGCCTAATTTTATATGTGGGTGATGTTATGATATTTTTATTACCAACGAGTATATTAATGATTTGGAATGTGTTGGAGAAAGGAAAGGAAGCAGGCGGAGCCCTAAAGGATGAATTTGCGAGGTTCCAGTGCCTGAGCTTTGGTCTTATTTTCTGGCTTGCAAAAATGTGGCGTGATAGACATGGCATGTTCAACATTTCGTTCTGCCCTGCTTCGTTCGTTTTTTTTTCTCTGTTTTATACCTTTTTCTTTTTTTCATCGCCGTCTTCTTCCATCATCCTTTTCAAGTCAAAAAACCCGAGGCGGAGGCAGTTTCTTCGCCTCCATATAAGAATCCAACTGCAGTTGTTTTCGGCAGTTGTTGTTGCTGCTGCTGCGTTTGCTTCTATTGTTTCTAATACTAGAGATTTTTGTTGATTTTTCTGCTTTGCTGATGCTATTGTTGTTTTTGTTTCTACTAAGGATGCTGCCTTAGTTGTTCCTTCAGTTGAGACTGCTCTTCTTGCCGTCACTGATTCTGTGTGCATTACTGTTGATTTCTGAACTGCAAGACAAAACAGTTTTAGAAAAAAGAGTCACTTGAAGAATAAAATCCACAAATGCAATGCTTGTTTTACTTATTACCGGGAAGACATTCCCGATCTGTTCGCACTTCGAAAGTTGCCACCCAGCAGATCCTGGGTAACATTGGCGAGAATTCTGTGTACTGTTACCCTCGGCTGTCATATACACCGTCTGAAAACGGACAATCCTTGTAGTTAATATTCTGCTAGCATGTTAACTGGCGTTTTCTTCTGTTGCTAGAAGGATGTCATGCATAACATCTGATTTTTTTTAGCCAGGAATTTGTTTCTATTTTAAGATTTTAAATGCCTTCTCCATTATGTTTCTGCTGATGCAAATTAATTTTTGTTTTCATATTCGTAGTCAGTAGAGAGATTGTTCTTGCTGTATCAGCCTCAAATACTTCTGTTGTTGTAAGGAACCCGTTCCCGTTTAAATATTTGGAAAGATTTTACTGTTTTTGAAAATAGTACTCTACATTTTTTCGGCCTATTCTCAGTTCAAGCTGTATTTTTAGTAAAAGGAGGTGGTTCCACCTTTACATGCGGTGGCTGGGGAGATAGTCTTATCATGCTGGTGGATGCCCCATTATTGCAAACAATATATAGTCTCTCGTTCTCTCTCTCTCTCTCTCTCTCTCTCTCTATATATATATATATATATATATATATATATATACATAAAAATGGTACGCTAAAAGTCTGCCTTCTTATACCGAGCGCCCATAGCCCAGAGGTAGTGGGGTTTCAATCCTGGGTTAAAAGCGATTGGAGTCTAATCGTACTGATGAGCTGTGATACAGCGAAACAGATATATATTAATCATATCACCTCGAACAAGGCGGTAATGCCACCGATGAGCAGGGGGCTACATAAGAGTAAAAAGAAGTAGAAGAGAATGAATAGGAGAAAAACCAGTTAGAAAGTAGCAAGAGAAGGATGGGAATACAGGTGTGATAACAGTTGCAAAGATGGATAGAAAGGAAAGGATATACGGGGTGGTGAAAAAACTAGAGTCGAGTGGTTAACAGATGAGTATTGACATTGCATTTAAATTCCTGGCGGTTGTAGCCGACAGGAAATCAAGAATATGGAAGCGAGTTCCACAGGTGGGAAGTGCGAGAGAAGAAGCTGAAGGAGTAGAATTATCGTCTGCATTTGTTTAATCTAACTGTGAATAAGTGGGACCCAGTAGCCAATCTGGTTGCACGAGTAAACACCTGTTGCAGAGGCACCAGTGAATTAAGTTGGTTAGAGCAGAAGCCATGAAAGTATTTATAGAACAGACAAAGGGAGGCCACATCTCGTCGGTGGGTAAGTGGCTGTAGTCGAGCCGCCAAGTCGGTACCTATCACATTACTGATTCTACTTTGCAGCCTGTCGAGAACACTGAGATGAACAGCAGGGGCGCATGACCATATATGGCAGCAGTATTCCATGCACGGACGAATGATTGATTTGTATATATGCAGGATGGATTCAGGCGGAAAAACATTCTGGTCCGACACAGTGACCCAACCTTCTTAGCAGTGGATTTAGCTATGGACTCAATGTAGTAGTTCCATTTGAGATCAGAAGAGAAGGTAAGGCCGAGGAGGTGCAGTGTATTACTGTCAGGGAGAATCGCTTGGTTCATGCTTATGGGAGGCAGGAGAGGTTTCCTGTGATGATTAACAGACAACAACTTGGTCTTAGTCGCATTGAAATTTACAAGCCACTTCTTGCCCCACTTCACCATAGAGTGTAGGTCCCGTTCAAGGTCAGCAGTGAGATTATATTTGTCTGCTACGCCGGGTTTCTCCCTGATGCGGGAGTAAATTGTGGTGTCATCTGCATAGATGCCTACTTGGCTATTGATCTTATCTGGGAGGTCATTTATGAAAATAAGGAAGAGCGTCGGGCCCAGAATAGAGTCCTGAAAGACACCAGCGTTTGTGCTGTAGAATGTAGAGGCATGCCCATTCAAAAGGACCTTCATTTTGCGGTTATTTAAAAACGATTGGATTAGATCAAGCAAGCGTCCGGTAACACCGTAACCCCGTAGCTTGCATAAAAGTCCAGAGTGCCAAACCCTGTCAAAACCCTTGGAGATGTCAAGAGCAACAGCACGAGCCTCGCCTGATTCTTCGAGGCCCTGGAGCATGTACTCCATAACGGTTGTTAGTATGTCAGCCGTGGACCTAGCAAAGCGGAAGTCATACAGCCTGTCAGAGTAGAGTATGTGGGCAGTAAGATGTTGAACTATTTCAGCATTAATTATGGCCTCGAACACTTTCGAACACTTTCCCAAAAATTGGTAGAAGGCTGATAGCGCAATAACTGGATGGGTCAGAGGGTTCACCACAGTTCTTAAATACAGGAACAACTTCCAGCATGCAGGAAAACAGGAAGCAGAAAGGCAGGAGTTATACAGTTTAGAGAGGATAGGGGACAGTTCAGGAGCACATTTCTTAAGGACTATCACCGGGATTCCATCGCCACTGCTCGCTTTATGGGGGTAAAATAACTCACACTTATCTAAATGAATATCTCAGCTCTATCACTGATATTAAGCGCTTTCAAAGAAGTAGCGCGCATATATATGTAATATATAACAAATTGCATATGTATATATGTATTTATATTTATATGTATACACATTTCACACACACACACACACACACACTCATATATATATATATATATATATATATATATATATATATATATATAAGATATGTGTGAGTAGATTTTTGTGGAAAATTTTAATATTCTATTTCATAAAAACGCAAAATTAATTGAATATAAATAGTGTTCATCATTTCCATCTGAAAGAGGATTTTGAATTTAAAAGTTTGAATGATTCTTAAATCAGAATAGTGTGATGTTATTTTCTCTATTTTTCAAAGTTAAAATCTGTGGTATTATATAACCGTGCTATAGTATCAATTCTAAGAGTTCAATTATATTTTACTAGCAATATAGCCCGGCGTTGCTCGGGTGTAATGAAAGCTTTAAAACTAATCCATGGTTTTGGAGCTCACACTCAGCCTAAAGATTTTTGTGTGAAGTTTGGTGAGAATCGGATAAAAATTGTGGATTTGTATTAAGGACATACAGACAGATAAAATGACGCACATACACAAACATCTTGCCTTATATATATATATATACATATATATATATATATATATATATATATATATATATATATAATCGATTTTCTACACTATTGTATGAACTGTAACCTTGAAACTTCTGAATATCATTTTTTATGTATTTGTCTATGAGTGTATCAAATTTGATGAAAATCGGACAACTCCTTCTATAACCCAATTTTTCCGATTATCGATTTTTGATATTTATCGGGTGTACCTCAACACAAAACCTAGCTAAGAACACTCACAGACGCTTATAGTACAACTGTGTAAATTTTCAAGAATATCGGTTCAGCCGTTTCGTAGTCTATATGTAACGGATACACAGACACACACAAAAAGAGACAAAGTTTCATTTATAAATAAGTTAAGATAGCCATTGTTTGAAATCTCTTTTTAATCATTTCACACAGAAACAATAAATCCAGTGAAGGAAGCTATTACTGAGTGTAAAATAATATGAAAAATAAAACCACTATTAAAACAAGATAACAATAACAAAAACAGGAAATAATACATATCGGTTGACGTTGCATTTAAATTTTTAATATTTAAACATTTATATCAGTAATTATTGCACGCCACCCGTCAAACAAAATGTAGAATAAATATTTTCAAATTTGCTTCTATTACGACTAGGTGTCAGATGTCGGGAACTCATGTCTTTTCAGGTATCTGTTGATCAGCGTAAATTTCAGGTAATTACGAAAGTAACTATTTAATCTGCAAGTTTGGATGTAGATAATATTCGTTCCGCTTTTCGTATCTAAGATATCTCGTCTTGCACTTTTGGTTACAGTTCAATTATGTTTATAATGTTTATAATGAAACTAAATCTTGTTTTTTGTAATATTCAGTTATTTCTCCAACAGTTTATAGTGAAACTACATCTTTTTATTTAATTTACAGAGTTGGATATAGATTGGGGGTCTTCCCATTTTTCGTATCTAAGGATATCTCGTTTTGTTCTTTTGAGTACTGTTCAGTTATCGCTAGAATGTTTATAATGAAACTACATTTTTAAATTAAAAAATGAAATATATTATGTAAAACTAGAATTTAAAATAAAAATATTAAAAAGCAGGGAGCAAAAATTAAAGGGGCGTAATTCATTGTTATTAATAGTAATACTTGCGGGGAAAAGAAAGAAAGAAAGAAAGTAAGGGGTAAAGTGAGGAAGTGAGGAAGATAAAACGAAAGAAAGAGGTAAACGTATAGAGAAATCTATATCAATCGCTGTAAGTAATTAGTTTTCTATAGTAACATGTGGTCATTAAATGCTTTTTTTAATTAGATTATTATTATTTATATGGTTTAATATGACAACTTTTTTCTAAAACGCATAGTTTACATATTCTCTTTTTCCGTTGTAAGATTTGGATTTAACTACGGTATTCTAGGTAATAATTGCGTTCTTGTAATTGTTTTATAACTTCCAATAATATATGGACAAAGTTTCTTTTGCTGTATTTACTTTTTTAAATAAACAAATAATTTTTAAATATCATCTTCCACCTGTTAGAATTGCTTCCAAAATGAATTTTAACACCATTATATTCCTGATGAATTCGAGCTCTATAAATAATTCTTTTCGGACATACATTGGCTATTCAGTGAGCAGGATTTATGTTTTCGATATTTGCAACTACTTTTTGAAGGATCATTTTTGTTAATCGTAGGGTGACTGATGTTATTTAGGTGGGCCAAGTATTTATATGATATCATAAGATTATGCTGTGAATTATATTTATCTATGAATTTAACGAAACTATAACTGACTTTAACATTGTTTATGTTTATTTATTTTAAATGTGGGTGAATATTAGAAATGTTTGTGAAAGTTTACAAAGATGTTACCAATGTTTGTTTGGATATTTCGGTGGAAGGGTGGGTTATACTAAATAAGATTATATTTACAAGATTTATGCTTTTTTCTGCCTACCTTCTATTCTAAACTAGTGTTCATTATACTTTTCTAAAGCAATAATGTATTTATTTTTAGAATTTTCAAACTTCCCTTATTGCTAATGTTGGTACTTAATGAAATTAGATGTATTTGTGTAGGTTATCAGTGATTCCATTGAGGTAATTAGATTCCTTATTGATATATTTTTGTTATAATACGGTTTGTACAGATCGAAGGCAACATATAAGAATTTTAAAACTTTATCATTAGTGATGGTAGTAATATTAAGATTGTGATTTTTTGAAGAAATTAGTGATGGTAGTAATATTAAGATTGTGATTTTTTGTTAGATCCTTTCTGTGTGTGTCCGTTTTTTTTGTGAACTACTTCTTGCGGAACATTATCAGACCGTCATCTTGTTAAAATCTGCAGTTACAATAAGTTTCTAGAGCAAAAATAGCCTAAACAAGCTACAGGCCTCTGCATAATCATACGCCCCTATAGAGATGCGGGAAATCAGAGTTTAGTTTCTTGGTTTTCATCGTAAAATAATGTTTTATGATATACAATTTCTCATTTGTATATCTTTGCTTGAACCGGCTTCTAATGCTCCAGTGTGAGCGGTTTGGTGATAGTAGCCGTGACTCTGGAAGGCACAGTTCTATGTTTTAAAGGAGTTCAGCAGAGTTCCACCAAGAAATAGGTGAATAAGCGGCTCTATATCGAGTTTAATTCGTTACCTCTTCGTCACCGGGGCCTGTGGTACAGTTGGTATGACATTCGCTTAATAACGCAACTGACTGGGTTTCATTTCTTGGTAGTCGACGCGCACTGCTGATGAGTTTCAAATATAGGACGAAACTGCTGTCCAGTGCTTTCTGCATTCTGTTGAGGTTGAATATAACTCCATCAATTACTTACTTAATATTTCAAATCCTCCTACAATTCCCATCTCTCTCTCTCTCTCTCTCTCTCTCTCTCTCTATATATATATATATATATATATATATATATATATAATGGACTCTCTCGTCGATTTCGATTTTCCAAGGGTACCAGTGAGTAAGTGAATACAAAATCCTCGACTGGAATTGGAACTCGGCTCACCGATTTCCCCCTCCCAGCCGACATCCACCACACCACAGCGCACATCTGTCAATACCGCTTACAGCATCTGGTATTTCACTCATCTCCATACTGACCAGGCTCAACTTTGCTTAACTTCGGTGATATATATATATATATATGCGTACTAGATTGTTTTTGACACAGCTTGATGATTCTTGACACACCTTGATGATTCTTGACACACCTTGATGATTCTTGACCTACCTTAATTGGTCAAGACAACCATGCTTGATTATTCCTGGTCCAGCTTGATGGTTCATCCGCTCCTTGACACCTGGGATATGAAGATAAATAATATATAATCACCGATCTGTGTCACAATAGAAGTATAAATATTACAACATAGTTAAACCCAGAATTGCATAACTTTTAAGAATATAAATATGCTCTACGCATTACATGACCCAAGGAAATACAACCGTTACAGCTGATGGCCTATCGACAGTTCTGTTGTCACTGCGGATTTTTGTACGTTGTAAATGCAGTTTACGAAAACTTTATTGATTAACGTAGGCATTACATTTTCCAGTGCAGTTTCTACAATGAAGTAATTAAGATGTTTAAAATATTGATCCAAAAGAATAGGCATAAGTGATCATTTTATTTTCTTTGTAGATCATTTTTACAACTAACTTGCTGCGAATATTGAAATACACTACCGACCATAATTATTAGGCAACTTCCAGTGTTTTAAAAAATGTATTTTATACTATTTTTAGTATTTATTGCAAAGTGAATAATTGTAAATGAAAACAGAATCAACTGAATTTTCAAATATTTAATAATTTCCTATATTGCAGTTTCATCATTGAAAGAATGAAAAAAAATTAGGGTGATTCGTACGAGTTCATCTTTGCTTCCTTGTCTTTTAAAATTTTGCAAATAACAATAACAAAAAACAATTCTATTTTCTTTTAGAATTATCCACTAAAAATCTTATGAAATACATAATTTCTTTAAAAAAACTGGTGTGGCGTAATAATTATGGCCGATAATATAAGTTTCTGTTATGGTTTATAAATTTCCTATTGTGTATATCTATATAGATCTTTCAGCACGATATCTCTCGTAAAAACTTTATTATCAATCGTTGTTTCTTGTGCCATCATTGTCTCTTACCAAAATCTTGAAATTGTTTTTATTCATGGATCTACTTAGCGAGACATAAATTTGTCCTTGACTGAAGACAGGGACTGGCAAATACAATCCAAATTTATGGCAGCTTTTAATAGTCATCACAAAAGGTGACATTAAAAGAAACCGCTACTGTGTCATTATGAAAGTTAGCTTAGTATCACTTAGAGATAAGTGTAATGTAGTTCATTGAGAGATACAATAAATAATTTTGTCCCATTGAGTTAACTTTTTAATAGTTTTAAGTTCTGTAGTAGCATAACAATGGACACATTGTTAGTTTGATTTCATAGGGAGGCCTTCCAGAACGTGTCCAGGAGTTAAGGAATTCTATTGGATAGCTATCTGCTGTTGCTTCTTCATCTGTTGTACATGAATCTGCGTGTAATATATTACCTTGACCCGACAAAAATATGATTGTCATCGTAGCAGAAACCACAGGCAACAGCTGATAAAGCTATGATTGAAATCAAATTTGAAAGCGCAAGGGTAAAACAAAGGCTTGAAAGTCAATAGCTGACAACGATAGGACTGACATCAATTGAGCAAAGATACGACTGACGTCAATCAAACGAGCAGGAATGAGTAGGAAATTTTGGCTTGATGTTTTAAAGAGAAGGAATCAAAAGAGCGATGCTTCGATATATCAATTGTACAATCTTTTACACCGCTACTCCTTGAATATTGTTAAGTCTTCAATAAGATATTCTTTGGAGAGGTTGAACAGCAGAACTGGAAATGGTGATAGCACAGAACAAAGAAAACAGCTTCCTTAAGTGTGCATATATATATAGCAAATTTAATAAAATCTGCAGATTCTATGTAGAGGTCATAGTTTATTCCATCCACTGTTCTGACATCATGATAGCTTTGAGTTTCTTTTGACGCGCATAAGCAGTAATCGACAAAATATTTCTCCTTTTTATGTTTTGTAGTTCACAAACTGGAAATTGCTTTGCTAGAACCTTTTTTCGACGCTTTCATCGAGCTGTTTGTTTGTTAAATACATATTTTTAAGTAATATCTTTGGTAAACAATGTCGTCTTTTTGGTTCAGAACAAGATCTAAGTGGAGTGTTCCGTTGGGTTGCTCTTTCTAGTCATTGTCTGTCTTCTTCAATAACGATGAGTTGCTGTTATTGCAAATGAACAGGCAAACGAACAACAGCGTGATATTTGTCCTGCATTTTGTACTCTTGCAATCTCCACATACTCTCTGGTGCGCTCAGATATCTCGAATCTGAGGGACTTTGCATTTCATTATAGATGATATTACTAACTGCAGCTTCTTTGATATTGAAGTTAATTCAATCGTATCTTTTGTAGATATATTTGAATATATACTTCACCGCTTTAATAGGGCAACATATTTATATATTTTTATGATATTATCTTTAATTCTATTTTTGTGTTCATTTTTATAACTTTGGTTTCGTAACGTTAATCTGAAGTTGACTTTTGGTAACTAGCTATTTGCGAGTTATAATATTTCGGTGTCTTTACGTAAAGAAAAGGTACGAAATGAATTTTTAAGTAATACCCAACAATGCTGTAGATCTCCGGGAACACTGAATATGGAACACTCTGTACCCACACAAACATCTGTCTGAGTGTTTTATATACTAATATTTATGGCTGCGTAGTCAAATTGTACAGCGAGACTATTCTATTCTGAGGGCCCTAGAATTCATGTCAGGAATCTACAGAAGGTAGCTGAAGAAACTGACAAGAAAGGACTACAAATAAACTGCAAGAAAACTAAATGCTTCCTCATCAGCAAAAAGGGCAGCCCCAAATGCCGAAAACACGTGAGGGATACTAAAATCAAGCAGGTACAAAAATTGAAATACCTGGGAAGGGTTCTAATGGAAGACGGAAAGTTCGACACAGAGATCCGAAGACGAATTCGCATGGAGAAGGAAGCATTCCAGAAGTTGAGTAAAGTATTAAAAACAGGACATTTTCGTTAGAAACAAAGAAGAGTGTACTGGATTGCTATATGATGTCAGTTCTTGAATATGGCAGTGAATGCCCCGCAATATCATCAAAGATGGAGGAAAAACTTGAAGCAACAGAAATGTAGTTCTACAGAAGGATGCTGCGAATATCATGGATCGATCATTTGAGCAATGATGAGTTTTTGGATAGGATAGAAACGTAAAAAAGGAAATTAATACTGAACATTAGGAAGAGACAGATAAAGTTCCTGGAACATGCAATGAGGAAGGAGGTCTTGGCAAACCTGATACTAACAGGTCAGATAGAGGGAAAGAAAACAAGGTAAATAGCGGATAACATATTTGAAGGACCTGATCAGATAGATGACGGAACGAGGTTTGGGTGGTGTAACAGAAGAAATCGTGCTATGAGCCACCAGGTATAGGGAGGTGTGGAAAGCCATGGTCGACTACGTTTTGAAAAGACAGGGCACATAGAAGATCCCAGTAGCACATGCCATTCAATAAATACATTTAGTGCCTGCAACTCCTTGTTCGACCTCATGTGGCGATATCGACGATTTCTTTCACATGGCACATATTTATGTGACAGTCGCTTTTGCAACAGAGCTATTTATTGTAAGGTACTAAGAACCTGATAACTACTGTGTGAGTACCAACTTGCACTGTCGCACCGTGACGTTGACGATATAGCGGAGAGACATTAGCATTCATTTTTTTCTCGTTTCACCCCGAGCAAGGCGTTCCACTGCCACTATTGCGCAGGGGGTTACATATGGTCGGGGAAGTGATGAGAAAGGATGGTTAGATATAGTAAATGTCAGAAGGAGCGTGATAGACGGGTAAGTATACCGAGAATGAGAGTTGGTTAGATGGTGTGAGTGTTTGAGAGAATAGATGCAAGTTAGTGTGTTAGGAGGTGTCTATTGACCTTACATTTAAACTCCTGGAGATTGTAACTGTCGGGGAAGCAGGCATGTGGAAGGGAATTCTACAGGCGGGAAGCGCGAGAAAAGAAACTGGTTCAGTAGAAATTACGGTTACATCTTATCTGTTTCGATGTAACAGGGTGGAACCTAGTTGCTAATCTAGTATCTCGTGTAAATTCGTACCTAGACGGCACCAACGACCTATGTTCATCGGAGGAGAAGCCGTGAATGTACTTATAGAAGAGGCACAGAGAAGCTACGTCACGCCGGTCTCCAAGTCAGTATCGATCACGTTACAGATGCCCTAGTAGATAAGCAGGGGCACCCGACCAGATGTGGCAGCAGTATTCAATACACGGGCGGATGGTAGATTTATATATGTACAGGATAGATTCAGACGGGAAAAACTTCCTGGTCCTGCACAGAGAACCGACCTTCATAGCAGCAGATTTAGCAATGGATTCGATATAGTCATTCCATTTGAGGTCCGCCGAGAGTGTAAGACCAAGGAGGCGTAGTGTTTTACTCTCAGGTAGGCAAGCCTGTTCCATTCTAATGAGAGGTAGGTGCGATTGGCTATAATCCTTTCATTTTATAGTTCTTTAAGAATTTTTTTGAAAAATAGTATTATCCATACAAGTAGCGTTGTTATTAAACCCTCCACAAAGTAAATGGATCATGCGTTCTTTGACAGTTTTGAAAAGTGATGGCTCTGCCTCAGAATCATGAATTTCTGCGCACACAAATTAGTTTATCAATGCAGGCTCAGAAGTTTGAATCCAGTACGCAAAATTATGATCAGGTAAGCATGCGGCCGGCCTCGTTTCTGAAACTCAGTAGAGTAGGAGTAACCGGAAACTCTCCATAAAATATGATTCTTTGTAATATTATCCGTGCGTTCTTTCAATTTCAGACTGAACACGCGAGCCACTAAATCTTGGATGCTCTTTCTCGCAGATCAGCACTTCTCTTAGCAGCGACTTCTTCAGTTTCATTTCGAAATTTTTCTGATGCCATGACTCGTAGGTCAGCTCTTCTTGCAGTTGCATTTTTTTCTGTTTCTGTGTTTTCCTCTGTCGCACATTTGCACTTAAAAGAGTGGCTTGTTTTTACGTTTCATTTGAGTGTCTCTGAGTATCTTTGATTCTGGTCTGGCATCTCCAGTCTTTTTGTATGTCAAAAGATCGATTCCGATTCCGCTATTTGTGATAGTCTCTTTTACCTTCCAGCTGTTTCTGACTCCACCTAGCTGTTAGACTACGTTGTCGTTCTGTTGCATTAACCATTTTTCTGCTGGAGGATATTCTGAAATAAAATATATAATTTTAGGTTCATAATATTTACATGTTTTTAAGTAACTAAATGGATACTAACCTATCAAAAATTAGACACAAAAATATTGTTACATAATTAGTTTAGAGCATGGTACCGTTTACAGTAAATTAATGATTTTTGATCATGTTTTATATATTGAGGGAAATAAGTCATGGTTTAAGTATATAATAAACGCATACAAATAATGAAAACAATAAAAAATTATCAAAGGACCCCAACGACAGAGTCGTAATAGATATATCTAATTTTAATGGATTTTCTTAAAAAATTTCTTACCTGAAGACATCCCAAAAGCAATAGATTATTATTAAATATACACATTCCCAATATGACATATAATTAAAAATGATACTGACAATACAATATAATACAAATAATGAAAATAATAATCATTATCAGAGAGAGAGAGACAGAGACAGAGAGACAGAGACAGAGAGAGAGGATGGGGGAAGAAGAGAGGCTTTTGTTTAAATATGTTTCACCACTTGCTATCATTTTCGTGGCCATTAGTTCTTTGCACTCATCAAATTTTATCTGTCTCTTCTTCATAAACCTTAGGCACACGATGTTTACCTTCTTCACTGGAAAAGAATAAAATTATAAAATATTGTTCAAGAGAAAACACGCGACAACACTAATACTTTTGCACACTACTGGTAGTGTGCAAAAGTTTTAGGACAGGGATAATTTTTCTAAAGACCTCACTGAAATACAAATAGCGCGTCAAAAGCCAAACCTTTGTAAGGATTAATTATCTAAAAAGGAAGAGGAAGGAATTCTTCGGTATTTGAATTGGCCTCCACAAAGCACTGATTTCAATCCTATAGAACATCTATAGAATATTTTTGATAAAAAAATGATAAATCTAATGGTACTTTGCAAGACACACCTTGGGAACTAATACAAGCTGCTTGGCATGAGATATCATTAGATACATTGAAGACACTTTTGATGTCTGACAGAATGAATGCCTGACAGAATGAAAGCTGTGATCAAAGAAAAAGGCTCTTATACTAAATATTAAATTTATTTTTCACCAATTATTTGTTGAGTAAATCAAATAACATAATTTTAATTAAGTTGTTTATTTTCTGTCAATATGCCTCATAAAAGATAAAATAGTTCTTGTCCTAATACTGTCTCACTGTACTGTATATGTTTGTTTACGAGGTGAATAGAATAGAGGCCATTGTTTGAGTCAATATAATACGTCGGATTTGAAAGTTAGTGACCAAACGTCTGCCCTCAAAATTTGATGCAAGTTCATCTTAGATCCGCCTTTCGGCATGAATCAAGACTGCACCCGCTACCATTTGGCCAGAAAGAAACAGACGGTCAAGTAAAGCCAAACTCATGCTTTCAAGTGAAATTTCTTCCGTCCTAGATCACTCGTAAGATTTCTCTATCTGCACATAGATTCGTATCCAAACTAATACAAACATATATGCATATCCTCTCTATTATAATAAGGACTGTCGTGTATATATATATATTTTTAATCATTTCACCCCAAGCAAGGCAGTTTTACTGCCACTGTTGTGCAGGAGTTATATAAGGGAAATGATGAGAAAGAGGGTTAGTTATAAGGGATGTCAGGAGTATGATAATAGACGGATGAGTATAGCGGTGTAATGGAGGTGGAGTGAATAGAAAAAAGAACTTAAGAGTAAGGATGCAGTTTTACTGCCACTGTTGTGCAGGAGTTACATAAGGGAAAATGATGAGAAAGAGGGGTTAATTATACGAGATGTCAGGAGTATGATAATAGACGGATGAGTATACCGGTGTAATGGAGGTGGAGTGAATAGAGAAAAGAGCTTAAGAGAAAGGATGCGAGTTAGTGATGTCTATAGAGCTGTCTATAGATCTAACATTTAAATTTAGTCTGGGAAGCAAGTATATGGAAGGGATTTCCACATGCGGGAAGTGCAAGAAAAGAAGATGTTAGAGTAGAAATTGTGATTACATCTTATCGGTTTCACTGTAAATGTTTTAGGCCTAGTTGCTAGTCTAGTAGCTCTCGTAAATTCATACATAGGGAGCACCAGTAAGCAGAAACCGTGAAAGTATTTGTAGAAGAGGCAAAGGGAAGCCACATCACACCGGTGAGAGAGCGACTGCAGCCGATTTGTTCAATAATTTTGTAGCAAAATCAGAAAATGTTACCAGAGCTCATAATTCAATTCTATGTAACCGTGAAAAAAAATATAACTAAGAAACAGGCTGAACTCTTAACGTAAGGGAAGAGGAGCATCGCAAGACCATACTACGAGGGGAGATAGAAAAATCAGTCGTAGATGACATTATATAGAAGAAAAATGGGATCACCACCCACTGTGTGATGAAGTTGAAATAACTGATAAGGTACATCATTGGAAACTTGAGGAATCAGCGCATTTGGTAGACCACAAAGATCTCCTAAGCCAGCCATGCATAGAAATACGGAGTAGAGAGAAAATCATTAGCTTCGGTGATTGCAATATAAGCCGTAGTAAAAAATGGATTTCATTTATAAGTCTCAGAATTCATAAACTGGTGACCCCAAAGTTCAGTGGATATAAACTTTAGTTAGTTACAGTGACAACCCAAAGAGTTGTTTGTTCATTCCTGGCTGGTATAATGATGAACAAATAAATTACAGAGTTAAGTTAAAGGGTGATAACTACGCAGCATCAGGAAGTAGCATCGCACATGGAAGGAGAATGATATATGAAATGATAGAAATAAAGAATACGGTTCAAAACACTCTGCATTTGAAGAAGGCTGGAGCGTACAATGTCAGAAACGTTGTTAACATGGCAATTAAAATATGGACAACAGTCCGAACAGATTAAATAATGGTATCACTACACCATCTCAGAAGTAGTGACATATATATATGTGTGTGTGTGTTTGTGTATTTTTGTGTGTGTGTGTGTGAGAGAGAGAGAGAGAGAGAGAGAGAGCAAGAGTGAGAGAGAGGGGGGTTAGTAAAATGAAAGCCGGTATTAAAGTCAACAGAATAAGCCAGATTTGTAAGAATTTAATGCTGACAAAATATTTGCCTGCAAAATTTGATGTAATCTCATCTTAAATCCGACATCCGATATTTGACTCTTGTTAGTTAAAACTCGATGGTTAAGGCAGCAGCATTTTATGAACTGATTGTTCAAGTTTTATTTTCCATGTGACAAAATGTTAAATGTCGACTTTTACAGCACCTCCCTCCGTAGATTGCTGCTGCCAAACCACGTGTGTTTGTGCTGAACTAAAGGAAACGACTCTGTACCACCCTCTCACCAGGATTTAATACATTTTAGTGGTATTCACTCAGAATAGAAATTAGTTCTTTTAATAAATGATTGACTGTATACACATAAGGAGAAAGCCTCTTTAAGTGTGAACGACCTGAAAATAGATGATATTATAGGTTTGTTTGCAATGACAACTGATATCCGGTATGGACAAAGATCTGCCGATCAATAGAATCATTTTTTTTTTCGTTTTCTGTTCTGATTTAAAGTGCTGATTTGACAAGGAATTATGTGAGATGTTGCAATCAGTTGCACATGCCTGAACAACAGAGCGAAGAGAGTAACAAATAGTGATTCTGCTTGTTTAGGCGAATTAACAGCTAAATCAGGTTCACGACAGGCTTGGATGAAGAGCAAGCAAGATGATGGCACTTTTTCTGACATCGTTTCCTTGTGCCTACTCTGCGTAACCAAAAGAAATAGTAAGCGAGAAAGGGAAAACGTCGACGTGGTAAATTTGATTAGTTGTTAAGTTGGAATATTACCAACTTCAGGAGTAATAAGAATAAATTCGTTATATTTACTTTGTATAAACAGAAAATGTAATGTCCTTTTTGTCCTTAATCAGAAGATTATTTTGCACCCCTTAGCTTTTGAGTAGATAATCAAAATAATTCAAATACAATAAATATAGAATGAATTGAAGATAGGAGCAGAGACTGTTATCGTCGCTGAACAATATTTTATGTCAACACAAGATAATATAATATCTTGGTTGTCTTTATGTTAAGTCCCTGTAACCTCTCTGAGGGTAGCTTAGAAGCAGCATAATAAAAAATATCCAAATGTTGGACAATTTTATTCTTTATTTTCACCTGAAATTAAAGTCAAAATACGATGTTTAGAAAAGCTCATAATTAAACATAATAGACATTCATTGTCTGTTATATTTAACAATATATATATATATATATATATATATATATATATATATATATATATATATATATATGAATAAGTAATTCATCGAGTTTTATTCGACCTTAACAGGAAGCACTGGATGCCCGTTTCGTCCTATATTTGGGACTCATCAGCAGTGCGCATTTGCTACCAGGAACTGAAACCCAGACAATTGCGACATTAAAGCGAATGTCATACCAACTGTACCACAGGCCCCGGTGACGAAGAGGAAACGAATTAATCTCAATATAGCGCCGCTCATTCACATATTCCGTGGTGGAACTCTGCTGAGCTCCTTTTACCCATAGGACTGTGCCTCCCAGAGCCACGACTACTATGAACAAGCCGCTGACACTGGAGCATTAGAAGCCGTTTCAAGCAACGATATACAGATGAGAAATTGTAGAAGGATTTGAAATAATAATTTTTAATATTTCAAATCCTCTTACTATAATATAATAATCTGGCCCAACCCGAGAAGGCTGAGGAAGCGTGGGTGTTTCCGGTCATTGAAAGGAACGGATGTTTGTTTGACCCTATTTCCGACAGATGCGGAAATAACTCTGAGAAATTACGTAAGCGTCGAGTAGGCGTCGCGAATCGAGGCAAAACTTGGAAGATATATAAAGACTGCAAAAACACAGATGAGTCAGTCACAGACGAGTCTCCAGAAGTAGACAAGAGAGAAGTCGAAGAAACCACAGAGTCAGAGTCACAGTCAGCCTCGACAGAAGTCAGCCTCGACAGAAGAAGTCTCCAGAAGTCGACAGTAGAAGAGAAGAAGAGTCTGGTCAGCAGTAGAGAAGCAGTTCACAGCTGCCCCCAATAGCATACATGCTATTGGGGGGTACGCATTCGTTCATTCGTCCATTCGTCAACGTCGACCCTTAGAAGCATTCGTCAACCCATTAGAAAAGCGCTCCCTCAACTCTCTGTCCACTAGGCGACACGGTCCAGCGTTCATTAATAAAAATATTAATATATTTTTATATATACATGCTTGTTTGTTGTTTATCGATATACAACACTACAATTTATCCTATATATATATATATTATCAGTTATAGTTTTGAACATGTACACGTTATAATTTCCTACAAAAGTGTACATTTTGTTTCGACATCGACAAACTATGTCTCATAAGGTAGTTAATAATGATTGTACTAAACGTTATTTTTTAACTTTTAGTACCATCATTATTAACTACCTAATAGAGATATTGTTTTTTCGATGTAGAAACAAAATGAACACTTTTGTAGTAAATTATAATTTCTACATGTTCTAAACTATAACTTATAATAAATATACATTGGTCTATTTCTATATTGAGCACTGTTTGAAATTAATGTTTTGAACGTTGTTAATACTTTCTTCGTTCTTTACTCACTTGGATATATATATATATATATATATATATATATATATATATATATATATATATATATATATATATGCGCACTAATGTCTACATTAGTAACTATAAAAACAACTTTTTATTAATATGGTTAAACTGAAGAATGTTTTAATGCACTAATCGAGTATAATGAAGGCACTAATCGAATTTTCGTATATAAAACTGTAATAATGAAAGTACTAAAAGCAAAAACCAAAACCAAAACAGTAAATACCAAATAACGAGACATTTTGTAGTCAAATTAAATATAATATGATCAGTTATTTTAATAATTAATATCATAAAAATCCATCCCACAAAAACAAACAAACAAACAAACAAATAAAAATTCAAATGTGTCCTAAAGAGGCTTGATACTGCCTCGACGAATGGGTATCTTTAAAACATATTTTGGGTTTTTTTAAAAAATCTAAAGATAACATAACATTTACGCATTTTTCTTTTTCTTGCGAATTGAAAACAAAATATGAAACACGATTTATTTATTTCATTGTTTCTTAAGAAGAAGAATATCATAAAATTTTATAAAAATATCTATAGAGACGACAACACATTTTTCATTTACTATATTACAAAGAAATAACTAATATGAAAATTCGTAATTCCTAAGACAATTTCTATTAACGTTTGCATAAACGTTTAAGAGGGGAAATATCCCCTAATATGAAATTCTGCAACTGAGAACACAAAAGAGTCTTATATTTAGACAGACGTTTTAACTGTTTCGTTTTACATCGAAACATTTCATTAATGTCAGGTTATGTAAAAAAAAAAAAAAGCATAAACAGTGAGTACTTTAGAAACATTATAATTGCATTGCTACCAACTATAAACATTTACTTACAACATTACAACACCAAGTTTCTGTAGATTCATTATACATTAATCTAACTTACTCTAACAAATACATAGTAATAAATGCAATATTACTATCTATCTATCGGTCAGGTGGAGGTGCGTTGTGGTCCAGTGGATATCGGCTCGGAACGAGAATTCGGGGAGCCGAGTTCAAATTCCAGTTGAATTCATTGCATTCACTTACGCGCAAATACCCTTGGGAAAGGTATTAATCAGTCTCTTCCCTCCAGTTATGGGTTAAATATAAATAATTTTATATTTAGCGAGGTTTTTAATTTTGTTGACTTCACGGTATAATCAGGTAAGTTGTGCACCCTCTGTAAGACAAAAAGCACTATGGCGCTATTCAATCCTCCAAAAGATTGAAAACGATTTACTGTTCTGTTTGAAAACCTGGACCGTAAGCTCCAATAGACACATTTCAGTGTGTTGTGGTGTCCCTCTCAAGACAGTGAAGAAGATTCGGAAAAATTAGCCTAATGTTGTTTATGAAAGTACAAATAACTCACTGATTGTTTTGATAAAAAAAAAAAACAAATTCGTGAATTATTGGGTCATTAGCATAATCTAATCAGCGTCTTAGGTGTTAAGCCTTAAGCAATTGTATTTCTCTTGGACAATAAGCTGAAATTACTAATTCATGAAAACATTTAGTGATTGTCTTCGTCTATACATTCAATCCCGACGCATTTAAATCAGTGGTAATGCCATTTGTCATTAAGCGAAATTCTTCAGGATATCTCTAGCAGGTTTTCTTTCCGTTTCTGTTAGTTATTTATTTTTTATTCTTAGCGTAATGAGTCTCGTTGTAGGTATTGATAATGCTACGAATTGTTGATCTGGGCCCATTAAAACACTTGAAAACTTGTACATCCATTACATTATTTGCACGTGTCAGCGATTTTCGCTCAGAGCTTCTGGTCAAGTTCCGTCTTCGTCATGTTTACGTATGTGGCACTCACAAATGACTTTCTTCATTACATTTTAGGATGTTAAAGATTCACATTAATAATATTTCATTTTCAAAGAGTGTTTCTATTAAATGTCAAGTTAAGAAAGATAAACAATGCAATTGACTAAAGCAATATTAATCTATAATTTTTATAAGGGGGGAATAATTTGGGAATGAACCGATTATTAGAAAAATCTATAACTATGAAAATAATAGATCGAAACTTTTAAAGCAGGTAAATATTGCATTTATTAACTTCAATCTTTCTTATTTATAACTGCGTTGTTTATTGCCATGAAAACTGACATCTAAATGTGTAAAGTAGTCTTCAAGTGTATTCAGTAGGAAATTCTCTTGAAATTTGGTTATAATATAGCCTGGTGGTTTTAATTTGTATCTACATCAAAAAAGTGTGTAAATCCCAAGAATATTCATCCTGATATACATTAGTGGGGAGTAATGTAGCAACTTCCTCAACAGTGCAAAATAGGTATTTAGATTAGGAACTGTGCATTTTGAATGTAAGCTAAGATTTGCATGTTCCTCAAATTCTGCCACCGGCTTCACTACATGGAGACAGATGATATACGATTTACTATATATCAAATTGTAAACGATATTGGCATATACAGTCGAAGAGCTGAGAATATTCTGCTTAATTTGGCATCACAAATTTTTCTGTTCGACGTGTGCTGTATTTGATTATTAGACAGATCTAGTTAGTTTTCTTAAACGTTTTCTTACCTAAGATGAGGTTCATCACTTTGAACCAGGAACGAAGCTACAGTACACAGTAGAAATACCCCTCGCCGCCGGGTTTAAAGTAGGACAAGATTGTTTTAACGGAAGGTGATAAAATCATTGCAAAAAGCATTGTTTTTATTGAACCAAAAAGCAACACACCGTCAATGGAGAGTACTATTTCATCTGCTCAAGCAGTTATGCAATACTAACACTGCCAACAATCTAGGAAAACTGAAGAAAATGCCTAGTTTGATCAGAACAATCATCCAACACACAAGTCCTTGGATTCAATGGCTGTTTTATCTGAATGTGACATTGAAATCGTTGATAACTCTCCAACAACTGGCAACAATTATCCTAGTGATGTGGACGTTATATCTGCTTTTGAGCTATTTTAAACAAAGGGATGAACAATTTTATTTTAATAGTCTTTTAACTAGGAGGAAATTGAAGTTATTAATAAGTAAAGTTGAAATTAATACATAAAAAATTTAAAAGCCTTCATAGTCATCCTATTAATTTTTCAGCCAGTACACGTATTAATATATTCCTGTAAAACTAATTTATCTGACCTTGTAATAATACAATACAACGCGTGAATGCATGCCAGCTAAACTATTCCGAACATCAGATTCCAACAAAATCTTGGGGCTATCAGGAGATAATGCGCATCGTTTCGAGGCCTCCATCACGACGATTAATTTTCTGCGCACAGGCCTCCCTCCTTTTACATTGTGGATAAACTAAACGATGTTGAACATACCATATAATTTACTTAAGAAATAGGAAAAAAACAATATTTTACATTTCCTAGATATCATGTTAAACAAACGTACCATAACTAATTAAAATGGCGATAACTATTCTAATCATAACAAAATAAAAACCATAATAATCATTGAATTCTATTTATTAGAACGCAGAATTTGCAGATTTTAATTTTGTCATAAATAAGGAAAATAGACTAAAACTAGATTTAAGCCCCTCAGTTACCCTGATCATTTAATATTCAACACAAAAGAAAAGGCTGACAAAATATTTCAAAATAGAAAGATTACTTCACTGACATATATTATTCAATCGACCAAATCTATCATAACTGGAATTTCAATACTTTTTCTAAGCTTAACACAAAAAAGAATCACTATTACCTCTAAAACAAGAAAATACGTATTTAATACAAAAACAATAAAATAAACTTCAAGCAAGAATTTACGGACTTACAAGTAATAATTGTCAAAAGCAATACATAAGAGAAACCTTTTTGATTTTAATTAAAAAAAACTATATGGTCACAACGAATATCTGTTACATAACAACAACCTGAATGCATCACAATATCACCTTATGTCTGTGTAGGGCTGTGCATATGGACACGGAACGAGAAATCGGAGAGCCGTGTTCGAATTCTTTCATTCATTTGCGTGCAAATAATCTTGGAAAAAGTTAGAATCCATTTTTCTCCCGCCAGTTATGGGTTAAATAGCAGAACAGATTGGGTTCAATAACTTGGTTTGGCAAGCAGTCTACCAGAGAAAATAATGGTAACATACTACGGGAAAATCTTCTGTGCAGTCGGACATGATCAAACAAACGTGTATAACGTATGGAACCTAACTAAATCAGACCGCTAATTTGAGTTAAATCTTCCTGTTTTCTCTCTGTGTCTCGCTCTTCCAATTTTCTTTCTCTCGCCTTCTGTATATATATATATATATATATATATATATATATATATATATAAGAAATCTCATATTTTTAAAGGGCTTGTCTATGTAACACTAATAAACAAACATTACATTCATACGTTGATCACACTTGCAGCAGACCCTCTCTTAGGTGGACATACGTTTTGTAAATCGCACTTAACGAAAATCATTCTATCATGAGATAAAGATTGCAAAAGAATATTATGAATGTGTCTCTTTCTCTCTTCATAGTTGACTTCTATATCATGTCCAAGCTATCACTATTATGTCGCCCTAAAATTATTCTTGCAATCTAAAATAATTTAAGATTAAAATGATTGATAAAACTTAGAAATTAAGTCAATCATTCAAATGCTGCTCTGTAATCAAACATGAAGTTCTAAAACACACACACACACACACAGATATATATATATATATATATATATATATATATATATATGTTTCTGTTTGTGTATGCGTAATCGTGTGTGATTTAAGCTACAGACACAATCGTATGTTGCAGGATAAATACGTATATATATATATATATATATATATATATATATATATATATATATATACTATTAAATATAAGAGACAATGAATGTCTATTATGTTTAATCATAAGCCGTTCTAAACGCCGTATTTTTGCTTTAATTTCAGTTGAAAATAAAGACAAAAATTCTCCAACTTTTGGATAATTTTTTATTAATTTGCTTCTTACATGAGCCATGTTCAGATAGGTTATTAAGACGGTAACACAATAACATCCACCATCACTGATTTTATATTGTGTTGACATAAAACTCCGCTAGGCAACGGCAATAGTTACCAAAAATAACAAACTCAGTTCGCCAATTTGCAATGCGGTTCTATGACGTCACAACACGTGATAGCGCGAAATGACAACAAAACCATGTATTCAAATGCAATGTCATGTGTTATGACCGGATTTAAACGTGATTTTATTAAGTATGGGTTGTTTGGATTTAATGTAAATGGCCTCCAATATCTGAAGGTACTTTTTACTGTGTGTGTGAGTAAGGATTATTGTATTGTTGACTAAAATCTGTCTGTTATTAAATACATGTTTATGTTTTTCTGAGAAATGTTGTTTAATTGTACTGTGATCAGAAAGATGACATGTAAGTCTACGGAGGAGCGTAGTTGTAGTAAAACCAATATATGTACTGGGTTTTTATTAGTACCAGAGATACAATCTCTGATCGGGCATGTAAATTGGTACACTACAAATTGGCATGTAAATTGGTACACTATACATTGGTTTTTGTAGAGAATTTAGTTTAGTGTTTGTAGAGTTATTAGAGACTTTGAGGTCAATTGTTTTGAATTTTTGTATAATATATAATGAGTTTAATTTGATTATTACTATCCACTGGTTTAACATTTCTACGTATTATGTTTTTGAGAGTTTTTTCATCTTGTTTGTAATTATTAGTCTAGACCACTCTTACTAAAATCACATGTTCTATATAAACAAGAAAAAAACAGAACTTAACGGCAAACCAGAATGATGAGTGAGAACATCATAATGGTGTCTACAGGAAGCTTCAACATATCCTGTTCAATTAAAGTGACAATCTCTTGGTGCTATTGATAATACAACATTTATATACAGTCACTCAAAAGTGTCTATCCGTTTTACGATTCAAGCCTATTTTCAACTCGAGATCACGTCTAGTAATCATATTTAATCCTTCAATTGGTTTTCTTTATATGACTCTTTTCTAACGTCCACCTTTTCTCTGTAACTATATGCATATGCACACATACATACATATATCTTAGAATAAATAGAAAACAATTTCAGAAACGTTGTTTTAATCTAATATATTTTAATTTATCATATATTAATACTTCTTTGGAGATCTGGTTAAATGAAAAAAAGTTTTTCTCATCTGTGAGTGATAGAAAATTTCGTTCATTTAATACATATTTACACACACACACACACACACACACACACGCGCACATATATATATATATATATATATATATATATATATATATATATATATATATATATATATATCAATACGAAATATCCTCAAAGGAAAACCCAAATAATATCAAAATTTATATAGGAGTACTAAAAACACTCTAAAGCAAGGAATTTACCAGCACATCTCTTCATTTAATAATAGCAAATAAAAAATAGAACATCCCTATCGAAATATCATGGGTTCCTAAAGGAAACAAAAAAATTCACCCAGAATAAAGTGGAAAATTTTAAAAGAAGCTAAAACATGTAAGTCCTTAAGTGAACCATGTTCATTATGTTTAGACGAAAAACTATTTATTATTAAATCCCTTAAGAATAAAAATTTATTAAATAATCGCAAGGAAATAAATGTCATATGTAGACATTGTAAATTATTCACATTAGAAAATGGATAAAAGCTAAATTAAATAACATGCATATAACCAACAAGTACACAGGAAAAATAATCACTGACGAACTGTATAAAAATAAATTGGAACATAGAATTATTTTTTTAAATAAATCTTTCTTTTCATAAAATCTGTACAACAAATAAATAGATATACCAACAAATTATATTTTAGTTTAAGAAATATTTTCTTTTTTAAAAAAAACTTTACAACAAATAAATAAATAGACTAAAATTGATAAGTAACTAAAAAATATAGAATTATTGCTGAATGAGAATACCACATCAAAAGTAATAAAACTGAAGGGAAAGAAAGGAAAATGATAAGATCAGGTTAAAAGCAGTTTAACATCTCGTTTAAGGAGGGAAAAAAACAAGAGAAGGGTAGGATGAGTGGGAAGGGAAAAAGAAAAAAAGGGAAAAAGAGAAAATGTTGGTTAGTATGTATTATTTGGGGCCAAATCCCAAATAATCTGATTAGCCACAAGAAACATCCACATACATAAACAACAAACCAAATTTTTTTATCTTTTAAATGTAAATGAGCTGCACAACTAACATCAACATTGCCTGATGATGAGAATCTCTCCGAAACATAGAAATTTCCGTGTCGCAATGTACAATAGATATATAAATATATAATTATATTAAGGTCTATAATACTCATTGTATTGAGCCCTGTTTATAATAAAATAAATGCCAGAGCACTCAAAATAAAAATAAAAAATCTTGAGATTAAATACATTGAGATATTATTATTACGGTATATTATTCATACGTGTGAGTATTACACACACACACACACACACACACACACACACACACACACACACACACACACACATATATATATATATATATATATATATATGTATGTATATATATTTAGAGAGAGAGAGAAGAGAGTGAGAGAGAAGTTACAAGTATTGAAATATCATTATTAAGGAATGCTAATCATGTGTTATATCTTTCTATCTATCTATCTATATTCGGTCGGGTCTCGATACAGCGAAACAGATCTGTCTGCGGATGACAATATATATATAAAAAGCGAGAGAGTGAGAGAGAGAGAGTGAAAGTAAGAGAGATTAAATGTATTGAAATATCAATATTAAGGTATTCTATTCATGTGTGTATATATATATATATATATATATATATATATATATATATATATGGGGAGAGAAAGGGAAATATTGATAAATGTGTGTGTGTGTCGATTTGTGTATATTTGTATGATTCTAACGGACCTACCTGTGTGGTTGTTATCACTTACTCAAACAGGTTTTGCCTAATCCAATCTGTTCAATTACAGACTTGTTGGTATTAAGTATTAAAACTAATTCCGGAACATTTCTACGGCTTTGCGCTCATTTTCATTTGTCGACGAATTATTAGGGAATAAGCTAAGTCGAATTTGATGATGACTTCTTTAATTACACATCTAGTTAGCTCTCACTGCGCAGGCGTAGCCGATTACACTTGCAGCATTAATAGCGGATGTCAAGCGAGCAACATATATGATGGCATTGATGAACGTTATCATCTTGCATAACATCATATTCCTAATCTCACGCGGGCTAAAGCACAAAGGCAGAAGGCTTAGCTTTCACCACTCCATTAGACAGAGATGGCAGAATCAACTTGTGCTGCAGGTAGCCGACCCGAAATAATCGGGCACCGATGGCGGATTATAAGGTCATTAACGAACGAAATATGTCGAATCAATTACTATACAGAGCCCGTAATTTGCCAGCGGAAACGCTTGCATCAGAAATATGCGAACTGAAGGTGTGTAATGAGAAGACTTGACTTGTACGTGTAGGAGTTGTGTGTGTGTTTGTGTGTGTATGTGCGTGCCTTTACTGTGAACGTGTGTGTGTGTCTTTTGAAAAATATCGCACGTGATAGAGAAAACTGTGGTCGAGACGAAGTGATGGAAGTTTCTAAAGAAAATGGATGACATTTGTTTGTATTTATAAGACGAAGTATTGCAACTCTTTACACTATTTACATTGTTCAGAATGTTGTTCACATTCTAAATTACTTATTTAGAGGCTTGTTTATTGTTAATATTTTCTTTACATTGTATAAAAATCTAAAAACAACAGGATGACATTAAAATTAAATTAAATTATGATATTATGATTAAATGGGAATATTATTAAGAAATGCTTTTTTTAAACATCGATCTGTATTGCTGAGATGATGTGTTGTAAAAATTTTAAATATTTCAACTATTGTCCTCATCTTTACTACCATAATATTTGTGTCTCGGTAAATGTACGTTCCGTGGTCGTGACGAATGATGGAATTTTCTCAAGAAATTGGATAACATTTGTCTGTATTTATGAGGTGTTGTATTGCAACCATTTACACTATTTACATTATTCGGAATTTTGTTCTCATTTCTTGATTAGTAGTAGCTTCAGTGTTAACATTTTCTTCACACTATACAATATCTAAAATCAACAGATTAACATCAACTTTGAATAAAATTACGACATTAGGATTACATGGCAATGTTCTTAATATTTTTTTATTAACAACTATCTATATTGTAGAAATGATGTGTTGTAACAATTTAAAATGTTCAAACAACTGTCCTCATCTTTACTTTCATATTCCCGCTGTTTCGATAGGCTGGTTGAGACGAAGTGATGGAAGTTTTTAAAGAAATTGAATGACATTTGTCTGCATTAATGAGACGTGATATTGCAACTATTAACATTATTCACATAGTTAGGAATGTTGGTTCATTTTCTTCACAGTATACTCAATTAAAAACAACAAATAAATATTAATACTGAATTAAATTATGATATTTATGATTTCATGGGAATATTCTTAATGAATAATTTTTATTAACATCTATCTATATTGCTGAAATGATGTTTTATAACTATTTATAATGTTCAAATTATTGGTCTCGTCTTTACTTCCATATTCACTGTGTTTCGGTAATTGTACACTCTTTTCTTCCTCAAAAGTTATGCACTGTAATTTCCCACCAAACCTTTTATTTCGTCCATTGAGGCAGACTGTTGTAGGTTCACTTGCCAAAAATATTTTGGATATCTCAGTTTCACTTATCTCGCTTTAATAACTCAACTCTCCAATGTTTGGTTCAACTTTGCTGTGACCAGATATTGAACTCGCAGATCTGTTGATAATGTTAGTAGAATATTTCAACCACCGATTTCTTATCAAATAGGCCATGTCTCCTTGGGAAAGAAACGTTTGGAAGATGGCAATAAAGATGAGGAAAAACAGTCCAAAGAATGTAAATAATGTAATATTTACTGTGTAATATTTACAACAATAACATCTCAGAAATATAGAAGGATCCTGATATGAGCCGAAGCAATAAACGGCAGAAACGTCATGAATAAGGCAACAAAGATGAGGACAACAGTCCGAATGATGTAAATAGTGCAAATAATTACAATAGACTACCTCATTAATGTAGAGATATCCTGAAGTGAAGTGAAGAGATTTTTAGCGTATTTTTTATTTTCAAAAAAAAAAAAAATTCTTATGAGTTTTTATAAGTTATGAACTAAGTTTATCTCCGATGAACTTAGCTCACTGGTGCTCCTTATATATGAATTTACACGAGCAATAAGATTAGCAACTAGGTCCCATTCTTTTACTGTGAAACCAATAAAATGTAAACGCAAATTTAACTCCCTCAGCTTCTTTTCCCGCAATTCCCGCCTGTGAAATTCCCTTCCATTTACTTGCTACCCCGACAGCTACAATCTCCAAGAATTTACATGTAAATTCAAAAGTCATCTCCTACCTCACTAACCTTCATCCTCTCTCTCATGCTCGTTTCTCCATCCACTCCACTTTCATCAGTATTTTCATCCTTTTCTTAACCATATTCTGACCCCACCTATAACCTGTCACACTTTCTCATAATTTTCCTCCTATGTAACCCCCGACAAAACAGTGATAGTAAAATGTATTGCTTGAGGCGATATGATTCTAAAAAAAGTTATTGGCTAATAAATGTGTTTTTATTGCACTATTATTACTAGATAAGTGGCATGTAAGCTGTCTATTCGAAAACGTGGTCGTATGCCCAATATACATAATTGGTTTATGACAAGAAACCCAATCATGTACAGGGCATTGAAATTCATATACTATAATAGAAATCGCTAGCTTAGAATTGATAGAGTTAGGGTTATTATTATTATTATTAGAAGCAACAAGGTTTGCTGTCTTCCATTTTTTATAATATATTATAAATTTTACATATTTTTGAGGCGTTACTGCAGAAATATTGTGCTTAATGAATTTTTCGTATACAAAATTCTTCTTGTTTATAATTAATGTGCAATAAAATACCTTGATGTTTCTTGTGTGTTATTTTTAATATTAATTTCGTATATTTTCTGTAAGAATAATCTCATTGTTTATCACTGATGTAGTTGGGAAAATTATTGTTGAATTATGTTTGTTTTATGTGTTTAATTTGCTGAAAAATATTCTTTGGAAGGAAGAATTTTGATGAGCTCTATTTAAGAAGTTTGTTATTACTACTATTTTATATCTTTTTGCACTGGCTGTTATAGTTATGAAGATTAGAGCTTTCACTGGCTTTTTTATACAGATAAGTACTAAATTCGTTGATTTTTAGCTCTATATTGGCGTCAAGAAACGAAATTTTGCTATTGTTTATGTGTTCATGAGTAAATTTCAGCAAGGAATTATTTTCAAAATTTAATTTAGGTTTAAGATTTTTACCATATTTTTATAAAAACCAAAATTTCGTCAAAGAACCTTGTGTAATTCTCCGGTTTGCCGATTGTTTTAAACACTTTGTTTTCGATATAGGACTCGTACAAATACGAGAAGAAGGAACTAATGTGTTTCCCACAATGATATCGTTTGTATGTGATGTTACCTTTATAGTCTGAAATTGGAGTTTGTGATGTGCACGCAGTGAATAGTTTCCGAAGAATTGCTGGTTGGGATTTTGGAGGTGGGAATAGTTAGGTGTTTTTAAGCGCAGTGGATAATTATACTCAGTGAATCTTCAATTGGGACGATAGTAAAAAAAAAAGAAATTACTGTCAAATATGACGCCATAATAACAACACCAGAAAAAATAACATCCTTGAAAATGGTCTGTGAAGATGCTGAAAGTCGAACATTATGGAATATTTTTACATGCCTCATCTTCAGCCAAAAGAAATAACATGTGAAAATTACATCTTCAGCATAAATAAAACATGGAAAAATGATATAAAACATTAATATGATCTTCCTTGTATATAGTTTTTAACGAAACCTGTTTAAATGAAAGATTGCTGTCCAAATATATATATATATAGTCATCCGCAGACAGATCTGTTTCGCTGTATCACAGCTCATCAGTACGGTTAGACTCCGATTGCTTTTAACCCAGGATTGAAACCCGACCGAATTGGCGTCAGTCGGCGATTCTACCTCTGGGCTGTTGGCATTCGATAGAAGACGGCGGACATTTTAACGTATATATTGTCATTATACCCGCCCAATAGCCAGAGTGCTCTAATCCATTAAGCCAGAGTGTCATTGGTTTTCTTCTAAGCTTTTGTTGCCAAGCGGAGTTTGATGTCAACACAAAATAAAATCGTCGGTGATGGTGGATTTTATAATATTTGACTTTAAACAACCTCTCTGAAGATGGCTCATGTGAGCCGAAAGCTTAGAAGAAAACCAATAAATAATTATCCAAATGTTGGTGAATTTTTTTCTTTATTTTCAACTGAAATTAAAGCAAAAATACGACGTTTAGAACGGCTCATGATTAAACATAATAGACATTCATTGTCTCTTATATTTAATAGCATATATATATATATATATATATATATATATATATATATATATATATATATATATATGCAAAAATTAAAAATCTTAAGTCACTGAATTGGAGTAACCTTTTCTATTTATGATTAGTAAATCAATTGATAAATCTCTTGAATGCACAAATTACTCCTTGCATATCAATATGTTTCAAAAGTTGGTAGTAATTCAAGAAAAGAAAGGTTATAGAGAGCTTAATTGCTTACAGTCTGTGAAAGAAATTATATAGAAATATTTTGTTGGTGTTATTTACTAACGTTTGTGGAATGAGTCAAGGTAACTTTTCAATTGATCTATTTTACACTCAATCTCTCTCTCCTTCTTCATTCTCTGATCCAAACTGATCTGGTCTGAAAATAACCTTTAAAAAAGTAATTACAAATGTCCTCCCTTCAATCAAAAAATTAATCACAACAGGACTTGTCCAAAGATTTTTGTCGAAGCAAGTAAATTGTTTAAATTGTCGAGTTTAAGCAAATGCGTTTAAAAAATAGACGCTTTTGTATTATTGTACACAATAAAATTTAATTGCCAATGTAATAATTGTATGAGTAAATATAAATGTATATGTAATTTCATAATGAATATAATCTTTTACTGTCCACCTAGATTTACAACACTATATATATATATAGTAGAATATTTGGTATTATTGTAAGGTAAATTCCAGCAGAGAAAAACACAAGTAGATGTCAAGGTTAAACTATTTACTAAATTTAACAGATTATTTTATCACTTATGGATTTGTAGCACATAAAAGTTTTTTAGAATATATATATATATATATATATATATATATATATATATATATATATATATATATATATGGGAAACAATCTTTCATTTAAACATGTTTCGTTAAAAACGACCGACAAAGAAAATATGATTAATTTTTTATTTAGGTTTTCGGTATTCTTTCATGATTCCTTTATGCTGGAGATGAGAAATGAAAACTTATTCCATAATTTTCGGCTTTAGCAAGAACTTACTTTCAAAATTTAATCTAAAATTTTGATTTTGTCAATATCTTTTTATAAAAAAATATATATCTAGCAAAAAGAAAACATATAAGATTACTGGACAAATTAAATAAAAAATTAACAAAGTGTAACTTGTCGGTTATTTTTAACGAAACATATATATATATATATATATATATATATATATATATATATATATATATATATAACTCATTTTTGGTGGTAAGTAAATGAGACCAGTACACAGTCGTAATTAAAGTGTTAAAAAAATTATTATTGTAGAAGTTTTGAATAGTTTTCATTTCGAAATATGCTATTTCGGTAAATTAGGTTCAACCTTTCTTTGTCTTCAGGCGATATATAAAAACAGATTTCTCGTTTTTGAAAGTACAAACATGTATTTTTTTACGAACGTTTGACTGGAATATTTAAAACAAACAATAAGCGGACACCCGTTCTCAATGCAAGGACTTAATAAAAGAAAATCAAACACCTTCACATTAAACAGAAAATCCATCATCCTCAAACAGAATAACATTAAAAATAAGTTAACACAACAAAAGAAAGAAAAATAATTAACTGCTCTGAGACCACTCCCATACTATAATATCAAATTGTACCAACCTCTATATAAATAAAAAAAAGTATGGATATAATCATTATAGATTAAAATTGAGCCCTAATGAGTGAAGATATCAAAACGGCGCCTTCACGAAGATTCGAAGTAAGCACGACTCCACACAATTAAAAGTTAAGTGACAAAGTTTTTGCAGTAAACAACCGTATATATATATATACATTTTTTTTTTAAATAATTTTTTTAACTCCTATATTTTTTATTCCCTTTTATAAATAATTATGCCTTTTTAAGTAAAGGACTTTTTGTAATACTTCAACGTTTTTGGGAAATTAGGTTTTTGAATTTGTCCAGCGTCTGTAATATTTAAAAAAAATAAAAAAATTCTCTCTTTTCTTTTTTTTTTCCTTCCCTTCCTTCTTTTATCTCTCTTATCTCCCACCTTTTTTCCGTGTTGCTTAAGCTTATGTCGATTTAACACGGCTGTCTGTTAATTTTTAGTTACAATTCGCTTTCTTTTTTTTGCGAATCCAGACGATGTCAATTTTTTCTTTTCCTGTTTATTTGATTTTATTTTATCTTTTTCTTTTTCTTTTCCTTTATTTTTCCTTTTTATTTTATTTTCTTTTTTAATTTCTTTTAATTTCTTTGCAAATCTATTTAAAAAGGAAAGGTAGACTAATTTTTCTCCAGTTTCTGAAGGATATTTCTGTTGCTGAGGTGATGTGTTATCCCCCGTGGGGATCTTCATATTGAAATGGCCATTCATCATCTTTGAATTAATCCTTTTTTAATATATATATATTATATATGTATATATATATATATGTATCCACCTTACGAGGGACAACTTGAATCAAGTGTAGTGGCACAAATAGCAAGTAATATTAAAAATAATAACAATAAATCTACACTTCAAACAAAACGACGCGCCTTCTCACACATATTTCTTATATATATACATATATATATATATATATATATATATATATATATATATATATATATATATATTACCTTGTTAAGAATTTATTGGCCGATTTGAGGAACATAATTATATTGTTGAAAAATTCACAGTAGAAATGTTGATATTACTCAAATTACTAGCATTGATCATCTCTGCGCGTATTCCTTCAATCGATGAGATGGTATATACCTCGTTTAGAAAAAGTTATTGGCTGTGATGCAACTAATTGTTTGAAAGCTAATTCCAATCTCTGGTTTGAACCTAAAAGTTTTACCATATAAAAATGGTAAAACTTTTACGTAAACGTTTTACCATTTACAAATGGTAAATCTTTTGGTTTCAAAAAATCTCTTGTTTGTATCTAAAAGTTTTACCATTTAAAAACTGCTTAAAAAGGCTAAACAGTAGTTGAAAGTCTAGAAGCGTAATCAGGATGCGATAAGCTTTCGTGTCCCAAGCCTGTGAGTTTGTGAAAAAGCTCGATAAATGGATTCTTCTTGATCTCATGAAAGTCAAATATTTGATAATATATATATATATATATATATATATATATATATATATATATATGTGTGTGTGTGTGTGTGTGTGTGTGTGTGTGTGTGTGCACTAGTATATATACCCACATGCATAAATGCATATATAAAATGACTTGTAACATATGACTGTGCACTCTCGTGGGGCAGTATAGAACAACTTCGATTCACCTATGTAGGTATCATTTTTCATTCGGGCAAGCATTTTAGCAAGTTAATTGCAGTAAAGCTCTGATTAGCTTGCAGAAACTGTAAAAAATAACACTTATCATCAGACAGTCAGCTAAACCTTTTGCTGATGAAACTTTGGCTTTCCGAAATGTCTGGAGGACTCATCACGATGAAGCCGATGGACTTACCATGTAAGGTTAGCAAAAAATACACTTTTCATTCCAACTGAGTAGTCGGTTAAAAAGGTGTCATTAGTGTTACGCAGAGAGAGCATCGTGCATATTTCAATACTTTGCACGATGTATATCTGTATGTTTCTACTTGTGTTTACATATGAATCTATATAACTGGGTACATATAATTTTGCATGTAATTCTATATATGCATTTATGCATGTGGGTATATATACTAGTGCGCGCGTGCACGCACACACACACACACACACACACACACACACACACACACATATATATATATATATATATATATATTATCAAATATTTGACTTTTATGAGATCAAGAAGAATCCATTTATCGAGCTTTTTCACTTTGCTAATGCTCTGCAAATGACATGAGAATTGCAATGCTGACTCCAAACATCTGAGACATTTCTCTGACATTTTGAAGTGGATTTCGCTCAACAACTGATAGAATGTTTTTGTTGTCATACTTTATGACCGTTGTCTACCTTCTTCATCTTTAAGGTTCACATCACCAGCACAGAATTTCTGGAACCACCTTCGTAATGTCTGATCTCTTGTGGACCCATCTCTACATGCTCTGTTGATATTAGTAAATATCTTAGAGGCACTTATGCCCAAGTTTGAACTCAGGCACTAAAAGTAAACGAATATATTGTCGTGTTCATAATTAAGGGCTACTATACTTCAAACTATTTCTACTTGGAAATAAGTTAAAAATTATTAAAGTGCACACATTAACTGTTATATATAACAACATTCATCTAACATATATATACCGTGAATACTATGTTAAAATGGTTTTTCTAAATACAACACTTAGAACGGCCATTATACCTTCTAATTCCAGACGCCTCATATATTCTCTTGCTAACCAATATCTCCTATTGATTACGTCTTTCTGACTATCGATCACAATTTTATACGCCAACAATCTTAAAAAAAATTCAACAGATAATCTATTAATCATATTTCAACCAGAATTTGAACTCTGCTCTCCGATTTCTTAATTTTAGCAGCAGTGCATCAGACCACTTGCATATCACACTATCTACCATATAGTTAGCTAAATACGTCTTTCGAGTCGATGAAAATTATTGAGAATTGTGTTGTTGTAGATAAGTCTGTAAACACAAATGTCTCTTAAGGCAGCAGAATTTTCAACAAGAAATCTCTGTAGATTGTCATCCTTTCTTATTTTGTTTTTCAACCGCATTCATACAGTCATTTATCTAAACCAATAAGCAGAGGCTGCATGTACTCATGTGCGCTTGACATCGCTTTCAATGGCTATCAGTATCTATGTCCCAATTTGAGTGTGATCAAGCACATATATTTCCGAACAGCTCTTCCTGAATTAATCCTTAGATCATAGAATTCCTAAAATAGAAAGAGAGCTCGTTCATGTAAACAAAGCACAGATAAATTTCGTGTGAATCTTCGTAAGGTAGAAGGATGGAAAGAGATGATTTTTGGAAGATTAATATCTTAGAAACATTAATAACAGCGGATCCTTATTACGATTTGATTAGATCGTATTTGGTACTGTATTCCTCATTAGCATGAAATTAAAGTGTGATTAGAATGAGTGAGGATACTTAATATATCGGGACGTTCTATTCGGTTTTGAAAATCCTTACAGAAATATTCTACATTGTTTCATTTCTAACGCTCCGAAGCGATTAAGTATGAATCACGAAGAAGTACATATACTGACACAGAAAAGTATGTGTACTAATATATATATATATATATATATATATATATATATATATATATATATATATAGCCTTTCAGATTTAATAAAAAAATATGACTCGACAGGCGGTCGAGAGCGAGGAAAAATTTACTTGCCCCCAAATTTTACTCAAACGACTCCATTTTTTAATAGTTGCTTTACGTAAACAAAGCGTGAATCGCTGACGGAAAACAAAAAAATGAAATATTAATTATAATTTTGAACGTGTTAAAAAGGATTTTTTTTTTAAAAACTCATAACAACAAAATTTGATCTTTTCTCTTAATAATAGCATAAACATTTTGATGATAAAACTTTGATGGTAAAATTTTGTTTTTATTAACATTGAGCCCATTTAACATCATGATATGCTGGCTTTTTGTTTTGGCAATTCAGTGGAGGTTCCTAAATTCGTAGTTTCTTTCTTATGTTTGACTACAATCTCTATCTCATACATGATAAAAATATAACAAATCTGATTTTCTTAACGATTTTTATAAAAGAATTGCTTACTTGTATAATTTTTTTCGGTGCATGGTTGAAAGAAATATTCGTATATTTTTATCTTTCTTTCAAATGTTCGTTTTTACTATTCGTAAGAGTGGAAGAAACATAGATGTTCAGTCAAGGATAATAGTTTTCTAAATGAGTTTCTAAAATTCTGTGTGCGCCTTTAATGTGGGTGACGGAAACATTTTGGCTCCACTCTGGAAGCGTTAATTAAACGAATGTTTACACTGAACAGGGCGATAAAAGACCAAAGACTACAATAATGTCATTGTAGGCCATTCTAAGTAATTTGTGAATCTTCAATGTCATACATTTGGATTTTAAAAGGAATCAGATTTTCTTTTTCTCTATTTGAAGGGACATGTTTTCAATTTTTGATCGAGTAAACAATACATTTTAATTGCCTAATTAAATTTTAATTGACTGAGTCGATCGGGCTATTGAAATCTCAAAGCTATATATATATATATATATATATATATATATATATATATATATATTCGATCCCGACTGTAAGCAAGTAGAAATCAAGCCAGACTGATGAGCTGGGATACAGGGAAACAAGCTTGAATGTGCATATATATATATATATATGATGTTCACACTCGTCACTGATATTTGTGGAAACATCTTAACGGTGTCCTCACGGACTTCAAAGCCGGTAGGACTCTGCCCTGTTAAACACAAAATTCTTTGTACTTATCAACCCTTACTCTACAAAAAAATGCCAAGCACTTCACGATAAAAACTGTTTGCCAGAATACAGATTTTCAACTCCATAAGTAGCTAATTTTCATTTTTGACTGAACAATATTGCCACACCTTAAAGCATATTATAAAATTACTACTACTACTTCATTCTCTAACTAAAAAAGATTTCATCTTATATTTACAAAATAAATTATTTTCACCATTTATTTTAACATATCACCTAAAAAAGACCAGTATTGTTCTGAAACATTAAGTTTTTTGTGTAGTGAATTAATTCTTTGATAAACTATTGTAATCACTATAGATAGATAGATAGATAGATAGATAGATAGATAGATAGATAGATAAAATGTACATTCCGACATGGAAATTTCTGTTTCTAGATTTCTATCTCGTCATCAGGCAATGTTTGATGTTGGTTGTGAAAATGATTTACATACAATACCAAAACATTCGTTTGCTATTTATGTATGTGTGAAGATATAAAATTTATGTGTGTTCTTTTTAACTAATTGGAATAAAGATTAAATTTGAAAATCGTTCAGTATTTTCTATTTTTAGGGAATAAATACTTTATTTTTCCTTTTTATTTCCTTTTTACTTTTTTTTCTTTTTTCATCCTTACCGGTCAAAGTATCAATCTATATTTAACAAAATTTTCTTTTAATTTTGAATTTTTATTTTTATTGCTCCTAACTGTATCCTATTAACTTTGATGTATCATTCTTGTACCAAAGATATCCTTTCTGCTTTCTCCATATCTTGACATCTTCTGATAGAAAACATGAAAGAAATAAAGACGTCGCAATGTACTTCCAATTCACAACTACATGATTATATCACACTCCACAATAATTATTGCATTGAGCACCTTTATCATTATTCTAATTAGTTAAAAGGAGCACATACATAAATTCTACATCTTCCCACATACATAAATAGCAAACCAATTGTTTTTTGTATTTATATGTAAATCAAATTCGCAACTAAAATTTGACAGCCTGATGACGAGATAGAAATCTCGAAACGTAGAAATTTCCTTGTCGCAGTGTATATTTAATTCATGACTATATGATTATATTATTCCCTACAATATTCACTGTATTGAGCACTGTTTATAAAAAATATAAATGCCGGGAAACTCAAAATCAAAAGTGTGGGCCCTCTTTACCTATATATATATATATATATATATATATATATATATATATATATATATCTGTTTGTATGTATGTATGTATGTATGTATGTATGTAATTTTGTTATTTTGTTATTACAATAGTTTATATTGTAATATATATATTATGGCGCAAAAAAAAATTATGTAACTGCAGACCATGCCAAATATTTAGGAAATGATATCTGTAAACCGGTTTAGTTCTTCACTCAGCAGAACTGTAACGCAAGAAAATTATGAAAAACGTATACGAATATTTTCATGAGTGACATGAACAAAGTAAGGGAAAACATTATTTGTTTAAGGTTATTTCACCTACAGTTGCTAAAGACTCAAAAAAGCAAGTACTTGCAAACTTTATTATTATTTACAAAGAAAGAAACGCCTGGACCTGACAGAAATCGTCTTCAACCCCTTCAGAAACAACGAGTATGACCTGGCCAAAACAACGGCATATCAAGTAGGTCTCGCGCTGCTTTATGCTGTCTTTCTTTCTCTTTATCCATCCTATGTGTCATAAATTCTCCATGTCTTCCTTCCTCATTACATGTACCTCATCTGTCTCTTTCTTATGTTAAGAATGAGTTTTCTCCTCGTTTTCATGTAAAACCACATTTCTTTTGCCTCAAACCTCTCCTATATCCTTGAAGAGATATCTACGCATGCTAAACCAATAAACAACTCTACAGTTATTATATAAACGCTGGTTTTCGAAGACAATCAAAGTATCTGCTTTGTTCTTTTCTACAAGCCAGATCCTCATAGTTTCTGTTGCAGATCTCCACTTTATGTCTTATAGTTTTCATGGGGTTCAGTTCGCATGGAGCGGCTGTCATTATTGCGGCATTCTGTTTGTTGCCGGTTACGAATATTGTTCGTGTAGGTTACTTGTTTCCAGTATTCAGGTGGCTTCTACTTATCCATGTCAGTTAACTTTTAGACACATCTGAAACAATAATGACTATGTTTCACAATGTCGCTGGTTACAGATATTCCAAACCAGTTTAAAAAAAAAGAACATTAGACTCTGTCAAATTTAGGCTGAAAACCCTGTATGATTATTGAAAAATATACATAACTATTTATACATAAATTATTCCAAATATACGTGTGAGTTATAAGTCATATCATTTGCAAAAATATTACACGGAACTTTCGGATATGAAATATTTATACGTTGTATTATTACTTTGTGACCTTATGGTCTGTTTTTATACATATTTTAAAATATCTTATGGTGATAGATATTTTAACTAATGTGCATTGTTTTTTTTGAAAAAAATAGATTCAAGTTAATTTTAAAATATTTCCAGACACTAAGTGCTGTATAGTATTCTTGTATTATTTATCCATATTAGTCTCACGTTGGTAATATTATATTTATTATCTTGTGATGATTGATATGTGACCGAAATTAACTGGGGTTCTACAATAAAAAAAACAATAAAATATGAGAAACTGTGAAGAATAAAACTATCTTTCTGACAATAGATCTATTAGGTCTCATTAAATTACACATCTAGTTCGATCAACATACACGTTGATATAAAATATCACAGTCTCATCGAAAAGTAAATAAAAAGCTAAAATTAATGGCAACTTCATTAATTAAAAGAATAATCCAACAGTCCACAACATCAATTCAGAACACGGCCACAATGTGCTGACCGTGTTTAAAAAATAAGTCATTCCTATAACTATAGATGCTTACATATATCAGACCATTTATTTAGTTAAATGTAAAGTAAAGTATATCCTTGTATAATAAAACATTCGGATGAATTTAATATAATTTATTTGATGAAAATGCAAAAAGAAAGAAAATGCTGCCTAAATACAATATACATACCTGAAGGTTGTAGCCGTCGGGGAAGCAAGCATGCGGTAGGGAATTCCACAGGCAGGAAGTGCGAGGAAAGAAACTGTTGGAGTATAAATTGCGGTTAATTTTCATCGGTTTCGCTGTTAAAGGGTGGGACCTAGTTGCCAATCTAGTATCTCGTGCACATTCACATCTAGGGGGCACCAGTGATTTAAGTTCGTCAGAGCAGAAGCCATGAAAGTACTTATAGAAGAGGCACAGGGAAGTCACGTCATGCTGGTGAGAGAGATACTACAGGCGGTCAGTCTAGTCGGTATCAATCACATTACAGATTTTTCGCTGTATTTTGTCAAGAACCCCGAGGAGAATAGAAGGGGCACCCGACCGGATGGTGGATTTATATAATTGCAGGATAGATTCAGGCGGAAAGAATTTCTGGGCCCTATACAGAGAGCCGACTTTCATAGCTACGGATTTAGCAATGGATTCGACGTAGTCATTCCATTTAAGGTCCGCTGAGAGTGTCAGTCCAAGCAGGTGTAGTGATTATTCTCTAGGAGGCAAGCCTGTTCCATGCTAATGGGAGGGAGGTGCGGTTGTCTGTGGTGGTTAATTGACAGCAGATTCGTTTTGGAAGAATTGAATTTTACGAGCCATTTCGTACCCCAATCCACCACGGATTGGAGGTCCTTCTCAAGCTCGGCAGTGAGGGTCGCCTTGTCACCTACACCAGATTTTTGATCGAGGCGAGAGTAAACCGTGGTATCATCGGCGTACATGCCTACATGTGATCTTATGGTATCTGGGAGATCATTGATATAGATTAGAAAGAGCGTAGGACCTGAAATAGAGCCTTGGGGTACACTCGCGTTTGTAGAGTAGTTCTGGGAGGCATGTCTGTTTAATACCACCTTCAGTTGGCGGTTAGAGAGGAATGACCGGATTAAGTCCAACAAAAGTCCAGTCATGCCATAGCTTCGCAGTTTCCGTAAAAGGCCGGCATGCCATACTCTGTCGAATGCTTTAGAGATATCCAAGGCGACGGTTCGGGCTTCACCATTCTTGTCAAGAGCCTGGTATATATACTCAGTGATGGTCGTTAGCATGTCAGCAGTGGACCTGGCGAAGCGGAAGCCATACTGTTTGTAGAGAGGAGCCCGTGGGTTGTGAGATGCTGAACGACCTCGGCATTGATAATGGCTTCGAACACTTTGCCGAAGATCGGAAGAAGGCTGATGGGGCGGTAATTTGCGGGGTCCGATGGTTCACCAGTGTTCTTGAATATTGGAACCACAGAAGAAGACTTCCAACAGGCAGGAAAGCAGGAGAAAGATACGCAGAGATTGTAGAGATTAGAAAGGATAGAGTAGAGTTCAGGGGCACAATTCTTCAAAACTATGACTGGGATTCCATCCCCACCACTCGCTTTGTGAGGGTCCAGTTTTGAGATTATGCTAGAAATCAGCGAGGGCGTGATGTGGACGTCATTCAATTGGGCCTCAGTTCTAGATGGGAAATCGGGTGTATGGATTCCAGATGAATCTAGAGTGGAATTGGTCGAGAATCTATGGGCAAAACATTCAGCCTTGTCCGCTGAGGAGGTGAGGACCTCAAACTCGTTTATTAGTGGGGGTATTGAGGACTTACTCTTGCTAAGTATGCGTTTGCAGAGGCGCAAGTAGTCTTTGATACCAAACTTGGAGGATGCTATGCGCTGCTTCATCCTGGCAGAAAACAGCATATTAGCTTCGTTAAATATCTTTTTACACTTATTACTAGCTGATACGAAAAGGCGCCTGTTTTGGTCCGACACGTCGCTACGATAAAGCCGGAAGAAGTGATTCCGGTGGGCAATGGCGGCCGAGCAAGCGAGCGTGAACCAGGGAGACAAATGGGATTTAAGCTAAATTTTCCTGGCAGGGATGAATGCATCGATGCCAGCTTTAACCCAGGAGGAGACCTCTGATGCACAGTCTTCGATGGGAAGACTAAAAACATTGTTCCACGGGACGTCGCAGAGGAAGTCACGGAACGAATCACAGTCTGTTAGGGCTATTGGAAAAACGCGTGGGGTAATCCACTACTTGCGTAAGGGATTGGGAGATCGAAAAATTAAAGATGTGGACACTAGTAGGGTCGGTTACAGAGGTTTCCAGCCACTTAGTGTGGTGGGCGTTAAAGTCAGTAAACACGAAAATATGGGCAGATGGGTGCGATAATACAATACTTGTAGAAACATTGTTTGTTTTATTTTCTTTCTTCTTTGGTCGGAATGAAAATTGACCAGCACGAAAATATCTCTCCTTCTGGTTCTTAATTAATGTATGCTTTTGGATAGGCAGTTTGGCATTGGGTTTTGCCAATTATATATATATATATATATATTCGCTGAGATCATTTTATTAAAATCTGCTCAACCCATATAAGAAATTAGTCTCTCCCACAAATTTTGTTTTATACTATTAGTTCTGTTTTGGGGACGTGTTCTCTTCCTTAACTTTTCATTAAATGTTTGAACATCATTACAGCCGTAGATTTCAGCTAAAATTACATTTCCTTTGTGCAACCATTCCTTATTTTTCAGCCCTACGGATTAACCTTAAAGTGCATAATATATAATTATCTTCTTCATAGACAAATTTCGAAGATCATCCCCTGAAAACAGCAGAACTAAATTCAGCATTTCTTTCTGTCAGGCGATGGCCTTATCGATTCTCCATTTAAATATCGTTCCTTATAGCAACAAATTCTCTTTGTTGCATATTTGCATGGAAATCATAGAAATATTTTGAGAGGCATTACTTCACTGAATCTTCTTTGTTTTCTTATTAATCTCGTCAGAGTGATTTTTTTTTTAAATTGTAAAAAAATCCCTCAAATTTTTCGTTCGGCGATAATGGTTACCCTCTTCATTTAATATCACTAGCCCTTGACTTGATATTCAAAAACTATTTGAAATCATCTCTAGAGGTCCTTGGTAGGGGAAGTGGGCGGAGGTGAATAACATAGCAGAAGAGAAGTAACTTCTTTCACGAGAAAAAAACTTACGCTGTTTTTGTAAGAGGAAATATCTATGGAGAAACACTAGACAATATCAAGAATTAAAATTATAATTAAGCTTAAATTCTCTGACGACACTCAGTTGAAAATAAAATACCATACAATTATTGCAAAAAGCAAATTCAGATCAGAATCTACTCTAGTTCGAGTAAAATAAAATAATTATTTTAAAAATTGAAAAATTTCCTTTACTTTTTTCATTCGGTGATTATGGTTAGAAGCTCTATTTAATATCACGAGCCTTTGTCTTGATATTATTTAGAAATATGTTGAACCAGTTTTTCTAAGTATAAAAAAACAGAAAGTATGATCTGGAATGTTTATGAAAGGTGTGATGATAACAAAAACAAAAAACAGAATTTTGATACAGCTCAGTGTATGGATAAGTTATGACAAATTTAGTAAACTGAAAATAGTCTCGTTCTGAACTGGCCTTGACGTCACACTCGTTTAGACATGTCTCAATTCACAACTGTATACAACCGCTTTTTTAGGTAAATGATCAACGATAATGAAGTAAAAGGGAGTGATCCCTCTGTGTCTTAGAGATAACTTTGACCGATCATACAGGCTAGCAATAATGAATCTCAATTAACAAATTATTTAATTACAAATGGCAAAGACTACAGGACTTTGAATACCAACATCAACTAAAATTGACATCACGCATAAAACAAAGAGAAACTAACCATGTAATGAAAATGTTATTTTTTTTTCCACACGACTTTAAATATAAATAGGATGAAAAGTAGTAGAGCACTAACAAGTACTAAACTTGAGAAATCTGTTTTACTGTTAAGTATTTTAAAATCAATTACCGTCGACAGCAATGCTAAATATTAGTTCTAATAATGCCTATTGTTTCTTGTAAGGAAACAGCTAATCTTAACATGACCATTATTAATTTCCCAAATACTTCGATCCATGTTAGGTATAATCAAGAAATAAAGTTGTTTACCATCGAGGTAAATAATAGTTTTTTCCAAATATGTTGCCAAATTAAATTAAGTTTCTGAGAATTTATAAAAAGATCAGAAATAAAAGAAACAAAAGTACAGGCAATCAAAAAATGTCACGAAATATGCTATAGGCATTAATTTTAGTTCGAGTGTAACGTCCACAGCATTCAGGAAAACTTACAAATTTTGTTATATTTTTTGTTTTGGTTTGTTATTTTTCCTATATTTTTATAAATTTCGTTCTGAAAACTTGGAGCAAACTGTAAATGTATGTTTAGTTTGTAAGAAACATTACATGCTTATCGCTACAAATCTAACTGGTTCACTTTAAAAAAATGAACAGATTTCTCAAACAAAAAAGAATTAAGACCAAGTTAGAAAACGACTTGTTTATTTAAAAAATAGTTCGGGAATAAAAAAATATATTCATTTCTCAACAAAGGTTTACATTTCTTCATGAGATATTTCGAAAGGGATTGAACCCATCAGTTAAATTTCATTTTTTCTTTCATTATAGCTATCCATGTATGTGTTTTTACTATTACGTGCATATATCAGTGAATTCTTCCCCAAACAATTTCTCGATTTAGTGTTTTTATTTTTTACATTTTCGTAGCATGGACCACTTTATTATCCATTTCTTTGTCGGTATTTTGCTTCTTTAAAAAATATACTCCCACTATTTTATTTAAAAATATATTTGCTTGAATTTATTTTTGACTTGATTAATTACATGAAATCCTAACAGAAAAATCGATATGCGCTTCTGTCTAGCACAACTGTTTGTTTAGAAAATAGCCCCCGAGCCATCTAGGATTGTATTGATAATCATATTACCTTAAAAGGCCGAGGATGACTCTGACTACTTTACTGTGTCTTAACGTGGCTTTTGTCTTAAGACGGTGGACGAAAAAACATCACCCAATGACAATGGTGTGTAACTTCAAATAATGAATTTCTCTAAGGTTTAATACAGGACGTAGGTGATCATGGCTTTCTATGTCCCCCTATCCCTGGTGGCCCTGAGCAAGCCTTGGACTGTTACACCATGCAATCCTCGTCTGTCATCCATCTGGTTAGATCCTTCAAATATGTTATCCGTTGCTTTCCCCTGTCTCTTTTTCTCTCTATCTAGCCTGTTATTATCAGATTCTCCAAGCCCTTCTTCCTCATTGCTTGTCCCAGTAACTTCAGCTGTCTCTCCCTGATGCTCAGTATTAATTTCCTTTTTGAGTCCTTCATTTCCAAGACCTCATCATTGCTCACATGCTCGATCCATGAGATTCGCAGCATCCTTTTGTAGAACCACATTTCAGTTGCTTCAAGTTTTTTCTTCATCTTTGATGGTATTATCCAGCATTCACTGCCATATTAAAGGACGGACATCACGTAGCAATCCAGTAATCTCTTCCTAGTTTCTAACAAAATTGTCCTGTTTCTTAATACCTTACTCAACTTCTGGAATGTTTCCTTTGCCATGCCATTTCGCCTTCGGATCTCTGTGTCGCACTTACCGTCTTCTGTTATAATATTTCCTAGGTATTTAAATTTTTGTATCTACTTGATTCTGATATTCCCGACCTGTGTTTGGCATTTTGGGCTGCCCTTTTTGCTGATGACTATGCATTCAGTTTTCGTGCAGATCTTTTCTAGTCCTTTCTTGTTAATTCCTTCTACTACCTTCTGTTACCGGCAGTAATTTGCCATTACTTTCTGTGGTAGACTGATGGTAGATAAAGGCTACAGAACCCTCGAAGGTAGAGACGGATTAATACGTTTCCTGAAGGTATTTGCGCCTAAGTTAATGCAATAAATTTAACTCGAATTCGAACTCGGTTCTCCGAATATTTCTTTTCGAGACAATATCCACTGCACCACAACGCACATATCATATAGATACCCATAATGATGAATACAGCAGAAGTCATCACAAGAAAACTTCATTTCGCATTTGAGGACTGGTGTGGATATAATATGGTATGCGTAATAAAACTAGAATTTAAAAGAACACAATAACTTTTCACAACATATGAAACATTTAGTTGCAATGTCTCGTGCTCAGTAAGTGTCATTGTATATTCTATTCCTTTTCTCATTTTGCTTACTTTTTGTGGTTCTGTTTTTTTTTAATAAGGAATTTCAGCAAATTACAAGATGTATATTCTATATTACTAAACAAATATTTTCCCCATAAATGTGATGATCTCATCATTACATTTCTCTTCTGAGTCGCATTCTTCTTCATAATCATCCATATTTTCATCATTATCGAAAAAATTGATTCTTCCTCTATTTTTGCATTTCTTACGAATTCAAATAATTTTGAAGCTATTTTCCCGTTAAATTATTTTGTATTTTATTAGCATCTTTATTTATCCTTTCTTTTAAGTGATCGGAAGAGAGGGTATTGATACAACACTGATTAATAATGAACATTTTATTTTTTATTTTAACCTTATATTATAAATTACGAATTACTTTGAAAAAAGAACAAGCATTTCACCTTTAATACTAATATGAATGACTCATATTTGCAACTGTAATATTTATATATTTTTCTGCACACATATATATATATATATATATATATATATATATATATATATTTATAGCCATCCGCAGACAGAACTGTTTTGCTGTATCACAGCTCAGCAGTACGGTTAGACATCCTGATTGCTTTTAACCCAGGATTGAAACCCGACCGAATTGGCGTTAGTCGGCAATTCTACCTCTGAGATATGGGTGCTCGGTAAAAGGAGGCAGAAATTTAGCGTATGATTTATCATAGGCCAGTAATCAGAGTGCTCTAATTCATTGCTGAATATATATATATAATGTGAATTTAAATGATATATATAATTTTCAAATTAAAATTTAAAAAGCATTTACACCAGTATTATATATAGCTATGTCCTCAGACAGATATGTTTATTAAAATTTAATTACGTGATGGTCTGTTTATATATATAGTGTTGAGTATATATAGTGTTGAGTATATATATATAGTTTTGAGTTATGACAGCTTAGATTGTTGCTTTTTCAGTAGAGTTTTACTGATTAGTACATTAGCAAGCAGAACTTTTAATTGCAAAATGTTCGATAATAAGATATATGGTGTTACAGAGTGTGAAAGAATAAGAAAATACAGAAAATGCTTTTAAGGGGCCAGAATACTAGAACTGTAATCAGGATGACAATAGATAACGTAATCGTATTGCATTTCATTTTTCGAAGATGATAGTTGGCTAGAATGCACTGAGCTGGATGAGAGTTGCAGAATAGAACTCCCGGTTAAAACTATCTCTAAATGATGTGATATATCCATCAATCTAGTCCTGAGTTTAAATAAAGGAACTCGATACATAAATGAGGGAAACTTGTCAGAATAATTGCTATGAATATATTAAGAGAAAATACATAGAGAAGCTACGTAAGAGTGGAGTGAAAAAAATAAAGTCGAGTTGCAAGGTGTGGATGCACATTTCAAGAGATTCAAAATTTATTCATGAGTAGCAAACTCTTATTAGGCATTCGTTCACTAAATTATTCTCTCGAATTTTCTTAATCACTGGGATAATCTTTTACGTCCAAATTGAAAATAAGGCTCAAATTCGTCCATAATGAGATGTGTACTCTTTACATAAGCTTACGTAGGCGTTTCTACGAGAGAATATCTGCTTGAGCATGTGCATCAGACCTCCAGTATGATGGACTTCATATATATATATATATATATATATATATATATATATATATATATATATATATATACGTAGTCATCCGCAGACAGATCTGTTTCGCTGTATCACGACTCATCAGTACGGTTAGACAGCCGATTGCTTTTTACCCATGATTGAAACCGGACCGGATTGGCGTTAGTCGGTGATTCTAACTCTCAGCTATGGGCACTTGGTAGAAGAGGGCGGATATTTTAGCGTGTATATTACCATTATACACGCCCAATAGGTGAAAGTGTTCTAATTCATTGCTGAATGAACGAAGCGTATATGCTAGTGTAGTTACTGTTTTTTCAAAGTCTACCATTCCTCCAGAGTGCTCAATCAGAGTGTGAGAGCGTAAATAGACATATATATATATATATGTATATAAGTTTTGGCAAATATATATTATTAATAGCGATAAGCTTGTAAATGACGTATAGAAACACTCCCTACCCAAACTGCTAATATAAGCTTAGTAATTTAAAGAACAACAGAGTGTCTTAGTGATTGTACTTCATTAGTCGTTTTACTGTAATTGGAATCTGAATAACGGCATGAACTCTTAGGCGTTAAAAGATTCAGTATATTTTTGTTCTACAGCATATATTTCGAGAAACAACATCTATAATCTGCTTGTCTTTTACGCAGATGTTCTTCCAAAATAAATAAACTGCTGTCTTTGGGTTTGAATCACTCCTCGTCTACCCGGGTGATTGAACAACCCTTATTTCAAATATCTGCTCAATCCACCCGAGTACACCTGTAGTTTATATTGGAAATACGCTGAGAAGATTTTAGTTAAATTTCTGCAAGTGAGCGCATAATAATTTGTGTTCAATTTCTTGAACGACTGATATCCAACGCGGTTTATATTATGAATAAGACATCCCTTCTTTGCTATGGAAATTGGTTCATTCTGGGTTGCCAGATAATTTTATCATCAAAATCCATCTTGCATACACTCTACCATTCGTCTGTGAATTTAATATTGCTGCTCTATCTGCATTCTTATGCCTACAATATGTCACAAAATTCTTAAAATTATAAAAGAAGATTCTATAATGTAAGCGATCCTGACCTGGCATATCGACCTCAGTCACTTTCTCACTGATTTGACGTGGCTCTCCTCTGTCTTTTCTACAAATATTTTAATTAATAGATTAGATAAACAATGACTTCCTTTTTTTTCTAGATGCAACCGTTTGTTCTATTCTAATAGTTGCATTTATCTGACGTGGAACTCTCTTACGGTTTCTTGCTCTACTGTCATCTACCATCTTCACATATTTAAATGCACCATCTATTGCCATCTCTGTTCTCTCTGAAAATTTCTCTTCATTAAAAGCTTCCCGCTCTCATTTATTCTTAGTAAACTCTTCAGTCCTAGTGAAATTATTGTTTCCGTGGTACTGCGGCCTGGCTTGAGGGCGTAATGATTAAAGATAAAAGAAGATATTTTTAATAGGAAACTACAAAAGATATTCACCCTAAAAAGTAATTATTTAATTAGTGCCTAAATTCTTTTTCTAAATAAAGACAACTGAGTATGAGAGATTGAAAAATGAGTGCCAATGGTTGTCAGAGTATCGATCAAACTCAGTTCTATATAACAAATGTCAGGGTGTGATTAAATCCTCTTCATTTAATGTCTGTTCGCAATATCGTTTCATAGCAAAGAAACTAGCGCTAAGCTTGGGTCACTGTGTCGGGCCAGGATGTTTTTCCGCCTGAATCCATCCTGCATATATACAAGTCAACCATTCGTCCGTGCATGGAGTACTGCTGCCATATATGTTCCGGTGCCCCTGCCGTTTACCTCAGTTTTCTCGACAGGTTCAAATGGAGATTCAATAATGTGAGAGGTACTGACTTGGTGGCTCGACTAGAGCCACATCCCCACCGTCGAAATGTGGCCTCCCTTTCTCTGTTCTATAAATACTTTCATGGCTTCTGCTAGGACGAACTTCAGCCACTGGTGCCTCCTCAACAGGTGCTTACTCGTGCAACCAGATTGGCAACTGGGTCCCACCGATTCACAGTAAGGTTAGCCAAATGCAGACGACAATTCTCTCCGGCAGCTTCTTCTCTCGCACTTCCCGCCTGTGGAACTCGCACCCATATTCTTGCTTTCCTGAGGGCTACAACCTCCAGGAATTTAAATGCAATGTCAATACTCATCTATTAACCACTTGACGCTAGCTCTTTCCCCACCCCGTATATCCTTTCCTTTCTTTCCACCTTTGAAAATGTCATCACACCTGCATTCTCATCTTTCTATTGCTCCTTACTAACTGGATCGTCTTCCTCTTCACTCTCTTCTAATTAACATTTTTACACTTATGTTGCCCCCTGCACATCAGTGGCATTTCCTCCTTGCTCGGGGTGAAACGATTAAAAATAAAAAGAATGGTAAAAAACAAAACAAAAAGCTAATGAATGCATTACACTTTGTTTGATGTTTTCATCAAATGAAACAAGGAGTTAGAATGGAGAAGAAATAAATCGAGTATGATTAGTTATGTTTTAAGTACGTTTTACATATTCAGACGTGTTTGGCTCGATTTTCAGCGCCATATTCGAGCGCCATATTGCAAACTGGATTGTCATTTCTTAGACTTCAAGAATTACTATCCAAAATATTTCTTTCAATATACCCCAGAAAATTTAAAAACAATTTAAAACGTTTTCTAAGAACTTTTTCAATAGGGCAGGTCAGTTTTAGAAACGGAAGATTGCACTCAATTTTAAAATTGTAATTTAACTGGAAAAATAAGGAAACAAATATCGATTACAAATGGTCACCATTCCTCGAGGAGATGAGTTTAAAGATTAAGATTAGGTTTAAAGTCATATCGTTGAAATTTTATTGCAGTGATCAGTGAAGGCTTTTTACACAGTCTTATAAAATTAATAATTTACTAAAGCTTTAAATTTTTTTTATATAAACAAGATGCATGGCATATGCACCTTATAACTACATGAATGTGACATCAAATAAAGATATTTTTACTACGAAGAAAATTATTAGAATGGTAGCAGATTTCGTCTCTGGTAAGTCCGACTTACTCTTTTTCTTGCATACAGCGTTAGATAATTTAACGATATACTTATGTCAGTTGAGATTTCAGTTAGCATTTTTAGTCGTCTTGGCTGAAAAGGCCAATTTTTTTTCTTTTGAATTTCTAAGTAAAGGCATCTTAAATTCTTTTGTAGATATTATTAAGGGATCTCTTGACTTTAAGTAATTTAAAACTTTGTAATATTTTTTGCAGTACATAGACACTACAGTTGCCCGGTTCAGCTTCTCCCACATCTTTTGAACTGGAGTAAAGGCTCATCCCTTACTTCTTATTTAAAAGGCGTTTCCTGTTTCTTTTCTCTCTTCCGGTTTTACTATTGGTGCTGTCAAAACTTTTTGTAATGTGTGTGGATGGTGGCAACGTATCTTCTTTCTGATGGTACCGGCTTTGGAGTTTCCTGGTTACTGCATCCGACTGGCAATTACCTCTGGTGAGAAAACCTCTGGCGAGATTATACTGAAGTCTGTGCCAATTTTCTTCCTACACATGTTACATTTGATGATCGACTGATACTACTACTCTAGATATCGCCTTACAAAAAATCTCTAATTATGACATCACACAAAGTATAAATTAAAACTAAACCAGCTAAATAAAAATCACCTATTTCTTTTACCGTCTCTTTCTCGACCATCCAGGGTATTCGTATCAACTTTAGCAGCGTTGAATCCTTCCTCCATGTAAACCTACCTGATATCTTAGCTCTGTGTGATACTAATCTTGACCCTTCTACTCCTTTTTCTGTTTTCTTTATCCCTGATTACCGTTTCCTTTTTAGGATGGTCTCCAATATCCATATGCATGGAATTGGCGTTTATCTCAGTGTACATATTATTCCAGCTAGAGTAAATTCTGGTGAAACTCCAGATCCTTTCTACATGTGTCTCCGTTTAGCTATCTTTTCTTTCTCTACTGCTCACCTTCATCTCATGAGTTTACGTACTTCACAGCATCTCAAACAATATAGATAAGGTCATTTTCTCTCATCATATATATTTCTCTTTGGAGACTTTAATGCCCACCACATCAAGTGGCTAGAAAACTCTAACAGATCTTGCTGGGGTCAATACCATGAATTTTGTAATCACTCAATTCTCTACGCAAATTGTGGGTTTCCCCATGCGTTTCTCTAATAACCCTAAAGATGCTGACACATTGCTAGATCTCTGTTTCACTTCTATCCCTGGTTCTTTCTATATCATACAGCTTTGTCCACTTGGCAACACCGTTCATGCTGTGGTTTACTTTAATATTGCGTTCCACTCCCCCACTTCCCAACGTAAACTCTGACCAGCAGAATATCTTATTGGCAACAAAGAGCAGACTAGTCGTTCCGCGATTTTCTTGTGTGACGTCCCTGGGAACAAAGATTTTTAGTATTCGCATTGAAGACTGTGCATCTGTGGTCTACTCTAGAATTAAAGGTGGCCTCATGTCTCTTATCCAAGGCAGAAAGTTACAATTTAACCCCATTTTTTCTCCTGTTTCTTCCTTGCTTGTTAGGCGGCTATTGCCTATAGGTATCAATTCTTCCGTCTTTAACGGATCAATAATGGGGGCATTTTTTCCTCAGCTCGTAATGAGTGCAAAAGAATTCTAAATGATGTTAAGATGTTGTTTGCTGACAGAATGAAGTAGCGTATAACATTCCGCAAATTCTGCTCCAAAGACTACTGGCGGCTCTTTAATAAATTTATAAACAAAAGCAAGCCTTCTATCCTCTCTTTAATCAGTAAATGTGATGTACTCACATCCGCAGCAGAGACCAGCACGTGTGCTCTGCACGCAGATTTTCCACCTACTCAATATTTGATCCTTATGGGATAGCCGCACTCGATATGCTACATAGAACCGAGGTTCATCTGAATAATGTTCACCATTACCTTCTCGCTGATCTCTAACATAATATCAAAGGTTTAATCTTATACGGCGAGCGTAGGAGACGAAATCCCCATCATTGTCCTGAAGAAATATGCCCCTGAACTCTACAACTGCAACTTCCTTGTTTCTTGTTTATCCCTATGCTGAAAGTTCTTCTCAGGGGTTCTTGCATTTAAGAACACTGGAGAACACGCAGACACCTCAATTCTGGCCCTATCTGCCTCCTACCCATTTGTAGCAAAGTGTTCGAGACATTTATCAATTCTGAAGTGCTTCAAAATCTCACAGCCACGGTCCCTTCGTCGATTAATTGTAAAGTTCTGCTTCATCACGTCTATTGCTGATACGCTAACGACCAACATATAGTATATATACCAGTGAAGCTGTTGTCTGGATATCGTCAAAGCATTTCACAGAGTCTGGCACGACGGCATTCTTCACGTGCTACAGGAATATGGTATAACTGGATGCTTGTTTGATTTAATCCACTCGTTCCTTTCAAATTGCGTAATGAAGGTAGTATTAAACAGGCATGCTTCTAGATACTATCATAAAAATGCGATTGTCTCGAAGGGCTATATTATAGATCCTACGCTTTTTCTGATCTTCATGGAATCAGATGCCAAGTAGGGATTTACGCTGACGGCACCACAATTTACTCTTGCATCGATAAGAAATCTGCAAGGTTAAATTATAGTGCTTCCAAAACGAAGCTGCAATCTTCTAAACCACTATAGACGATCGTTCCTACCCCATATCAGCATGGGTCAGGCTTGAAAGTAAAACACAAATCTTTTCTCTAACAACCCTTGTATCAGGTTCTCTCTTTCCACTCTACTCTCTTGCAAGTCTCTTCACACCAGTATTCTCATCCTTCTCTTACCCATTCTCTGGCACCTACTGTATCTTGTTCCTCTGCTCATCGATTACTTTTTATGTTACCCCATGCGCACCAGAGGCAGCCCTGCCTTGTTTGGGATGAAATGATTTTTTAAAAACATGTATATACAGGGTACGATTGGCAAATTGTCGCCATAATATATTTAAATTCATGCAAACGTGCTGTTTGTTTTGGATTTTGTCGACAAAAACTTATAGTTGGATTAGCTGGACACCAGTTTACTCTACCAGACATTTGTTAAACTGCTTAGCATTTGCTTGGAAAGCTTCGATAGAAACATTTTAGAGAGTTTCGGTGTCAATATGAAGAGAGAACATAGGATTAGGAATGAGTTAGAGATTACGTATGTATTTGTTGTCATGACCATTGATGTTAACGTTATGCCTCTGTTCATTTTTCCACAAAGTGTGAGAGTCAACATGGAGACCTACAACAAGAAGCTTGACAAGTTAGTGCTGCCCTCGGTTAACAGGTTGACTGCAAGACTCTGTACCTACTACCAGGACTCTGCACCATGCCACACAAGCAGGAAAACCTAATCTGGGTTGCCAGACAATCTTTGAGACCACATCACTCCGTACATTTGGTCACCACAGACTGAAACCTCCTTGATTATTACGAGTGGTGCGAATTTTACACCGAGACACGAGCAAAACTCCTTGTAACACCAAAGCTGAACTGAAAGTAAAGATTATGACAGCATTCAATAACTTATTAAGCAAACTGCCTAGAAGAGTTGCAGGAGATTCCTAGGTATTTTAGACAACGTTTTTGATGCTAAATGCGATTTTATTGAATAAATTCACTTTGTAGCATTTCAGTATATTTTTGTGTAATTGTGGTATATATATATCAGTAAAAAGATATGTGAATGTTATCTTCGTTTTTGCATCCTTTAGACGCCATTTCAAGTGTGTAATTGTGTAATATGTTATAGATTGCAATAGTATTATCCTTGTTTTCAATAAACAATGCAAATTTAAATCAGCTGGTCTTTTCATTTCTACCCTTTAGCCATATGGTGCTATATAAACGTTCATCTATTTTTTGTTTTTATTAATTATGGTCTTGTTTCAAATTATCTTATTTATTGGATAGACTTTTTTGTAATGTTTTACAATATTTGAGACAGTTTTACTCAGAGAATATTGTAAAAATATATATTTTGCTTGTGGTTATACATAATTAAAATTCTGATTTGAAAATATTTTCTATTTAATGTATCTAATTCAAAAGTTATTAACTTTATTTGGAAGTATTTTTGAAAGTGAAAATTTTTTAAAATCATTTCTTAATACAAAACCTGAGAAAATTAGATATTTCTGTACAGTTTCTCAATCGATATTTAAAACTAAACGCTCAGAAAATTGGTAAAAGATATGAAACGAATTTTAGTGACAGTACATTTGATATGACACCGCACCTTACACACTAAGTGTAATGTTAAATTTATCAAGAATAATGAAAGATCAAACTGCCGTAAAGTTTAATGTTAAAATAAGAAGAGAGTTTTGTGATTGATTAATTTGCTCATCTTCACATACTTTCAGTCACAGTTACCCGACTTTTACAATTATCTTTCTCAAAATGACACGAAGCCGAATATTCATAGATATCGGCTCCTCCTCCACGCCGTACCCGTTTTGGGTTAAGAAAACACTCTCTAATAAAGTGTATATGACATTCAATCATTTTTTCCGTTGTTGATATTTGATCGTATCAACCGGTATAAAAAACGAATGAAGGATTTGTTCAAAATAA
>JBBBDQ010000256.1:7752500-7822500 GCA_037127315.1 Ascarosepion bandense | reverse complement strand
TATAGCGCAGTAACTCGTTTACAAATATTTCTAGCGTAATAATTCGGATGCAAGAATGTATATATATATATATATATATATATATATCGAGGGAGAGAAGAGAGAGACATAAACGCAGTTGTATAGCCAACTGCAAACTTGGTGATTCATTGCGAAAAAAGACAGAATCATTAGGCACTGATCTGAATTCAGCGATTATATATTATGTATTGATATCAGAAATACTCCTTAAATAACTTATAAATAACTAGCACTGAAATAAATAACATGCAATAGGCTCCGGTGTTTTTTGTTGAATGGCAAAAGGCAATGCCTTTCGAGAAGCCACGCAATAATTTTTTTCTATTTTAGCCAAACATCACTTTGTTTCCTGAGAAAGCTTCTCTCGAAACCCGCTTCATACCTGGAAGTTATTCTTTCTTTAAACACGGACTCTAAACAAATATTTCTTTGAAAGTATCTCGCGTCGTTTTCAAAGAATCTCAGGTTAGAATGTTATTGGTATTAGGCTCGCATATGGAAATGCAGTATTCATAATAGCGTCTGAAAGAGATATTCTATAAAATTCCATGTTTATATTCTATTACCAAGGTCATCTATCTAAGAATTATTTCCGAGTTGAGGCATCTTTTATTCGTGACCAAAAATGTCATACTTATTTAAGTAATTTTGTCTGTCGGAACTTTATTTCTAGCTTATTTAAGAATCTCTTTAACCCTGCTAACTACGGTACTCCCACTTTAGGCCTCTGCCATTAAGGACTTTTTTGTATAACAGCTGTGCAGATTCAAAGGGTTTATTACTATCGATTTACCAACAAATAATCTCATAAAAATATATTTGATGTAGTAAAATGAGGATATCTTGTCGAAGATAGTCTTAATTCTACAATACATTTTTAAAGTTAATATTTGAATTCATACGCATTTTTTAATCCAGGCAGTAAATCAATGAGAATGTATGAAATCATAAACTTTATTGTAAATTATATTCTGTTAAATCTGCTAATTTGCATCTGAAATTTTCCTTCAGGAAATTCAACTTGTTCTCTCTCTCTGTCTATCTCTCAATGAATTTGGTAAATGCGGAAAACGGTTGACCCTAGATTTGAAAACGTTCCCTCTGAGTAATGCTCGAATAATTCATAATCCAAAAAGCTGCAACACGCTTTTGAACTGTGTTAAATTGAGATTGTTTGGAAATCACCTAGTTAGGTCATCAATACTTCATTCTTTGTTTAAGCTGGATTTAATAGATAATTACATGAGGAGTGAAATACTTTCTAGAATGTTAGTAGAAACCGACCATTTTATCAGCAATTTTTACTTCATCGCTTTTTCCACCACATGATTGCATTGTTTGTAAATTGACACTGAGTACATTATTTACCTTAGAAATATTACGCTACACTGTCTTACATTCTGGGAACTTTCGAAGTCGTTTGTTATCAGATTTCCAGTTCGCCTATTCTACTTCTAGTTCTAGTACAAATTCTGCAATAGACGAACGTTTCCTGTACAGATTTTCTACCCAAAAATGACTTACATGAGTTATTCGTGTTTCATCTTACAAAATTTCAGATCGGTAGAACTGATTCATAAGGACGTTCCGCTACCACTACAATCTTTACATGTTCGAATCTATGGTTAACCGTTATCTTTCTCGGATATCAAAATAAAATGACTCTTCTTGTAACCCTCTGCTTCGAGTGGCTTTTATGCATTGCTCAAAGAAAAAATCTGCAATCACTGCATCGATTCTATGCTGTTCGTGTTGAAAAAAATTAACGGTCAACAAATCTCTGTAGACTGATAGATACTATCAAACCTAAATAATGATGACTAAGAAGCTCTAGTCTAGATATGGCAAAGAAAATCTATTGTCAGCCTGATCTGGCTCCTGTAATGGTAGAGTAGAGAAGGAGTGAGGTACAGGAACCCACTACTTTCCCATTATCTTTAGCTAGGGTGTTGTAAATAGGAGTGTCCCTTGAGATCTGCACACAGGCCCTTCTTCTTCTATGTGCCCTGTCCCGAAAAGAAATGATTATGCACCATAAATTAAAAGAAAGATGAATAATAATAATAATGATGATAATGATAATTATAACTTTTCAATAGAGAAACATATACAGTCTGTTGCTGCAGCTGATGGAGCATTAGAAGTTTGTTTTTTGTTTTGTTTATTTAAATCATTTTTTTAAAATTATCTGGGTTATTACAAAAATAATATGGATAAATCATGCGGTAAATCGTTTTTACGTTAGGAATACTAATTTTAATTTGATACGAGAATTTGGACACACACCGAAAAATTGTATATGACGATTTTAGTTCAAATTTAAGAATTTTGGGCTTTATGATAAACAAAAAGTCTGTAAAATAGGGGTCTTCAAAGGATTCATTCACTCCATCAAAAACTTATAAATTAATAAAAAGGAAAATAATTAAAAACATTTTAGAATAAGTTACAAGAACCCGAATTTTGAAGAATTCCACTCGTAGACATATTAACTATCACAGTAGGTTTCGATCGCCTGATACCGAGAGCAGAGAAGGCGTCCGTTGATATAGTTCCTTGAGTTGTTATGTTGAGGTGGTCAGATCAGTGGCGGAAAAGTCAAAATTTTTGCTGGTTGAAGGGAAGATTTTATTAGTTAAAATAAAGGCGTGTCGCCTACTTTTCCAGACGGAAGGGTTAATCACTGAACAGACAATTAATTGTATTAGAGGAATGGTTATAAGAGCTTATTTTTGCCCTTCATTTCATTGGGTTATTTAATGCCAAGAGGGTGGGGGTTCATGCATTTTTTTAATGTTCGGTTATAGTGAGAAGTTTGATTTAGTCAGATATTAATATATATTTTTGATTTTATTCGTTTTATCTTAAAAAACTGAAAACGTCTTATAGGTTTGTATTAAAAAATATTTTGCCGAAAATAATTTTTTCTTTCAAAAATGGGTAATAATTTTTCTCCAAAAATGTATTCTTGGTAATATTTTTTCTTCAAAAATGTATATTTTTCTATATAGGTCTGTTTTTATGTATATATTTCTATAAAAGTGTATTTTTATACGTTCATGGTGTTTTAACCCCAGTTTGGGGATTAAATATTTGCCAACAGGTGCTACCACTCTGGGTCAGGGTGAACCTGAGAAAAACATCAATTAAGAAGTGATTCTATGCTTCTCACAACATCCCAAATAGAGGCCGGATACAGTTTACAGTTTTGCCCAGGACTTGAGCTGTTAGAGCTAAGTCAGAAGAGAGATCTGCTGTCAGAAACATTTACATTAGAATCTTGGAAATACAACCATAAAGTTAGTGAGGTTAGTCCCTGTCTATAGTAATACAGATTTGAGCTCATTTGTATAAGGTTTCAATGAACTAGCAGTCATGAATTCAAACAAAATTATCGATAACTATTAAGAACAATCTAGCCACGTATATTTAATAAATTCTACACTTGAAATTCACCGAAGATTAACTGAATCGAGAGACGATGTGTAGACAACACATTGACCCAAATCATGTGATAGTATTAGAAAAGGTGATAACATTAATACGACGATAATTAATGGAAACAATAATAATGATAATAATAACTTGTCAAATATCAATGTGATTTTATTGAATGGCCTGCTTAAAATTATTATTACTCGCAACAACATTTCATTTTCCACCTACGCATTACTGAAGTTCTTGCATCAAAATGGTTGGGCATGTCGTTAAATTCGACAAGCCTCAAATAAACGAGTCACAAAGCCAACCATTTGGCATCCGGCGCAGCCAAGGAGTACGTTCGCCAAATTCGGCCATTCTACGAAAGCTGTAAAAACGGCGAGTCCGCCATCGACACGAGATAATGTTGACTCGGCCATCATTCTTGTCCCCATTTAATTATCATTTTGGAAACTGGTTTTATGTCTAATGGTTTCTACCTAATGTACGGAATTTTCACTTGCCAAAGATTTCTGAAAAACACAAACCCTACCCTTCTCACTGAGTAGTAGAGTTCAATTTTATGGTCGCTTTCAAAACACTTGGAACATTTCCATTGAACTTCCTTATATGTATTAAATTCCACTGGAATAAATGATAGACTCCAGTATTGCATGAAAGCGGCTACAGAAGTCTGGCGTGAGAATACTAGCTGTGAAGGCTACAATTTATAAAATAATAACTGAAGTCTTAAATCAATGAAAGTTGTCTGTATTAGAACTAGACGATAGGATAGAAAAATAGCACATTCAAAACGAAATGAAAGATGAGGTAACATCTACACACACACACACACACACATATATATATATATATTTATATATATATAGTTTAATGATACGCTGTATTTATTAGTCAAATTGTATAAATATACATGTATGTAAACATCAAACTCATCGCCGAGCCATGACAGTGTTTCAATGCTACAAAGTCATCTTCAAGACTGGCTTCAAATTAATTAGTGATTGCATTGAAGCATGAAAAAGTCGCTTACTGAATGATGATGACGTTATTCTCCACTTTTATATACACATGCAGTATATCTTAAATATTAGCTCATCTCAATAATATACATATATATATGTGTATGTGTGTGTGTTGGTGTGTGTGTGTGTGTGTGTATTGGTCTTTGTGTGTGTGTGTGTGTGTGTGTGTGTGTGTGTGTGTGTGTAAATACATAAAAATGTTTTCAGAGTCATCACGGGGCAAAACCCGGCTGACGCTATAGAATGTTTCCCAAAAAGAAAAAAAAAGGAAAAAGTATTCAAATTTATACAGTTTTATATTGTTGACCTTTACTCGTCCATCACAAAAGAACTGCTACCAGCTGCTTTAAATTTATCAAAACATTAGTGCCCCATTGTTGACTGGTACATAAATATAATCAAGCAAGCACAAAAGAGTAAATTATTTCATGATGTTTGCATGTGGACTAAAAGAAATAACCTAGATTTCTGCATTACTATTGGAGCGTATGACTGCGATGGCTTCTAAATTGGTTTTTACACTATTACTATCAAGATTTTGAAATAAAAACAAACATCGAACTCTTTAGTTACGACGGAATAATCTTCCACCCCACAAATGGTCCCCGACAAATATATCGTCTAACAAAGACCGGAGAATTGTTTAAAGAACACGAAGTAAACATTATTCCACCACTAACGCCAAAGCGATTAACTTCCTCGATATAACATTTCACCTGAATAATGGCATATAAACCATATACGAAATATTCATGCAGCCACAAATACATCAAGAATGAATCTAGCCAATACCATAGAATTTTAGATAGAATACATTGATTTGTCCAGTTTAAATAAACTCCCAACTCTATTAATAAAGAGAATTTTGACAACCTAAAATTATAACTACAACGGTCTTGGAAAGAACTAACCACAATCTAAATTTAGAAAATTTAGATCTAAATAAGGAAGGTAAATATAAGACAAAACACCGTAAACGTAACATCATATGATTTAACCCACCTTTTAGTCGAAGTGTCTAAACAAACATCGGAAGAAATTTTCTAAATTTAATTCATGAGTACTTTAACCATTCTCTTACACAAAAAGCTATTTTCAACAAAGACTATATTAGAAGAGCTAATGTTGTGTTAAGAGCATGAATAAATATATATCACAGCATAACAGCTTGGCATTAAGCAAACTCATATCTAATTTTCCAAATAAAAATAACTCTATTATATATAATAGTAACTCTATTATATATGATAGTAACTCTATCATAAATAATAGTAACTCTACTAAAGATACATTTAACTGTCGAAAAAATAGGTCCTGCCCACTAAACGGTCCATTGCTGAAAGTAATATTAACCTACTACGGGAAAATCTCCTGCTCAGTCAGTAATGTCTCTTTCCAGAGAGGATCGCCCAATCCAGGGTCACGTATGACACTTAACTGATTGAATACTACAAATCAATTAAATCGAATGTTTTCTTAACTCTTTCCCTTTTATTTTAGACTCCTACAACTTATTCACAACGATATACAAGTTTAACTATTTTTCCTGTCATATTAACAATAAAATGCATATTTTTCTTATAATCACCCAACCATGATAAATTATCAGAACAGCGAGTTTGACAAAAGATGCACATGTGCATATGATATGAACCAACTTACCTGATGCAAAAATAAAAGATAAAAAAATTTAACATCGCTCTTGCAGTGAATATTCTCTATTTTGAATTAATAATCTGATAGCATCCGCATATCAAGTCATTCCAGAAATATTCTACACTCGTTCGGAGACATTGTTTTCATTTATCTATTGAGAAGTTTTGCCTACAGACACTCTCCATCTACAATTGTCTATTGAAAATCAACAATTGGAAAGTGGTATTTTGGGCAGCTGAAGGAACCGATGTCTGCAAATACCACAAACCTGACGGCCAACGAAAAAGGAAGAGATAAACCTTGTACTGAATCCTACACGATATCGTAATTTCCGACATGGAATTAGCGGGTGGGGTTTACAAACATGTTGATACAAAAATTGTTTAAACAAAATCTCATGAATGTGAGGAAGTTAATTCACCAATACGATTCTCATATATGCAGTAGTAGAATAAAGCTTAGTAAGCGAATATAAAGATAGACGGGGGAGGTAGAGGGAAAATATCTGAGAGGTATGCTATTCCTGTTGAAATTAGAGAAAAAATCCAATGACTTCTTTGTCACGAATGATTTTATAAATTTGCGTTTTTGTTTTTTTATTTTACTCACAGTGAGTTTAAATATACTTGCATTATTTTCATGAAACTGGGAGGCTAGAAATAAGACGTTATAATTTTGTTACTATTCTTTCTTAAGCTTATTTGATCAATTACATTCTGAGGAATTTATGAGATTCTAAGAGAAAACAATATTTTAAAAAAATCTCTTGTTTTCAAGATATTAAAACAAAATATCAAATGTATTCACTTCAATTATAAATACGAAACATTTTCGTCTAAATTTACTAATAAAAACACATGAGTGAATCTTTTACACAGAATACAAGGTACCCTGTAAAAATGCGGTAATTTCAGAAAGACGTGAGACAGTCGGTAAAACTGATGGCAACTGATGTTACAGAAAATTCCTGAAAAATTTCTACGCCATTTGTCAAGCCCCCTGTCGAATATTCTTGAGAGATATGATAACTTAACGCTCAAATCAGTGAGTTGTTTAGCCATACGAGAAGAGAACAACAAGTGTTTCAATCACAGAGCATGGCAGTAGTAATATATATTCTGTTGATCGGTGTAACATTTCGCATAGAAGTATATTGCAATGAGGGATTAGAAAAAAAAAGAAATTCTTTATTAAAATGTCAGTGTGTGTGAAAAATGCAGGAGACAAAGGTCAGGGTAAAACATTTTAACTCTTGAGATATAGCAAAATGCACCGGAATTTTCAGTGCCAAACTAGGCAGTCCTATTTAAGTGAGTTCAGACAGCAACGGTCAGAGTTGAAGTAAGTTGAAGTCAGTCAGTTAGGCTTAGCAGTTGAGAATACGGGTAAACGTTTGCCTACCTTCGTACAGGTGTGTGCTGAGCCTCTAACGAGAATCTCCTACTCAACTCCACAACCAAGTCACTGAAGAAACGAATAAAATTGTTGTATATTTTTATTTATGTACGTGATTTTTGTCCGTCATTTTGCAGTGAAGAATACCGTCAATTTGCCCGCAAAAAGATTATCATTTGTGCCCCAGTTTATTTTCGATTACGAAGGAGTATATACTAGATGAAGTGGTATATAACAGTAATTTCAACCCATGCACAAAATTCTCCACTTTCAGTTGCCACAATATTTCTCAGAATTTGGCACTTTTGGGGTTTTCTTTTCAGAAATTATATTCCACTAGAAAAGAACCAGATTTCAAGACGTCGAGGCAATCACAGAGCATGTAACGAAGACAATTGCTGGCCTACACTATAAAGGATTTCCAAGAATGCTTGAATGATTGAACACGACTTTGGATAAAGTGTGTGACTTCAGAATAGGAATATTTTGGAGGAGATTAACTGAGGAATTAATATGCATTGTATTTCTTTTTTATAGCACCAGTTCCGATATATTTCATAACACTTCGTGTAAAAAGGACAATCACGGTTAAATAATTGACTAATCAGAGTTAAATGCAAAGAAAAATGATTATGTTATTTGGCTCAAATGTTAAATAATGATAGCAAAGTCTTGAAAGAGACGAGCCTTTTTTGTCATATCTGAAAACCTGCTAAAATCTCACTAAAAAAGGTCATTTGAAAAAATGACTTGAAAAAATACGGGAATATCATGGAAACGTGTTTTAGACGAAAATATCTCTTAATAGATCAATTCCTTAATGGAACTTCAATCAAACAATTTTATTATCATGAGACTTCTCTTCGTATGAAACGTAAAAAAGATAAACGTAAGATTTGCAGTAAACCTTATTTGCGCTGTTTGCATGCTGACAAATGCCATCGTCGTTGTTGTTGCCATTATGGTTTCGGCAGTTGTCATCTCCGGTATTCATCAGGTGTATGTTGATCCGAGTAATTTACAGCAAATTCAGACCATAACAGTTTATTTAATCTACGTTTTGACAACAACAAAAATGACGACATTAATCCTTATGTAATTAGTTTAAATAATGATACAAGCTTATATCCGAAATTCAGACAGCAGACATCATACTTATTCTTACCATTTACAAGGCCTGAGAAGCTGTAAAAAATAAAGTAATTTTCATTATCGCAGATTAAGTTGATTGTTCCAAAACGAATGTTGGTATACATTTTATACCTAATTTGAATGAGTAAAAAGCAAGCGTGTTGGTCAAATATATTACATTTCAAATGGCTAAGCGTAACTCATTCGTAAACAACAATTATACAAACTGTTATTTATAAATGTTAGTGTGACCCATGGTGACCATCGTGTGGCCAATAATGAGACCAACTCGATGGAGTAGCAACGGCTCTTTACACATTTAGAAATAAAGACTATCAGCTATGCACAATTTTCTTTGATCGAATGTAAAAAAAAAATCTTCAAGACAAGGAATCCTCCAGGTTATAATGAAAACTATTATTCATTATATGAACTAGTGCCATAATATCATTAACAAAGACCTTTACCAAATAACAAAAAACACGTCAACGGATGGCCCCAAATAGCAGTGAAATCTCTCATTCCTATGTTCTTCCTAAAGTAGGAAGAACATAGGAATGAGAGATTAAACGTTTATATAATCAGTATGTTGTAATTTTACACTGTCTTAAACATCTTTAGGAAGGAAGCTCACATTGATACCATGATCTTTCGGGACATAGGCGATCATGGCTCGCCAAGACGTCGTATTCTTTCTGATCCTAACATTTTTTTTTATTTAACAATCCTTCAGCTCATCGCTCCGCAATTCATTCTCAAATACTGGACACTGAAGCGTCTCGCTGCCTTCCCTTATCTCTCTAAAAAGCGAGGTTTAAATTTTCCAAACACCTCTTTCTCGTTACATGTTCAAGTAATGTCAACTGTCTCTTCCTGATTCTGGGCATTTTCCTTAACACATCCTTGTGCTTAATTGCTCTGTCCCTGCAAAAATATCTTTTGTAGAATCACAATTCGGTTTTCTCCAGTTTTCTCATTATCTGTGCATTGATTTCCCAGCATTCATTGTCATCTAAGAAGAAGAATATAACATAACAATTTAGCAAATTTGTAAAGTTTATTTTCTGTTTCTCAACACTTTGATCAACGTTTGGGATTATTCATTCACTACCCCAATTCGTGTTCAAATTTGTGGAGCCTATTATCCCGGAGTAAGGTTTTCAAGAAAAAGGTCATAAAAAGGATAGTAATGTTAGATTTTCAGTTAGTGAATGCCAAAAGTAACACATGAAGCAAAATGTATTCCCTCTATTTTTATTACATATTATTTTTATTTCGTTAAAAATGTTCTAGGCCTCATCCAGAAAAGATTGGGGAAACAGGAGAGCGATTTTACTATTTTTCCATATAGTCTTCTTTCACATCATTGTACTTTGATGCTTAACCATTAAAATATCGTCGTACAAGAAGGTGGTGTCGTGGTTCTCAAAATATTCATCCACAGCACTTATGATCTCATAATTTTTAAAATGGCAACACACCTATTCTGAGCTTTCCTCTACGTTCTAACTTGATTACTTTCTTCAGTGTCATAATTCTGTACTTTTCATTTAAATCTTTTCACATGTAGTCTACCAATATTATGAGTTCAAAATAAAAACAAACTCAGGAGTGAACAGACGCCGCCTGCTTGACACCAGTTAGGTGGATTTCTCTGCGATGAAACTAGGTTTCATATTGAGTTATTAATCTGCGTTGGGACTTCTTACAGTCATCTTGGAAGTCAGTAAGAATTATTCTCGAAATATTCATTTTTTTCATTTTCTCCTCTGGTGACAACATTCTTGTGACACATCTTGCCGACAGCTAGCGAAACTCCATGTTATTAGTTAAAACACTAAAGACTGAACCAGAACTAAGACGTCTTCCATTCCAAACAATACGCTGAATTCCATCAAATCATTCATCTTTCTCTGCCTGTCCTGTGTGAACTCCGCAATAAATTTCTTCACAATTGCATAAGAAGTTGAGATTTCATCAAGTGTCTACATGGGTGGCATAACTTTCTTTGGCAGATATTTTATGGCAGTATTTTGTCCAATTTTGTTTGTCGCACACATCTCATCTTTGAATGGATCTAACAGCATACACAAACATTTGCATTTTTTCAGTCTTATAGAAAAAGTGTTAGTGTGCTGCCAAAACAAAGTGTTCAGCTATGGTTCTTTCTAGATGAGTCTTGGAACTTTGTGAACGGCATTCGTAATTTCTAATTATCGCTAAGTACATGCATGAGGAAAAAGTGTGTAAAAATTGGTAACATGTGAACAAACATATTAACTTCAGTATCCTGCCAATAGATGAGAAAATCATATGTATATATGTGTATGTATGCGTGTTTTGAAAAATTTCAGATATAACTATAATATATATTTGCAAAAGAACAATATGAAAATTGTCTTAGCTCACGTTTCATCTATTGTACATTATCAAGACAAATTTAATGATGATTTAATTTATTCATGAATATTTATCAGGATAACTAAAAAATTTCGGTAATGTTTTAAAAGTGATGTAATGTAATATATAATAACCAAAATTTAGTATTTTATATTTAAAAATATGTAATTAATATTTATATTATTTTCATTTCGAATTAATTCATGCATTATATAAATAAATAAAAACACGTTTTGGATTTAAGCTTTTTTTCTTTAAATTTGTTGATATTTTATAGCCATTTATGTTGATTTTGGGAAGAAGTAAATCTTTTTTGAAATAATCCGGGGTACAGATTTATACCTTTATCAAATTCGCGAGCAGCACTCGCGGGAATTTTTGATTGAAGTAACTTTTTTAATATTATTAATATTATTTATATCGCAGGTGTCCTTAAACTGATTTCTATGTGTCACCAGTGCATCAATACATTGTCGTGTATTAGTCCTCTTTTGTATTCATAGATAATCTTTGTAAAACTCCTTCAAGTACATCGGATGAGGAGCATTTAAGAAGCATTTACAATAGTTTATTTTGATATAACTACTTCAAATTTATTACTGTTATATATATATATATATATATATATATATATATATATAAGTATTTGAAGGGAAGCCCTGCTAGAATTAGTATGTCCACGACAGAATTGACAGATGCTGTGTAATACTATTCTGGCTGAGTGAGGCTCAGTGCTACTATGATTACTCACGCGGTATTCTCTGTGAAACGTTGGTATCGTTCGGTCACTGACGGTTTTCTGCGCTAACTCACAATGACAGGAATATATGTATACTCAAATCGAGTCAATTATCATAGAAAAGGTGGAGATCCCACAACAGGAACGAAGAAGAAAGTTTTCAATGTTTTTCCTGACCAAATCTAATTTATATATAAAAAGAAAGGTCATGAAATAATTGAGGAATAAAGATAACAAACGGCGTATAACATTGTTTTGAATCAGTCAGAAACGTCAATCCTCATACATTGGATTATGATTCTTTTGTGAGGGATTAAAACAAGGCAGTGTACTTGATGCTACTCGGTTTGCCACCTAATTCGCTGCAATGCTTCAGGAAAAATGGAATCTATTTTAGATAACGCACAGATTGATCTTTTTCACATAGCTAGCTTCTGGTTCAGGACTCGAACAGCTAATGCATGAATCACAGAGCTCCAAAATCCGACTGTAACTGAAAAATGTACACGCGCTTCGGACTCACGATTTACATGGCAAGTCCAAGATTCTGCTCCAACCCCGACTGAAACTTTAACAAATTCTAGAAGTCAAAATTGACATGAACATAATAGACCTGGAGAATGTTGAACTAGTTCTATACCTTGGATCAGCAAAAACAATCGTCAATAAGCGAATCAAGTGGTTCCACACAAAACGAAGCTATTCGTATGCGTATTCATACATCCTAGGCCAACAGTGACAGCCACTTTTATGGTCCACTGAGCTGTTGTAATGACGACTCTGTTGGTTGAAAAACCCTCAAACTAGGAAGGAAACCGAAACCTACTATGGGAAAACATTCTGCCTCATCAGTCATGAATCGAAAGAAATATGATCACCCATGTTTTATTTATAGCTCTTAATTGACTGACTGAACAGAGCAAAATTAATTACAGAATCCTTACCACTTTTTACCTTATTATATCAGAATAGAATTTGCACTTGATATCGCACAGAGACCACAAAGGTAAAGCAGACATAAGATCACCTAATATGAAATCACATAACTTCCAACGCTGCAAGCAGTTTTAAGAACGTTGGAACAAAATACATGGAGGAGACAGCTATATAGACCAACACCATAGAGATGTGTCGGGAAGTCTTATAGACACCGGATAAAATAATGTAATATCAAACCAGGGGTTCCGTGGGTTTGCACTACAGACTGGCAGAGGGAAACTAACAAAATACTGGAATGACAGAAAATGCTTTGTCAAATAAGAAAAATTCGAATATCGAGTCTTCACGTAATATATTTGATCAGTACCTGTACGTATTTGCTTCAGAATGCAGGTCAAACTCCGCAAATAAAGAGGTTAGTAAATTGCGATAAAAATTAAAATAATATTTCATGTTCCAATAAAAAGTGTTATTATTTTTTGTACATCGAATGGCATATAACTCTAAATATATAAGATACTGAACATTCTAAAGACAGCATTGATCTCAGTTTCGCGATACAATTTAGAAAATCTTGTAGAACCAGTTATGATCGCGAATCGTAAAAAGAAATTAAAAAATCCTTCCCATGGCTTCTGCTCGGACGAGCTTAAGTCACTGATGCCTCCTCAACAGGTGTTTACCCGTGCAACCAGACTGGCAACTGGGTCCCACCCATTCACAGTCAGGTTAGCCAAATGCAGACGACAATTCTACTCCTGCAGCTTCCTCTCTCGCAGTTCCCGCCTGTGGAACTCGCTCCTGTATTCTTGGTTTCATGACGGCTACAACCTCCAGAAATTTAAATGCAAAGTCAATACTCATCTACTAACCACTGGACTCTAGCTCTCTCCCCTCCCCTGTATAACCTTCCCTTTCTCTCCGCCTATGTATCTGTCATCGCACCTGCTTTCTCAGCTTTCTATTGTTCCTTTCTAACTAGTTTGTACTCCTCACTCTTTTTTAATTAATCTTTTTACATTTATGTAACCCCCTGCACATCAGTGGCGTTTCTGCCTTGCTCGGGGTGAAATGATTAAAAAAAATGTAAATGGTGTCATTAGTTTCCAATGAGACTATAATTCTTTTCACAGAAAAAATGAAATCTTCAATGTAAATTAAAATTACCCACATATGATTTCCTAATTTACTTTTTATTTATTTCTGTGCAATCAAATGTGCTAATTAGAGCGTGTGCATTGCCGACTGAAATGGTATCAATATCTAAATGATTTATAGGCAGTACAAAAAGGAAAACAAACTATTTATCAATTAAGAAAATCGCTTTATTTGGCTTGACATGACAGCGTCCTTTACTATCATTAATATAAAACAAATTTTAATTTTGGAGAACATTTATCTTTTTTTTTTTTCAGGGAAGCACTTATAAGAATCTTAAGACTGTTATGAGAGTAAGCAATATAAACGCAGAAAAAAACATTCATCTATGTTAAAGATTACACAAAAGCATTTAATAAGATTCGACAAAAAATTCAATTTTAACTTTTATGAATATCTGATTCATTCAGGTAAATATTTTTCTAATTTGGAATATTTACCGAACAAAAACTGTGCATTAACGTTCAGTAGCAAAATTCCGCGAGTAGAAATGTCATAAGACAATGATGGCCTATCTGACTGAATTTATTTAACTAATACACCGAACCAGTCGTAAGATAAATAGAAGTCCAATCAAGAATGATTATAGGTAGACATAAGTTAACAACAAAATATACTCACACAACACCATCTTCAAAGCACACACAGCAAAAAAAAAAAAAATGTACAGAAAATCATAGACACGTTAACAAAAGAAAGTGAGAAGCAGCAAGCCATCAATTGTAAGAGGCGACAATATATGATTGTTACTAAGTAGAAGAATATCAAGATGAAGATTATTAATTATTATTCTTTATGTGCAGTGTTCCCCTAGGATGTATATCATGCCTATCCTACACTTATTGCCCCTTGTAGCTCTTAATACCCATTTTCTCTCAGTTTACTCTCCAAGACCTGTTCCACGATCAATCTACTTAAGCTCATTAAGTACGTTATGCATTTTTTACTTTTTGACTCTTGCCCTCAAACTTTCTTCTCAGTATCAAAATTTAGAAGCCTTTCTTCCTTATTATATCCGCTAGAATCTACAAATGTCGCTTGGTAATGTTAAGTATTCAGTCTGTCAGTTAAATGCTATACATGATACTCGCTTGTGCGATCAAGTCATGAAAGATACGTGACTGACTGGAAAGAAGATTATCCCGGAGTAGGTTTCCATTACTTTCTGCGGTAGACTGGTTGCCAGCCAAGGCTATTGAACCCAATATGTCCTGTTATTTAAACAATAACTGGAGGAAGGAGACAGATTAATACCTTTCCCAAGGGTATTTGCGTATAAGTGAATGCAAGGAACTCAACTAGAATTCGAACTCGGCTTCCTGATTTGTCTTTCGGAAACGATATCCACTGCACCACAACGCACGTCTAAGTTAAGTATTAGTTTCCCCTTTCTTTCTATTTTCGCCGAAATGTAGTCATTACTCATATTTTTGGTTCCCAGTCTCGTCAGCATCCTTATTTATATTGTGGTAATACGCTTGCCTCTTTCCTTCTCCTCTGTCTCAAAACTTCATACTGACCTAAGGAGCGACTACATCAAATACATTCCTTACTTGCACGCTCCCCACATTTCTGAGCATTGATTCTCTTTCAGCATATTATTTGTCATGATCATTTAACCTCCGTTGAACCTATATTCAAATATTACTTTAATTGTAAAAACATAAATTGATATGTATATATATAAAATGTTAATTTTCAACTCAAATTGCTTTTCTTGATTTTATAATAATTTTATGACTGATAGTGGGCTATCTACCACAAGGCCAACTTTCGTTAACCTGCAACAATATCAAACTACCGATCTCTAGAACAGACTCCCACTACAACAGGAAAATAATAGTTAAGCTCCCCACTATATTTCCACCAGAAGATAAACATTTCTGTTTCCTCAGCCTTCTGCTTCACCTGAGAGGAGATCATCTAGTACTCACTGACATACACGGTGATAAACATAGTTGTTTAGAAATTTTTGCATTTCCGAAATAATTGCCTTATTATTTAGTGCTCTATTAGATTTCTGAATGCTTCCTTGGCCATTGTTTTATTTATCCTTTATCGTATCACATTATACTGTGTGTATTTAGGCAGAATTTTTTAATTGATGCCTGTTTCATTAAATAATATAGACACGTTTGTCGATTTTTTTTTCATATCGTCTGAGAAGCTGAATAGCATTATCATTGAAAGAGGAAAGTAAATCACAATATTGATACATGTTATTATTTAATTCTTTCTGAGCTTTCGTATGCACCACAGCCATTATCAAAGATGACAATTGTGTTGGTTCTATTGAGCAGTTCGCTGACGACGATAGTTGTTGTCCTCTACTCTGTTTGTGTGGAAGATTAGCGTACATGTGCGTGCATGCTGGAAGCGAAAATCGCACTACAGCTTGTGGCGTCTCACGTAACCAAGCAAGAGCCATTGATTATCACCATAGCTTTCCATACTTCATACATCTTTGATAATGGTTGATGTAAGCCGAAGACTAAAAAAAACAAAACAAAAAAAACATGTATCAATATTGTGATTTTCTTTCCTTTTTCAACGATAATGCTATTAAGGTTATTAAATGGTATGAAAAAAAATTCACATAAAATAAATCGACAAAACTTGGCTATATTATTTAATGAATGATGCATTCTCATTGGTGACATCCAGCATTGACGCTTCATCCAATCAAGGAAGTTCCGACTTCAGCCTTATTCTTTCCCTTGTTTTTCTCCTGCTTGCTCGGCTACCTTAGTCTAATGGGCAATTATTAATCCTCTCATTGATCATTAATTTGTACCGCTGAAGAGCGTGTAAATATTCGTGAAATCATGACTGTGCTCTGTATATGTATATGTAGGAGGTACCAATATAAAAATGCGTTGTAACGATCACTGAAATTGCCAAAACATATTATTTTTGGAGATATATTTGGATATATATATATATATATATATATATATATATATATATATATCGTTCATTCAGCAATGAATTAGAACACTCGCAGCTATTGGGCATGTATAATAATAATATACACGTTAAAAATCTGCCTCCTTTTACCGACCGCCCGTAGCTCAGAGATAGAATCGCCGACTGACGACCCAATTCGGTCGGGTTGCAATCTTGGATAAAAGGCGATCAGCTGTCTAATCGTACTGATGACCTGTGATACAGCGAAACTGATATGTCTGCGGAAATATATATATATATATATATATATATATATATATATATATATATATATATATATTATTATTATTATTATTATGTATTATATAATAATATTTATTATAATATAATATCGTTTAGGCTGATGGTTATTCGTGATCGAGAAGGTTTATGACGTGCCAGGTCAATTGGCGGCTTCCCCTATGTGGATAGGGGTCGCAGGTTCGAATCCTTTCGAATGACACACATTTTCGTAATAAAATTTATCGGAAATAATCAGGCCGCAAAAAATAAATGTATAATAGTGTTTGATTATAAACATAATATCTACTTAAATACAAGTATCGATCAAATATAATGTTCAAACATATCATTTCATATATATATAATTATTTCGGTCACAACAAAATTAGACCAGTACACAGTTGTATTAAAATGTGTTCAATTTAATCATACAGTAGAACTTTTGAATTTCTTAATTTCTATAAGAATATTTTTCATTTGTAAATCGCCTGAAGACACTACATGGTAGATACATAACTCGCCTGAAAACACGTTTACAAATGAACAATACGTATATATTTTTATATATATATATATATATACATATAAATCTATCTTGCTACAGAAAACATTAAAACCATAATTTTATTGGTTAAATTATGACGTTATACACGAGAGATGAAATTAACGGTTAAACATATATCTTCTTCTTCTATGTGCCCTGTCCCTTCAGGACGTAGGCGATCATGGCTTTCCACGTTTCCCTGTCCCTGGTATCTCTGAGCACGCCTTTTCCTGTTACACCATGCAATCCTCGTTCCGTCATCCAATTGATTAGGTCCTTCAAATATGTTATCTGTTGCTTTCCCTTGTCTCTTTTCCCCTCTATCTGGCGTGTTAGTATCAGAATATCCCAGTGCTCCTTCCTCATTGCGTGTTCCAGGAACTTCAGTTGTCTCTTCCTTGTGCTCAGTAATCATTTCCTTTTTGTTTCCATCATTTCCAAGACCTCATCATTGCTCACATGCTCGATCCATGATATTCGCAGAATCCTTCTCTAGAACTACATTTCAGTTGATTCAGGTTTTTCCTTCATCTTTGATGGTATTTCCAGCATTCACTGCCATATTGAAGGACGGACAGCACGTAGCAATCCAGTACTCTCTTCCTTGTTTCTAGCGAAATTGTCCTGTTTCTTAATACCTTACTCAACTTCTGGAATGCTTCCTTCGCCTTCGTATCTCTGAGTCGCACTTACCGTCTTCTGTTATAACGCTTCCCAGGTATTTAAATTTTTACATTTGCATATAAATGATAAATACATTGGTCACCTGAAACTCTTTTACAAATGAACAATACATATATATATATATATATATATATATATATATATATATATATATATATATAGGGAAATCTACCTTGCTACAGAAAACATTAAAACAAATCTCTATTGGTTAAATTATAACGTTATACGCGAGAGATGAAATTAACAGGTAAACATACTTACATTTCCATATTAAATGTGACATTCAATCGTTTTCCTGACAGAAAAGACTGTTGCTTGAGTACTTCTATAGTCTTGGTGTTTAAAATGTCTTCTTGCATTCGTCTAATGATCAAGTGAGATATCTTCTGACTTTTTCTTTTCTTGAATATAAAATAGAACATCAAGAATCTGCCGTTGGAGAAATATTTGCTTTGAGAAAACGTAAAGAAAATGCAGAATTGAATTTGAATTTCTTTCACGGTGCAAAGCAAGGTTCAAGAGTAGAATTTTTGTCCTACAAACAAAACAAACAATTCATCACGTGATTGCATTGTCACCAAGTCTGAATGTTTATTAAAGACTGATTCCATTCATTAGAAAAATGCTTTCAAGAAATGTTTGCTTTTCCAAACTAAACTCCCTCGCAACAGCACGAACCAAGACATAATTCAATAGTGTGTTGGAATTTAGTCTATAAAATATGTTTCAGGCGTCAGCCAGCAAAGTTTCGTGACGTTAAACTATATTTGGTTTGCAACAAGCAGTCGTCCTTCGCTTTGTGTTGTGCTGTTTCGTTTTCGACTTTAGTTCTTTTTGCTTTTTTATTTTTAGAAAATAAGCCAGTAAATTTGAAAACTAAATTTGAACTCTGGAAATATGCGAACTCGTGACTAAAATAGGGGAAAAATACAAAATTGCTTTCAGTTTTATCTCAGGTCGTGATAGAGGAGCTATCCATGGAATCGAAAATTTATGAAGATGGAAAAAAAGTGTTTGTCGATTTCATTGCATTGTTTGCAGTATTGATCAATCCAGCAGAACACGCAGTACAAGTTTTACCCGAAATATGTTGTGTTATTTCCTCTTCGTTGCAAACCGAACCATAGAATGAATAATAAATAAATATAGTAATAAATATTACAGTCGAGAATCAATTCGAAGAAAAATTTACTCGCGCATATGGACATTTTTCCAGAGCTTGGACCAATATTAGACAATAATGCAAACGTTTTGATGAATTTGTTTTAATGTTGGCTTGTGATTAGAAGTTGAGTAATTTTCAAAAATGTAAAGACTGAAAGCAATTCATTTATGTGTACCATATATGTTTTATCTTTAAACGATTTCATGATCAACTAATCTTCCATTAGAAATAGAAAAATTGACGAATAATTTTTTCCAAAAATACGGCCATCCTTCATACATGATTCGAGTCTAAATCACTGACTGGTCATTCGAGGATTTCTGAGGTTACTATTCGCTAGAAGTTTTGAGGTTACGTTATTTCCTTGAGAATTTGATTGACAATACTTCTGGCAAATCAAATCAAAATCAGTATTATGTCTGCGTGTATCAGTCAGTTAAGTGCCATACGTGATACACGCGTTGGGCGATCATGTCTCAAAAAACATGACTGACTGGGCAGAAAATTAACCAGCAGTAGGTTGCCATTGCTTTCTGCAATAGACTGGTTGCCAGCCAAGTCTATAGAATCCAATGTGTCCTGTTATTTAACCCATAACTGGAATCAAGAGACGATGTAATAACTTTCCAAAGGGTATTTGTGCGTAAGTGAATGCAAGGAATTCAACTGGAATTCGAACTCGGCAACCCGATTCGTTGTTCCATGTCGATATCCACTGTACAATAACACACATTTTGCACTACAACGCACATCCGTCAGTCAGTTAAATACCATACGTGATACACGATTTGTGCGACCATGTCTCGAAAAAGACATGACTGACTAGGCAGAAGATTATCCCTGAGGAATTTACCACTTCTTTCTGCAGTAGACTGGTTGCTAGCCAAAGCTATAGAACCCAATCTGTACTAATATTTAACCCATAACTGGAGGGAAGAGATGGATTAATATCTTTCGCAATGGTATTGTACGTAAGCGAATGCAAAGAATTCAACTGGAATTCGAACTCAGCTCCTCGATTTGTTGTTCCGAACCTATATCTACTGCACTACAACGCACATGCGTGTATGCATTTCAAATAAGTCGACTTTAGTAACTTTCTTAACAACGTTGCTTCACTCTGTCTTTTCTACAAAGAGTTTCATAACAACTGTACTGACGAGGTTTTTACCTTCGTTCAACGACTGCATGAATATAAGCGTGTTACAAGATTGACATCTAGGTTCCATCCTTTAAATGTTGAAATGCAACCGAAAGTTGTACACGGAAAAATGTCTTTCCTGGCATAATACGACTGTGGAATTTCGTTGTATTCACTTGCTTCTCTCATAACGACAATCTCAAAAGTTTTAAATACAACTTCAATCGACATTTTCTCTTCTTAACTCCCGCTCATCATTTGTTATTTTATAAATCCTCCCAATATATCCTTTCTAAGCTCTACAACTTCTGCCTATCTGCTTCCTGCTGTCCTGCCTGTTGGAAGTCTTCCTCTGTAGTTCCTATATTTAAGGACACCGGAGAACCCTCGGAACCGCAAATTATCACCCTATCAGCCTTCTTCGGATCATTGACAAAGTGTTCGAAGCCATTATCAACGCCGAGTTGGTTCAGCATCTCACAGCCCACAGGGTCCTCTCGGACAAACAGTATGGTTTCCGCTTCACCAGGTCTACTACTGATATGCTAACGACCATTACCAAGTATATATACCAGGCCCTTGATAAGAATAGCGAAGCCCGAACCATTGCTTTGCATATCTCTAAAGCGTTCGACAGAGTTTAGCACACTGGCCATCTACGTAAACTGCGGAGCTATGGTATAACTGAACATTTGTTTGACCTAATCCAGTCTTTCCTCTCTAACCGCACATTGAAAGTGGTATTAAACGAACATACCTCCCAGAACTACCATACGAACGCGGCTATACCTCAAGGCTCTATCCTAGGTCCTACGGTCTTTCTGATCTAAAATTAATGATCACCCTGATGCCATAAGATCCCAAATAAGCATGTACGCCGATGGCACCACAGTTTACTCTCGCCTCGAACAAAACTCTGGTGTGGCCGACAAAGCAAACTTCGCTGTCGAGCTTGCAAAGGACCTCCAATCCGTAGTGGACTGGGGTAAGAAATGGCTCGTAAATTTTAATGCTTCCAAAACAAAGATGCTGTCAATTAACCATCATAGACAATCGCACCTACCTCCCATTAACATGGAACAGGCTTGCCTCCCAGAGAGTAAAACACTACGCCTCCCTGGCCTCACACTCTCAGAGGACCTCAAGTGGAAAGACTATATCGAATCCATTGCTAAAGCCGTGCTATGAAAGTCGGTTCTCTGTGCAGAGCCCGGAAGTTTTCCCGTCTGAATCTATCCTGCACATATATAAATCTACCATCCGCCCGTGTATTGAATACTACTGCCACATCAGGTGCCCCTGCTATTCTCACCGGGTTTCTTGACAAAATACAACGAAGAATCTCTAATGTGATCGATACCGATACTGCATCACTCTCTCACCGGCGTGACGTGGCTTCCCTATACCTCTTTCACGGCTTCTGCTCCGATGAACTTAGATCCCTGATGCCCCTATGTACGAATTTGCACGAGATACTAGATTAGCAACTAGCTTCCACCCTTTTACAGTGAAACCGATAAACTCTAATAGCAATTTCTACTCCAACAGCTGTTTTTCTCGCACTTCCCGCTTGTGTAATTCCCTTCCACATAGTTCCTTCCCCGACAATTACAATCTCCAGTTGTTTAAATGTAAGGTCAATAGACACCTCCTAACATACTAACTCGCATCCATTCTCTCAAACAATCTTCCAATCTACATCCTTACCTGTCTATCCCCCTCCTTCTGACATTCCTATATGTAACCACTCTTTCTCAACACCATCCCCTATGTAACCCCCGGCGCAATAGTAGCATTGGAATGCCTTGCTTGGAGTGAAATGATTAATATATATATATATATATATATATATATCCCGTATTTTATTTTATTTGCTTTTCGTGTATCCTTCTGCGTGCAAGTGGCATACCTGCTTGCTGAATGAGTTGAATAAAAAAATACACGAAACAGTGTGGTAAATAATATTTGATACATTTCATTAGAACATGATATTAATTTGTGTATTAACTAATCACAGATGTCAAACGATGTACTGTGTCTTTGAAAAAAGGTTCAAAATCCAAAAAGTAAAAGAGTTCGAATGATTCTATCATGAGTAATTACTTTTCGATCTAGATCTCATTTCTCACAGCTTTGAATCATCGTGCTTTATGTACTGAATCGAATCAGATGAAAGATTTCAGGCGCCTCGTTGAATTATCTCTATTTCCGTGGAAATGTTCGAACGAGATGCATTTTATATTTCTAGCAATTCACTACATGGCAACTTTAAACAATCGTGCTATATATAGTACATCAACATAGCCTCATTTATTTCATATTTTGCAGATAAGTTCGAATTGGACAGATTTTCTTCCAAGAAGCATTATTTATTTACAGACTCCCGGAATGATGTTTCTCCAATGGTTAAACTCTTCACCTTTTCAAATAATCAGTACCCGTTATCTATTTTCAAAAACCTCATTTAGCAGCTCTGTATCTATAGTTATTCTTAGATTTGTATTGCACGAACATTATTAACAAAATGGAGCACCCAATAATTTTGAAAGAAAGTTAAAAGAAGAATACGTAATCATCAAGTCAGTCAGTTAAGGACAATCCTTAATACAGGCTTGGGCAATCATGTCTCTTTCAAGACATGACTGACGGGGCCGAAGTTTTTCTCCCAGTAGGTTGCCATTAACTTCTGCGGTAGAAATGGTTGCCGACGAACGTTATAGAAACCAATATATCCTGTTATTTAACCCGTAACTCGAGGGAACAGACGGGTTCATACATTTCCCAAGGTTATTTGCACGTAAGTGAATCCAACGAATTCAACTAGAATTCAAACTCAGTTCCCTGATTTCCTGTTCCGAGCCGATATCCACTGCACCAAAACGCACATCTAATCATGAAGAAGAAATGCAACTTTACTCAGCATATAAGGAGTAGACACTGCTTGTCGAACTAACAATGAATATCAAATGAATATCTTAAATAAATCTTACTAATTAGCTCATAGCTGGGGCCTTATTGATTACACCATCCGCCCATCCAAGCTTATAGCATTTAGTATAACAAGAGGTCACCAACTTCGTTACTGACCAGGCTCAACGTTTTTTAAATTTGCTGATCCATAAACATATATTTTTAAATATAACAAACAATGAACCTCTATTAGATGTAATCTTAAGCCATTCTAAACATCGTATTTTAGCTTTAATCTCTTGTGAGATTAAAGAAAAAATTGATATTTCTAGCACCTGATATACATAGATCTTTCTTATATATTTCGTTGTATGTTTAGATAAATATCGGCTGCCTCGATACAATATATATATATATATATATATATATATATATATATATATATATATACTGCAATGGTTGTTACAATGTTTTTATAAATTCATAGTATCACATCACAAAAATTTTCATGTTTCGAAGGCAGCTCATTATGTTGTTGCCTTCATCTTCAGGTGGTTCTTTAGCAATGAGAATTATCTAGTTGAAAAGCCCGTTTATTTGTGTTGGATTTGGGTTTTTTTTGGGGGGGGTGTTAGAGGGGTTGGTCTGTATTTTGAGTTCTGTTTACATTTTTAAGGTCTTAAGGTTAAGTGTTTGTTTGTGGCTGAGTTCAGGATAGGTTAATCTATTTATCTTGAGAGCGTTTAGGCTGCTGGCGCCTTGCGTGTTGTTGTTTGATTTAGGGGTTGGTAGGTGTTGTTTTGTTTTGGGGTTGGTTTCTTCTTAATTTAATTTATGTTATTTTGTATTGGGGTGTGTGCTTTATTGTTTTTTATTTTTTGTTTTTTATCGTGTCGTTATTTTTATTTATTTATTTACTATTCTGCCGCAACACACTCCTGCTTCACCACACCACAGCTTATCAGTACGCTTAGACATCTGCTTGCTTACAGCCGATTTGGCATCTGTCGGAGATTCTATATCTAAACTAGCAGCGCACTGTAGAGGAAGGTAGCTTTTAGCGTGTAATATATACGATGTATAAAAACGCTAGTAGTCAAGAGTGTTCAATGCGTTACTGGAGAACTATACGTAAATAGCGGTGAGGATCTAGAATTATTGAAGTCTACCATTTTTTCCAGAGTGCTCAATCGAAGGGCGAGAGCGTAAATAGTGATCCACGAACAGATTTATTTTGCTATATCACATCTAATAAACACAATTAGACATTCGACTACACTCACAGACACACACACACACACATACACACACACACACACACACACACACACACACACACACACACACACACACACACACACACACACACACATATATATATATATATATATATATATATGCAATGGCAAAATGCATATAAATAATATATAATTTTAAAATATATTCGAGTTCGTTTTCAAATGAAGATAATAAAAGCAAAATCCTGCTACGCCACCTACAAACTCATGACTACAGAAGACATTTAATACTAAACAATTCATAAATCTAATAAAATTTATTTAAAATTTCAAGCTTTCCAACGAATAAATATCAAATAACTATATACGTACATAACGTAAACTAATAACCAAATAAGATTAACTAAGCCTAATTCAAAATGTAAAATAATAAAATATAAATTGATTAAACAAATTTAAGTTGAGGACTATAAATCAAATAAGTAATTCGAAACAGAAATTGGAAAACAAAATCCACTTCTTCTACTAACATAATTTTCCAGTAACTTACGCACCACAATTACACTGGGTCACACATCTGCGAGTATATCATGTAGTGTATATGCCTATGTATCTATTTAAATATTGCTAGATAGATAGATAGATAGATAGATAGATAGATAGAGAGATAGATAGATAGACAGATAGACAGACAGATAGATAGACATTAAAAACAGAAAATAAATATTCTCATCAAACAAAACTAAAAATTATTTTCCAAATTCGCTACTTCTGATTTGGTCAAGCAAATTTAACCCGAATACATAGTGGATATAGACAAAGTTTGATAAATGTTATAATATTAATATATTTCTATTAATATTCTAAAAGCAGATACTTAAGTGAAATATAATTTTAAAAAGGAAATATGGTGGAAAATATCAGTTGATGTAAAATGAGCTTCTTTTCAATTGAAACAAACAAACGTATATTTTTCAAATAATTTGTTGCAAAAATTCATATTAAAATAAAATGTAATACATTCCATTAGAATGTGACACTAATTTGCATATTATTTATAAAAAAATAAAAAATAATTTTATTTGTCTCATATTCGATTGGGAATGTTTCTATGAAACACAGATTTACTGCTCATTTTTTGAACATCATAAAACAAGTTACCTGAAAATGAGATTTCTTTTCGTCTTCTCAAAATATAAAAGTGTGTCATCGCATATTTGATAAGAACATTTGCGTTTTTCTTTTGGGAAAGAAAGTTTATGATAAAGTACACTATTTTATATTCCGTTCTACGATGTAAAGACACTTCCCTTCAGAATTTGTTACACCAAAACTCAGATAAAACAGCGAAGTTCCTCACGATCAAATATTCACATGAGGAGATTTCTTTATTTGCTAACTCATAGATTATTTTGACCGTACTACAGAAATTGTTAAGATTCCTGGTAAGAAGATAACTTTCAAAAGACTAAGGGTGATTTAATTCTTTTCTTAGCACACTGTTAGAAATAGACTAAAGAAAATGCACCGTCTGTCTTGCGGCGAGATGAATACACGTAAGGTAGTGGCAAACAGAAATACTACAATACAAATAAAAATACCAAAATACTACCAGGCGAATAAAAATAATATCTAGGAAAAGAAACACAAAAGATACGAAAAGAAACTAGAATACAACACTTATTCTTTTCAATTGGTGGCAGTTTCCTTAAAATACCGACTAGAAGCTAAATTCATTTAAGTGTTTGAACCGCTCTTAAATAATAAATTGCCCAGCAATAAATTGGCGATTTAGAGCTGTAAAAATATTTCTCGTTAATTTTATTTATTTATTTATTTATTTATTTTTGCATAATAGCTAAACGGCCATAAAAAATGGTGGAACTTTATGAGTTTGGCTCGGTGATCAGAAAAAACTTCTCTTAAGGTCTGTGGTTCAATCCCAGAAACAAACAAGTGTTTCTCTTGAAAATATAGAAAAATATTTTTGTAGAGATACTTAAACTTGATTGTCAGAACTGAGCTGCTTAGATTAGACTATTTGTTTGTATGATTATACGAACAAATTAATGTTGCATTGTTTTTATGGCGAACCTAGTGAAGATCGAGATATTAAACAGGAGTAATTGACAAGCAGACTAACATAGCAATGAATTACATCCTTCCGTAAAAATTAGGAGATTTGATTTTATGAAATAACTTTTGTCGTATTTCATATTAAATCTGATAAGTAGAATCTACTACTCTTTGGGTAATCAGTCAGTTAAGTGCCATACGTGATACACGCTTGGGCAATCATGTCTCGAAAGAGACATGACTGTCTGGGCAGAAGATTATCCCGCAGTAGATTGCCATTGCTTTCTGCGGTAGACTGGTTGCCGACCAAGGCTATAGAACCCAATCTGCCCTATTATTTAACCCATAACTGGAGGGAAGACACGGATTAATACCTTTCCCAAGGGTATTTGCGCGTAAGTGAATGCATGGAATTCAACTGGAATTCGAACTCGGCTCTCCGATTTCTCGTTCCGAGCCGATATCCACTGCGACACAACGTACATCCTGTAATAGTTATGCAGAAAGCACTTGCTAAAATTGCACCATGTCAATAACTTTAGAAGATTGGATTTTGTACTATATGAACGTTTGTTAGGTTATTTAGCATTGAACACAGTGAGACTCAAAGTCATTCATCATTAATCATGGCTAAGCTAACAAGATTTCTTACCATTAGACTATGCATAAAGAGTTGCGATAGTTCTTTTAGGATATTTCTGGCCTTGTTGAATTATCCAATATCGAATTTCGTATAGGGAAACAAAGAAGGATGAAACTCAAGACCCATTAGTAATAGTAAAGAACTTGCTATTTTTTATGCCAAATGATTTATGTTTTATTTATTCTATGATATGTTATCTCTTGTTTGTTCGTTTACTGTCAAAAACTAATGTTTTTGGCATATTTATATTTCGTGTTGCACTTTCTACTTGATATACTAGAGTATATAGTAAATCAAACACTTTAGAAATTTAAGTATTAACTTGCATGAAACTCTATATTACATGAAATCTGTCATCGTCTGTGCATTCAAAAGTTATTGCCGTATCTCTGGTGTTTCTGCCAAATATCTAGATATTCTTGACAAAATCGAAAGAGGCAATGTAATGTAATCGATCCTGTCCAGGCATTCTCGATATCACTCACATTCTCACCGATGTGTTTGCGGTTTTCTTTTGTCTTTTTAGTAAACAATTTCATGGCAACTCTGCATAGGATCACTTTTTCCTTGATGCCTCACCTACATTAATATAAGCGTGCTACTAGTTTGGCGTTGTGGTGCAGTGGATATCGGCTCGGAACGAGAAATCGGGGTGCAGAGTTCGAATTCCAGTTGAATTCATTGCATTCACTTACGCGCAAATACCTTTGGGAAAGCTATTAATCGGGCTCTTCCTTCCAGTTATGGGTTAAATAACAGGACAGATTGAGCTATATAGCCTTGGCTGGCAACCAGTCTACCGCAGAAAGCAATGGCAACCTACTGCGGGAAAATCTTCGAGACATGATCGCCCAAGCGTGTTTCACGTACGGCACTTAACTGACTGACTAGTTTGACAACTAGGTCCCTCCGTTTAAGTAGATGCATACAGAGTAATCGTTTCAGATTTAAGTTATGTCGTTATTACATTCAAAATTAGCTATAAATCTGCGCTGGATTTGTTATATGATTATTGTCAATTATGGTTGAACCTCAATAAAAAATATCGATCTGCTGTAATTAATAACTCAAAATTAATATCACATTTTTAAATTTAGTCAAGATGTATTTTTTAGATAGTCAACCAGTTAGTTAAAAAAAATTATCTGTCCCCATTCTCGTTATTTCGAGCTAATTTATTCGTGTTGTGTTTATAAATACGGATAATTATAGTATTGGCTGGCAGTCTCAGCTGGTTCCATTGTTCGGGGAAGAAAATACTGTTGGTAAGGATTGTATGCCAGAAGCACGCACAATTCTTTCTGCGTCTGTTTTTCATTGCCGGCTTAGTTGGCTGATTGTTTCCGGTCTGGGTTGAAGACAAAACGGAAGTGAATTACGTTCTTTTCATTGTAATGACTGAATGTTTGGACTGCTGCCTTCCCTATAAGAAGAGAAGGCTCACATCACCAACCATAGCACCTTTCATTAACACCATATTGTGTAGACGGCCATTTCTCTTTGCCTCATTCACAGGGGAAGATGATTGACCAGAGAGAACCGAATCGTGCCAAGGTACAACTCGATTATGTGCATCAAATATCGTCCAAAATATGAGTCTGCCCATTTTTAGACATCACATTGCTAAAGGCCCAGAAACCTAAGGAAACGGGCACTCATATATATATATATATATATATATATATATATATATATATATATCTGTGTGTGTGTGAGAGAGAGAGAGAGAGAAACAATGCGAAATGTTTATTATAGTAACATATATCACATTCATTAGCTGTTTGCGTATGAGTTTTGTTTAATGGCATATAAACCTCTGTGGAATATTAAATACCTAAAAGGTGAGGTTTTATGGTATTGTTTTTAATGTTTGGTTATAGTGAGAAGATTGATTTAATCAGATTTGGAAGAAAAATTTTTTTTAAATTTTTTTTTATTTTAGAAAACTGAATATAACTTCTAGTTTTGTATTAAAAAAATTAATGCTCATAATAATTTTTTCCCTCAAAAATGTATTACGTCAATAATTTTTTTTCTTCAAAAGTGTATATTATTCTATAAAGTTTATTTTCACATATATATTTCTATAAAGTATTTTCTTATAGTTTTATATTTGTTAACCCAGTTTGGGCGTTAACTATTTCCCAACAGGTGGGGCCCTAACAGGTGCTACCACTCCTGGTCAGCGTGGACCTGAGAACAACAGCAATTAAGAGATGGATCCATGCTCCTCATAATCAAAGGCATTGTTGCCGGATGGAATTTACTGTCAAATCCAGGACCACTTTCATTAAAGGTTCAACAGTGAATAGGATTACGGAAAGAAAAAAATAACACTTGGCATTTTTATTTTTGTGTTTGATTTTCACTGACTGAGCAGACTTTCAGTGCAATTGATTTGTAAATATTGTTATTATAATCTTTATAGTGTTTCCAATCCAAGAAGAGAAGACGTGCTCTTTCAAAGCTCCCAGAAATTAACAGATTCTAAGAATAATTGACAAAAAAACCCCTAATATTTACTTTATGCAAGATAGTGTATAATAATTCATCAGGGTGATGAAAAAATAACTTCTTTTTATTGTGTGACGAACTCTCCAGTCTAACTATTTATTTTGAAATACAGGAGGTTTCATCATATATAAAATAGAGATTCACTTTTCAATCACCTTGCACTTTGTCAGTGTGAGGTGCGTATGGATAAAGTAGATTCATAAGTGTGTGTGTGTGTGTGAATGTGTAAATAGAGTATACACGTTAATTTGGGAACGTTTTCATGTAAATAACTGTTGTGGCAAATAAGCAAACGCTAAAATATTCAATAATCGATATAACAAAGGTTAGTTATGTTGCACAGTGTTTTGACGTGTATTTATAGTTGGCAAATTATTTATCAGAATTACTCCGCAATAATTCGGGGTAAAGAATTATGTTACCTTTTAATTAGGTTGGTGCTTGTAAAATGAAAGTTATGGGAACATTTTCTGATTATTACGAGCGAATTTAAGTTAATTTTTTTCTAATTATGTATCCGATTGACTTGGACGTTGTGGCCCAAACCCTAGTATTAATGGTAAATAGTTAATTTTAAGTTTGTGTAGATACTGTGTTATAGGTAGGATTATGAATATTGTGTTACTGATATTAAGTGGAACCCCAAAACCAGACACCACCAAATGATTACGGAAATATAGAATAAGGTGGAGTATCATGAGTGCTTTCCATAGATGAAGGTTTTGGTTAAAAATGCCATTATTCTATGTAAAAAAAATAGCGTTAGTTATTTGTCTTTCCATGACAATTTTAAAAATTTGATTATATATATATATATATATATATATATATATTGTTAAATGGGCAGATGTCGTTAAGGGGATTGCAGGTTCTAGTTTTTTCTATGATTTTCCATTTTATTTTGGGTTTCTGTTTTGAGTCCTTTAATTTCCAAAAATATGCAGAAAGGGATGTTTGGTTTCGGTATAAGTTGTTTTTGAATGAAGTTAAGTGCATGTGCCAGCGCTGCTTAAAAGTGTTCTTAGTAGATCCGATATACACTTTATTTGTGGTGGGATTTTCAATTAAGGTTATGTTGTATTGGTAGATTATTGAGTTTATTTTACATTTATTCTTTAGTGGGCATTTGTCGGGGTTTATGCTTAAGTGAAAAGCTACATATTCTAAAATACCCCAACAATAGCGATTATTGAACCGTAGAGATGAATTAGCAGTCTTATGTAAACATCGCAAATTTTTCTCGTTAAAATTTAAATAACCAAAAATACCTCATTCATACGAAAGAATCCTCCCAAAAGTAAAAGATACACATAACCAATCCTCAAAGAAAAGAACAAATAACGTATAAATAAAAGAAAATAAATCTCACACATTAAAAGTAATTCCATCCACCTATAAAAAGTAGTAAAATAAAAACTATCTACACTTCCCTAAAAAAAACATATATCCCAATATAAGAATTACCTAAACTAAACGAAAAAGTGACCTGTCCAACACTAAGCTACCACATACCCTTTTCCTAACCCAAAGCGGTATCTCTATGTCTAAAAACTGACGACTAGATACTAAACCCCCAACCCACATTCACTTAAATCGTTTTCATTAACAGTGGCGCTACTCCTATCACACATAGATAGCAGTAAAATAAACAAAATATGTCTACCCTTCCTAAAATAAACCATAAAACCCAATATGATAACTACCCAGACAAAATAAATAAGGAAACTGTCTTAAACTAAGCTACCTCTCCGAACCCAAGCCCACATTCACTTAAACATCATATCACCATAAATAATCCGTTTTCACCATTTAATTTTCATTTCAACTTAACACCCGAAGAGAAGCACTTACAGCTTCGAAGCTTTTTGTAGTGATTTATAAAACATTGTAACAACCATTACAATATAATGCACTACGTTGTATCGAGCACTCTTTATAAAAGTAAATGCATGAACAGTAGGTAAAATAAAACAAAGTTTTCTATAATTTTGTTACAATATATATATATATATATATATATATATATATACTTCTGGTTAAAATTATTAGGCCACCACAGTTTTGAAAAAATGGTGTATTTCATACTATTTTTATTATTTATTGCCAAGTGAAAATAAAACGGTTCTTTTGTTATTATTACTTAATAAAATTTTACAAGGCAGCAAGGAGGCTTTTGATTGGCCAGCGAACAAGAAGAAAAGACTACCCTCATCAAGAGATCACAAAAAATGGATATCAGAATAGTTCATTTGGTGCACATGTTATTGTGCAGTATTAACAAAAGAACCGTTATATTTTCATTTTTCCACTTGACAATAAATATCTATATATGTGTGTATGTATGTATGTGTGTGTATGTGTGTATTATACCTTAGAACGTGTACAAATTACAATCTACTACAAAAGTGTGCATTTTGTTTCAACATTAAAAGAACAATGTCTCATCAGGCAGTTAATAATGATTATTGCTATTTCAATGTCGAAACAAAATGGACACTTTTGTAGTAGATTGTAGTTTGTACATGTTCTAAAGTATAATATATAATAAATATTCATTGCACTATTTCTATATTGAGCACAGTTTTAATTACTGTTTTGAACATTGTAAATATTTTGTTCGTTCATTATTCATTTGGATACATACATACATATATGTATATATATATATATATATATATTGATAAATGAAAAAAGTTTTTACAGATTTAATTTTAACATTGACTGTATACTTGGAATCATATTCTATCTAAATAACACCCGATAAAAATGCTGGAAAAATGTCCGGCACATTTTACCACACCAGAAAGTACATGACTTTACCTGACACTCCCTAACAAGTGTAAGATTCGAAAAAAAAAACTGACGTATTTTTGACATGTCAAATATGAAACTACGGATTTTTTTTTATTTTCAGCCTTGGCACAGTTCAAAAACACTTATGCTGTCTTGGAGGTGATGAAATTTGTCTACTCTACATCCCTGGACACAATACTGCTAGCTTATCAATACCTCCATGAAAGATTCTGTGATGAGCTACATTACCTGGTGATAAAAGATCGCATATTTACAGCTAGATATCCCACAGTCGTAAAAAAGAAGCATAATTAGCTTTGCTCATATGCGTGCTGAGGATACCATGGATAGAAAAAGTGTACAATGATGAGAGGTTGGAAATTATGCAAACGAGAAGAAAACTCATGCTTAACATAATTAAGAGGAAGATTTTAATTAAGGAAGAGCTGGAGAATCTAATATTCACATGACGGATAGAAGGGAGGTGATATAGGGGAAAGCAGTGCCAGATATACTTGAGCAAATCGGTGGCAGGACAGGGTTTGGGAAAGATACCAAGAGAAAAATATTGAGAGCCACAAGTGACAGGGCCAAGTGGAAGTCCATGATCGCCGACGTCCTGCAATGACACAGATCAAGAAGAAGAAGAAGAAGAAGGGAGCTTAATTTTTTGTACATATTGACCGTTTAATTTTCTCGATTATCCCATAAAATTCCAATGCGGGGGCTGGGTAGCCATGACGATGTTTTCACGAGTAATTTCTGTCAGCCATATTTTGATCGATCTATTTAAATGTTAAAGAGAACAGAAAATAGTTTCCTCAAGGAAGTGACCCTGTGAAATTAGAATCAGTCCGTAACATTAGATTTTGCTCTTTTTATTTTTGGTTATTAAATTTTTCTTCTCTAATTACCTGTGAATAAAATATAAAACACCTAATCTATATGGGTCACGCCTCACTCTTTAACAATGAAGAGTATAATTGTCAGCAATTATAAAACATTAAGGTTTAAAACATTAGAAGGTGAATATCTATTGCACTACTGTGTGGATGATATGCGAAACATTTGAAACACGCTCTAGTTTTATCATTATTAATAAATCCACATAAATAATTAAAACGTAAAAAGGAACTTAGCATCGAAATCAAACATAGAAATATGAAACTTTGTACGCCAAGAACTCAAACTTTGTCAATGACACGGAAGTGGCTGGCGCGCGTCCGGCCGTGATGGGCCCGACGGAATCGCCCGCTAAAGGCCACAAATGAATGTAATATATTGTACCATAATCTTGAATTTAGTCGATGACAGAAAGACGGCTGGCGCGGGTCCGAATTTTGTCGAGCGAGTTCAGCCAGCCTTCGATGATGAAGAGACGCTGTCCGATATACGGCTGAATGAGAGGATGTTTCACTTAACACCGAAAATTGCTACAAAACTAAAACATTAGCGTAATGTCTACAGTCAAGTTTTTAAATAGATTCATCTGATTGAAACATTCATACGAATGTCATGTATGACGCCAAAATCATTCAGAATATCTACACTGCCGCTTTCACACACCATGTATTACACATTTTTTTTATGCGATTTAAGTTTGTGAGTTTTGAAAAGTTCCATCAGCTCTAATAGGCTGCTAGTATAGAATCACTTCAAAAAGAACAGTACCACATCACTTGATCTAAGAACGTTGAATAATCTTTCAGTTGACTCAGTGTCTTTAGAAAAATACAGAGTAACCATTCGATGTTTTCCTTACGTATAGTAATAACGCAGTTTGTCTAGAGCTATCTGGAAAGTGAAAGATGAATAGAACATTGAAACGAATATAAGATGGAGAATACTAAATAAAAATTGAAAAATTTCAGTGGGAATTAATTTTGGAAATTTTGAGAGGAAAATTTGGCAACGATGACGTTTCCTTATCCCCGTTGGCTACTGAACAAAAACAATAAAAACAATACGGGAGTGCATTCATCTAAAAAAATGATTTAATTGCTAATATAGAACTTGAATGACATACAAATCCGAGCTAAAAAGTGGGGGAAAAGATTGATCCTGTGCTTATGTTCGTTCATTGTAATGGTGAAACATAAGTAGCCACAAATTTATTTATCATTTTAAATGAAACAATTAATCCCAACAAAGGTAACACAGCCGCTCAGACGCAAAGGCCTATTAGAAGTGCAACCGCCTAGAAAGTGCTTATAAAATACAACAAAAAATCACTATCCTATACATAGAACCACGCATACACTCTAAAGCTGTTTTCGAAAGACAAGGGACGAATGGGAAGCGGACAATAGAGCAAAACATCTACTCTTACCTTACTATCTGTTATTCTAGCTATGTATCTTTCTATATATATTTGTAAATTTGATATATTCACACACATAGAGACACATATGTAGTTGCATTTAGATATATATAAGTGTATATGTTTAATAAATATACTTCTTTTAAGTTAAATTCGAAAATTGTGCTATCGGTTTAATTTAAATTCGTTTAGAGTGATCGTCATTCGTGGTCGAGAGGTCTAAGTTGCGACAGATCACACGGTGGCTTTCCCTACGTGGATAGGGGTCGCAAGTTCGAATCTTGCCGAATGACCCACATTTTCTTAACAAAAAAATTATTTTAAATAATCAGGCTGATAAAAGTAAATATATAATACTGTTTGATTATAAACAGAATATCTATTTCAATGCGTGTACAGATAAAAAATAATGGTCAAACAAAGCATCTCAAATTTACGGTTGTTTATAACAAGTTTCGTTAATTTCAGTTATATATATATATATATATATATATATATATATATATATATGTTTGTTTTGCATCGTTCAAATTATTCTTGAAAAGCTAGATGTACAGCTCAAAAAATATTGAACTCCTTTAGCATGATTGTGGTTCTTACTAACCTGTCTGGTATGTCTGCCAACGAGGATTTCCTAGGATTTTCCTCTTCTATGGTTTGAAGCATCAGTTTGTCTCTGTCTCCTTGATAAAACCTGTCATTCTCTGCAACATTTTCTCTTTCTTGCTGTATCTGTTTCTCTCATTGATGAAGTTTCACGGTCATCTGTAGCTCTTGACACTCCGTATGTTTCAGCATCTGCTTCTCTCCTTGCGTCTACTTCCTCTTGTGTTTGATATGCTTTTGATTTTATTTATCTTGCAACTTTTGCTTCTCTTCTGGCTTTTACTTCCTCTGATGTTTCAGATGCTTTTGATATTCTAGGGTTTGTAGAATCTGCTTTGCTTCTAGCTAGTGAGTTTTCTCGTACATTTGCTTTTCTCTCCCTATGCTTGGAGTTTTGGTCTTTGGTTATTTCCATGACTTTTGAAGAAATGACTTAGAATTACTTAATTCAATTTATAGAATTTCAAATCTGATTTGGGCTATAAGTTCGATTATAGCCAAAATACCGATTCGGACTAAAACACCGATTTGGGCTAAAATTACAACTGAGGCTGAAAGATTGGTCATTTGAATCACAAGCTTTGAGTTGCGTTCTTCAAACCACAAAACATACAGAACATCAAATCCTCTTCCTTCAACTCTCATTCCTTGGAATTCTGAAAAAATAAAATTGATTTACTCAATTCACAAAAACTTTGAAGATATTTTTAACTGAATTTAAAACAATTTATTTTTAAATTACAAAAAAACTTTGAATCTTTTTAAACTTTTAAAATAACTAATATTTATATTTACTTTTAACTTAGAATTATTCACTGTCCCATCCACAAATCCCAATGCTGTATATTCCAGAGATGTTCTTGATTACAAACATTATTAGATGTCTATGTAAAGCAAGTGTAGGCCGAGTTAGAGGAGTTTCAGACAAACAGGTGGACAGATATAATTTACGTTTTAATTGGTTAGAAGATTAAAATTTTATATAAAATTTGTCTTTCTTACATTTGCTAATATATTGACCGATCAGATGAAAAATATTCGGGCATGTTTGGTTAAATATTACAATTAAAAATTTCAGAAATTCTACGTCGTTTCTACATTTTATCTATTAGACAGTATTCTATTTTTAGAACCATGTTTCCTAGAATTATGAGCCTTTTTGTGCATAGAACTATTTTGTATAACTTCTCATTTTGTTGTCATTTTTCAATTGTATTCTCAAATTCAGTTTAACTTTTACATTTATATCTTCAATATAATACAGCGATATTAGGTCGAGTTCTCTTGCGATTCATCACGGGTTCCTTGATAAAATCTAACAGAAGGATCTGCAATGCAATCAATCCGATTTGGCAGGTCCAGTTTAGTTATTTTCTTACCGATTTGATGTGGCAGTCTCTTTGTTGCGCGACTGCATGACTTCACTCGTGCTACAAGATGTGGCTACTAGGCCCCACCATTTTACCGTCAAAATATGAAAATGTATTGTCCACTTCTACTCTGACAGATTTTCTCGCACCTCTCGCCCGTGGAACACCCTTCTGTATACTTGCTTCCCTGACTGCAATAATCTCCATGAATTTAAACGTCACAACAATTGCTATTTTCTTTCTCCAAGATCCTTATTTTTCTCTTATCATTTCTTCGATTTACCCTGTACTTTGTTCTCTTTTTTTCTTCTCCGTCTTCTCTCCTCATACACCCCTGTACACCAATGACAATACTTTCTTACTTGGAGTGAAACGATTATATATATATATATATATATATGTATATATATATATATATATATATATATATATTTATTTAAATACTTTAATCCAAGCGGAAAAGGTAGGAAGGTAAATTCCAAAACCCGATCCTAATTAATATTAAATAGTAAATTTTAATATTAAAAAGAATGTTACAGGAGGAGAGCTCCATGTAATAAAATTTACAGAGCAAATATAAAATAAATTGATTTTTTTCAAAGATGTTGAATGCACATTTCGACATGAAATCCCCGAAGGGGATAACACATCACCTCAGCAACAAATGCTATCCCGAAACTGGAGATAATTTGAAGTAAATTATGTCTATTTTCTCTTTTCAACTCATAGATAGAATTGTAAAAAAAAAATAAATAAATAAAAAAAAGGGAAAAATGGTATCGTCTGGGTTCACAAAAAGGGGAAGAGGACAGTAAAGTAAACTGAACAGACGGCGTGTTGAATTGATATTAGGTTTAACAAAACAGAAAGTAGGTGGGAGGTAAAAGAGATAAAGGAAGGGAAGGGAAAAAAGAAGAGAAAGAAAGAATTTTTTTTTTTTATTACAGACGCTCGATGAATTCAAATAAACCCAACTTCCTAAAAACGTTGAAGTATTAGAAAAAAAAAACCTTTTATGTAAAAAGTTATATTTAGGGGAAAAAATTAATATTATTTTAAAGGGAATAAAAAGATATGAGATTCAAAATTTAAATTTTAAAATAGGTCATATAATTTAATTTAATTAAAGATACCGCTAGGTATAGATGAACTAAAAAAATTTCCATATACAAATTATGCATATATATATACATACATACACACACACACACACACACACACACACACACACACACACACACACATATATATATATATATATATATACATACATATAAAAAACTGAAAATTACAATTTAAAACTTAAAATCTAAAATCCACCCTATGACGGCACTTACTGATGAATTCCTTTCTAAATTTCAGGAGTAAGTCCTGGTAAGGGTACTTTAAAATAAGAAACTTCTCCAATAGACATAGACGGCATCTATCACGAAAATTGTTTGGAATACAAGCTGAGCTCATTAGTTTCCAGCTAATTACAGGGTACAGCCCTTCCTCCTCCATTTTCCAGAATCTCCGTGATAGTGCCGTCTGGTATTTTTGGTTTGGGTTCGAAAACGAGTACCTATGTCTACTGGAGAAGATTCTGATTTTAAAGAAAGGCAATGAAGGTATTGGGCATTACCTATTTATTAATCAATAATATTTCGAGATCATCGTCTCATCTTCGGATTGATACATGATTGATTATAATATAGAATCGATCACACGACTTTATATTATCTATATCTATATATGTTGCCCCTCCAACTCGCACCCTGATTGAATAGAGAAATTCCATATTGTTATCTATATCTATAAAAGTGACAAGGGTGAACGTCGTGTAAATATTTGCTATGTAAATTAATCATATATTTTTTATTCTTATTATTCATTAAACTACTCGAGTGAAACCAGGCTAACTGCTAGTTTTCAATATATTCTAGAGTAATCACGAAACTTTACTGCCAGCAAGCCACTTGCATACGGACAGCAATGAGTTCAGCAGATATATAAATATAAAAATGGGTGTAAAACAAGAATATTTCTTTCACCGGATCTAATCACCTTGTACTGCAAGCATATTTGGAGAGCCCTAGAAATCATGCCAGCATTCATCATTGGCGGCCGCAATCTAACCAATATAAGATACGAAGTTGATACAAGACTCCAAATAAAGTTCAAGATAACTGAATGCATGGTCATCAGTAAAATAAGGAGCCCAAAATGCCAACTGCATGCGAGATATCCAATAATCAAGCATTTACATAAATTTATGTTTTAATAGATTGTCTCACACTCCCTATGTGGACTGACTTTATTAGTAGTCATATATCGTGAGCACAGGAGATACCTGTGATTAGCTTCGGCAATTACTAGCCTGCCACTATATTGCCTGTCTTGACGTAAGGTATTGCATTTACAATAATCCCTCTCTTCTTTCATGTACGCACGTGTTGTTCTTCTTTCACTGGAGTACAACTTTGGTGGACACTTAATACATGAACCTAATTGTATCAGGAGGAAATTTCGTTGTAAAGAGACAAAAATCTTGTCGAAAAATGAGACTTTATTCCATACTTAATATAAGTATTTAAACATTACACAACAAGAGAATGATAAGTTTGTGCCTCATGAAGGAAATGGAAATTCACAATATGCATTGTTTAAATTAGGAGACATTTTATTCAACATGCTTAGGTGCTTAAATCTTTGTCCAAGGACTTACAGCGACAAAGGACAAAGACATCATATCAAGGATTCTGACAATTATGGAGCAAGACTCACACATTACGCTACCGAATATGACTGAGGAATGCCAGAGTCTTAGAAATGTAAAGAGACAATACGCGAAAGAGTCATGGCGATAGAACACCCGAAACATCTCAGTTTAATGCCTGTGGGGGTCGCATTAAAAAAAGAACTGTTTTTAAGGAAGGCTATTGTGATCACAAAAGCTCTCACTGTTGGTATAAACAGAAAAAAGAAGCAACAATTTTAATCAAAGTAAATATTTATCCAAAAACAAAATTAAAAACGGAAAAAAAGAAATACGTAAATAAATAATCATAGGGAGATGTTATAGTTGGATATTGGAAACGACATTTCTTTTGTGGATAAACAAACATGGAAGAAATTAGGATGGTCATTATTGACGAGTACCAAAAAATAGCTAGGAGTCTCTAGAGAAAAACCAAACTTCAGTGGCGAATTTAGCAGTAACATACCATTTAGGGAGAGGACTTTCAAATCAAAAGTCTGTGTTCTTCTAGGTTCGACGAATTTATTTGTTACGGATTGGACCGTGCTTTTCGATTTATGGGAATTACTTGTGAATTCATTTTGCTAAGATCTGAACATGTCAGCAAGGGAATAATCTGAAGAAACTGATTTTTTTTCTGTGTTGAAAAACAACTTTGCACGGGTGTCAACTGAAAGTTTCGAGAAATTGGTGTTATATCTAAAATTGACTACTCAGATTGGACTGTGCCTACAGTGTATGTAAGGAAAAAAATAACAAAGATCCGCTTCTGTGAAGATTTTTCAACCAGATTGAATAACTGTCTGAAAGACCACACATACCTATTACCTTCACCGGAGGATATTTTTCTAAGCTGAATGCTAGCAAAGTGTTTTCTAAAATAGATCTGTCTGAAGCATATCTACAATGAAAATAGTTAGACAGTGCTCAGTTATTAAAAATTAATACACACAAATAACTCTACAAGCTAAATCATCTCCCGTTTGGGTTAAAGGTGGCTCCCAGTTTGTTTCAACAAATAATGTACACCATGTTAGCGGAATTAGAATTCGCCATAGCGTATCTGGACGACATTCTGCCAAGGCGCGAAAACAACAAACAGCGCAGAAAGAATATCAAGGCAGTGTTCCAGAAGATTGAGGAATATGGCTTCAAGCTAAGTTTAGATAAATACAATTTATTCATGACTCAGATCAAACATTTGGGGTAAATAATCGATGAAACGGAAGAAGACCGGACCCGAAAAGGACCGAAGATATTCAAAACATGCCACCACCAAACAGTGTCACTAATTTTCAAAAAATATATGATCTTAGAGCCCCACTGAATGATTTATTGATAAGGGGCGCAAAATATATTTGGTGAAAAGAATACGAAGATGCTTGCCAGAAAATAAAACGGTTTATCGTTAAAGCATTTTGGCCCTAAAATGAAATAATTTTAGCATCTGACGGTAGTGATAATTTTACGTAAATCTGAAAATAGCACTACAACGCCTATAGCCAACACCTCCAGAAACCTGCTTCCTGCAGAAAGAAGTTATTGCCAGGTCGAGAAACAAAGTCTGGCCATAATTTAGGCAGTTAAATAATTTCACATGTTCATCTATGGAAGGAAATTTGGATTAAGGGCGGATCATAGGTCGTTGTTAACAATTTTTGGATTAAGAAAGACTATACCCACGCACACTGCTAAGATGTAATAGCGCACGGAAAGAACCTGTTTAAACTACGACTTTAAAATGGGATACCTATCCTCGAATATCTAGGACACGCCGACGATTTGTCAAGGTTGATTTCCAAATTTGCAGAACCATTAGAAGACACGGTGATTGCTGCTTTAATGGATGAAAAAGAATTATCAGTACTCTTATGCCATTCAATACAATTTGGGAATTACTCGTGATATATAAAAGCAGCTTAGAAGAACGAATTTATTAAGAAATGATGGTGTAACACCCCAACGGTCCGTCCTAACAATTTTCTCCGGCGGCCGTTCTCCACGCTGTGATGTTTGCCGGGAGTTTGTTGAAAATGTCGGACGAACAGCTAGGGGTACAAGATTGAACTATAAGGAACACACTTCCACAACTTGGATGAGTTGAAAGGATGCTTTATTCGTTTAGAGTTAGCCTTTTCGGTTGGGGCAGGCAAATGTGACACACAGCTCTAACTCTAATTAATGGAGATCAACAAATCCGAACTGAACGAAACAAGACGAACGGAGATTCTTACTTCAAGCTCGCACCCGGCGGACTCTCAACTTAACTGACTTCTATTTATTTAAATGAATCCGGAAATCCGGAAATGCTTTAGACCAACGGTGACAAACATTGGCGACTGTAAGTCTGAAATTTCAGTTATCTTTTTCTTTTTATATCTTAATAAAGCTTCCGCCGGAAAATTCTTAATGTGTGGTCAAGATACAGTAAAGGACAGCATTTGACCGGGTCATTCGAAAACCTACATGCTGAACTTTATCTCTTTATCACATTAAATCACTGAGTCAAATATTTACCGGAAGAGTGGTAGGATTTAAAACAATAATCGGATACCGTTGTCTCTTCCACAATTTCCCTCATAAAAGAAAAAGCGTTTGTTTATTTATTTTTTCCTCTTCTTTTTCACTTTTATTAAATATGTTTTTAAACTATTTTCTATTCTAATCTATTTTCTATTTTAATCTATTATAATAAAATACATATATGCCTAGTTATCGTGTCACAATGGAAAACGTATTTGAACACTTTAGTTCGTCTTTTGTTTGCTAACTATTCTAGAAAAGAACTAGATACGGTTGCGTTAACATTTATAAAATGGTGAAAGTCATAGTTAGTGCTACTTGAATTAATGGAAATTCACAAAATCAAATACATATGATAAAAAGTTGTGGAGAGCCATGGTCTTCTCCGTTCTGATGAGACACAGGACAAAGGAGAAAAAGTAGCAGAACTGGAAGAAACAATATCTAAGTGTTTTTCATTTTATCAATGAGACTATTATAAGTTATTTTCTTCATTCCGTGATGTCTCTGGAAGAACACAGGTTGTTTCCAGGCATTTGTAATTTCTGACGAGCAGATGGTAAAGGCGAAAAAGTCATGAAGTGTGTTAAGTGGAGCTTTTTCTATACCTTAAATTATTCTGTTTCTTATCCCGATCGTATTTGACGTTCTGACATGTAATCAACAGTTGTTTTGAATTAAGTTCGGCACACACACTCGCGCCAAGAGGCAGTGGCGTCAAGAGTGAATGAAGACACGCACTTCCACACAGAAAAAAAGTAGTAAAAAGTTTTGAAATCATGCGATCGACAGATTTGCGTCTCACTGCGACACGAGAAAAATAAAACGGTCGGATAAAACGGGGGCATAACCAGACTACTTAATGAGGTTGAAAAATAAAAGAAATTATTCAGACATGTCTAATTCAGAAAGATTTAATATCACTCAGATAGCCACACAATCTTTTACAAGAAAGAATTCAACTGAGATAGTCCTAAACATATTTATGCTGGGAGAATCTTTTAGCATTGTCACATCGTATTCTACGAAATACAATTTCAATCACTATCTTCTATCTTCTTAAATAACATTCTAATTTTTGTCCCTTCCACAGTCCTCCCTCTAATCAGTATTTTCTCTCACGTTCGCTCCAAGTATTTTCTTGAGTGGTAATGACATTCCCGCTTTGTTTGAACTGAAATGATTGAAAAGGAATATTTTTGTAACTAGTGTTTCATATCAAAAATTATTTTTCCAGATATGTAGCCGCGTTAGTTTTTTCAACTGTTTTCAGTTAAATACAAGTCATGTCAATCGCTATCTCTCGCTCTCTTTATTAATCCTCTTTTGTTATTGCTCCTTAGTAATGTATCTATTTATAAACCTCAAGAAACCTTTGTGTCTAAATGGCTTCAATGACAAGCTTGGGGTGAAATTGATTAAAATAAAAAAGAAAGAATCACTCGGATTGTTAATGAATATCAAGTAAGCTGTATTTACACAAAATGAAGGTCTATTTTTGTAATAAATAACACAAATCATACAAATATTGCTGACTTCATTTGTTGCCCCTAGTATAGAAATTTCGCCGACTACATGTTAGTGACAGAGAGGGTGTACTGGGTGAGATAAACCCAAATCATGCTTTTACAATATCATATTCTTTGAGCCGAAAACTTCAATAAAGTTTTTCAATGAAGAGGAGAAATGTTTCAGAAAATCTTTCTAGATGCGTATACGCTAATTCATATCGCGCTACATTTATAGTCTTTTCTTATCCCAGAAAAAAACGGTGACCTTCACCGTACGATATAAAATACATCATATTTAAGAAAGATGATATTTTTTGAATATTCTATGTAGCTGTTTTTTAATGATCTGTTTATTCAATGATTTCTGCGAAATCCGTAACTCATTTTCTTCTGCGAATGTTAATAACGTTTTATGACGAGAGCAAGATTTATTTGTACAATTCCAGCGCAGATCAAGCACCGGGTTAATTGAAGAGTAATGGTTTTTTTAGTTCAACGAAGATAATTCTTTGGTCGGATCACTGCCGGAGGAATAAGACCACAAAACGAAATTGTAGCAGTCATATCGGAATGGCCAACTGCAGGCGAGAAAGAAAATGTGAGACGACTTGAAGGAGTGAATAATCTAAGAGGTGGGTGACTTCCATTCTAATAAAGAAACAGTCACTCTTTACCCAGTCAGCTTTTGTCAAAAATCATTCATCAACAACCCATGATCTGAACTTCTTTGCCAAGATTTCTTGACCTGATTCTTCGAGATTTTCTCCTTTCAGCTGGTTTACTAACGCAAAAATTGTCAAAATGATTCCTGTAACATCCTGCGATTGTGTCTGAAAGAAAATATTCTCTGAAAACTAATATCGATTAACATTCACGACTAATGATTAATAAAGTTAATTATGCCATAATTAGGTGTGATACGCTTGTAATTTTTTAGTGTTTTTTTTTTCATTTCACATTTCAAATTTGGACAAATGAACTCTGACACAATTACAACTGCACCATTCAGATATAAAGAAAATGAAAAAATACAAAATTATATATATTGTAACTGCTGTTCATGTATTTACTTGTATAAACAGTGCTCGATACAAACATAGAGCGTTATATTGTAATAGTTGTTACAATGGTTTATAAATTCATATAATTCATATAATCATGAACTTATAAACCATTCTAACAACTATTAGAATATATATATATATATATAAAGTGAACATGGGAGTCAACGCTCAGGGGCGACAGACTGTTTCATGCTAAGCACAATCGTCACGCCTGATGATTGCGCTTAGCATGAAACAGTCTGTCACCCTTGAGAGTTGACTTCAATATTCACTCTTTTATATTTACATACGCTCTATCTCTGATATTGAGCACTTTATCCTATAAATATTGCACACCTTAAAACTATATTGATGTCTATGTATGTATGTGTGTGTGTTTCATTTAACAGAGCAGATTCATGTGTACTTCGAAGTTCCGTGATAACACCGTTATGAGGGTAGATGGTATAACATAATCATAAGAGTTATCTCATAAAACCTCGAAACCACCATGAACTATACTCAGTTAAAGCGGAAGATTTTTGTATTCATCAAGGCACTATGTTCACTCCGATATCGACCGCTTTACGTTAAAATTCCCGTATGCAAGAACACATTTTAACAGTATAACCACTAAAAACAACAACCATGGCGCTATATAGATGAATTCATAAATATACTATAAAAAAATTAGCTTAATTTACAAAAAGAAAAAATTTCGAACAATTTAAACTCTCTGCGTCTTTTGTTCCTGTGCATGTGTAGGCACAAGAACGTAAATAAATCCAATCCGAAGAAGTCATAATGGTTAAAACGTTGCACTAAAACATTTCTAATTTTTCATACATGTTTTCTTCTAAAACTCTCTTTTATATATATAAAGATTATACAAAAGCTATATATATATATATATATATATATATATATATATATATATATATATATATGTGTGTGTGTGTGTGTGTGTGTGTGTGTGTGTGTGGTACAAACCCAGGATAGGATTGGTAAATACTCCGGAATAAGGTTGGTAAATGACCCTGGAGGATCCTAGTAATATGGTTTAAATGTGAAAACTGATCCAATAGTGAGCTCAATGTAAATTAATTGAACGTACAAAGCGGATATTTATTAATTATGGGTAAATTTATCTGTAAATTCAGATAAAATTCAGAGGTGAAATAGCAATTTTAAGACATGCATTGTCGAACCCGTTTAAACAAAGAATGAAGAAAAATTCTTATGTGAGAAGAGGCTTAGTCTAGTTAAGAAAGGATTTAAAGGATATTGGCTTTTATAAGGTTAAGCTAGCGGAATATTAGTAGTAATTACTTCTATGGCAGGGCAGTGGGAGGTATATGGCTTGAATATTTTGTTAGTAGTGGTAGATAGAGGGAAATGGGTAACTGCATAGCCAAATTTAAAAAAAGAAATTTATTGTGACTTAATGGAACAATAAGATAGTTATTGCAATTTATATTTATTTTTCCGAGGATACATGCGAACATGTTCGACAAGGCACGTCTTAAAATGACATGTTGAAAATGGCTATTTCCCCACTATATTTTATCTGAGTTTATAGATAAATAAATAAATACTTAAACACACACACACACACACACACACACACACACACACACACACACACACACACACACACACACACACACACACACACACACACACACACACAAACACATACACAATGTGAAAAGCCCTATTATGATGTTGTTTAGATTCTACTCAATACTATTAACTTATATAAATATATTGATAAAGATAACTATTGTTTTTGGTTGGAAAAACTTTTATTAATTAACAAAACAGACTAATTTGATTGTCAGTAGTTTATTTGCAACTATTTATTTTGATACTTTTACATTATTATACCTCGTAAAACTAATGTAAAAAAGAATATGAAAAAGTTTTAGAGCACATTCGTCAATTTCTTAAAAAACATAAAAAACATTTTATTTTAAAAATAAAAGATATATTAACAAAAGATAATATAAACCTCCTAAAATTTATTGCACAAATACTCCTTTCTTTTCAATAACTCTTAGCAGCCTATTGTCAACATCTGATGTTAGATTTGCAATTTTAGCTGCTGGTAAGCTTTTTGCAGCAAATTTAACTGCCTCCCAGAGGTCACACTTGCTGTTGAATTGCCTTCTATTAGAATAAATATCTCTCTTGACGATGCTCCACAGATCTGAATGGGATTCAAATCACAGCTATTTGAAGGCCAGTCCATAAGAGAATCTTCAACATATCCTTTTTCGTTCAACCAGGATTTAGTAAACTTTGATGCATGAGTTGCTGCGTTGTTTTGCATAAAGATCATAGATCTACGCTTGTGTAAAAACTGGTTATGGAGCCATTCAAAGAAATATTGCTCTAGAAAATTACAGTAATTTTCGGAATTCATTTTCGCTCCGTCTTTCAATTTAAATGTACCCACGATCTCATTACCAATAGTCCCAGCCCATATCATGATGATACTGCCGCCTTGTTGGCGTTTCAATAATTTTTTTGAGTCATGTTGCTTGCAAACCCATCCTAGAGCCCATCCATTGAGCACATCGAGGGCGATCCTTGATTCGTCTGTAAAAAGTACTTTACTGAAATCATTTATTATGTATTTTTGCCCACTGCAATCTTCTTTCCTCATGCTTTTTGTTAGAATAGTTTTTTTATTTGATTTTTTACATCAGCTAACTTCCTTAATGCTTTACACCTTGTTTCCCTTGACACCATAGGAGCTCCCGAGGCCTCAAATATGAACACACTTGACGCATTTGTGTTTATTATTTTTCTCTTCAGATATGTGATAGATCTCGTTTTATTAAATTCCTGAATTCAGCCTGAGACTTTTTTCCCTGGTTAAATTCCTGTTTGACATATTTTCTTGATTATTCGATGATTCCTTTAGAAATCCTTAGATAGTTAAAGCGAAGCCATTCATTTGCTAATTTCGTTGGTTATATAGGTATTTTTATTCATTGTTATTTCTTTTTTACAAGACATAATACTAAATTCTAGTTCTTGCTAATAATCTCTTGACACTTCAATTTGCCTTAATTACTGAAAAAATACTAAATATCAACCTGAAATTGAAAATTCATGTCTACTCGCTATATCATTAGATAAAATTGACAATATCTCTTTTGCATATAATCTCTAGACGCAGATTATTTAATGGGCTATTTAGTGTAAATAGTTTTAGATTCGCGTTTAATTTTGTGACTATTTTATAGTGTTTCATGTTAACTTTATCATTGATTGGTTCGTTATTTGTTTTTGATTGTTATTATTGCGTTTAATTAAGTTTATGTGTGTATTCTTCGTTTGTTACTTTGTTCAATATTTACTCATTTACTTAATTTATATGAATATAACTAGATATATAATATATGTATGCTTGTATAACAGAACATGTGCTTTATAAATTTATCACCATAGCTCAAGAACAAATAAAAATGTTCAGAACGAAATGAAAATCTTTAAGCACCCACGAAAATCACTATTGTTTAACAACGAAGAGGCGTGGATAAAGAAATAAGGAACATTGGACATTACAATGGGAGGCTTTGATAGTGCAGAAACATTTGAGCTTGTAAGCATACATTTCTACACGAAATCAAATAATCGATGGAAATGATATACGCCTCTACAGGGAAGTCTGTCGCGTAATCTTAAGAAACGGCAACTAAAGAAAAAGACAGACAAAATCAGAAAAACAACAACAACAAAAAATGAGGAAAATATGAGATTCAACATAAACATAAAAACTAACCAAAAAACTAGATTTCATAGTTTCCCATTGTAATGTCCATTTTTCTTTCTTTTTTCTACAATTTTGTTGTCAAATCACTGTGATATTCTGGTGTTTTTAATAATTTCTTTGTTTTGTTTGTACTTAGTTTTTATATGTTTTATATGTTCTTGACCTAAGGAGATAGACTTAACCAGCATTTGTTCTATTATAGGAGGATATAAATATTTTATATCCATTTACACGCATTGCTATGAATAAAGTAAAAATTAAATAATAAACTATTTAAGAAATTACTAATGCACACAAAACAAAAATTAGTATCAGATTCATAATCAATAACAAATAACTAAGCAATTAATAATAATGTTAAGAATCAACGCTATAACCACAAAACTACATTGTATTTTGGTTAGCAATCATTTTCCGTCAAAGCTCCTTAAAATAATTTGGGACATAATGGCTACTGCCCCAACAAACAACGTTAAGATAATATATATATATATATATATATATATATATATATGTGTGTGTGTGTGTGTGTGAGTGTAATTTGTGTGTATGTGTGTATAAGCGTAATTTGTGAGTATGTGTGAGAATTGTTAGCAGACTTAAATATATGTAGCACTCTTTATGCGCGTGGAAACCCCTTCTTCATAAAATATATATGTGAGCATACGAACGCATAATTCATATGTGGGCATGAATGGATGTAAGTCTATAGCTATGTATAAGTATAAACACAGTCCTATTTGTATGTACATATGTGGATGTATACGCATGTGCGTATGTGGATATTAGTGAGTGTACATGGGTGTTTTAATTTGTGGGGTTACATATACATACGTATCCAGAGAATTAGGAGTGGGCGTTTAATGACTTGGTGATCAAGATCTTCGTGACTGGTCTTGATACCCCCAACTGAGATGACGCCAATGTCTCTGTCCTTAATCTTTTTATTTATTTTTCTCCTCAGTTAAAAGAAATGCTTATTTATGTAAATTTTTTGTACTAAATTAAAGGGATATTGTGTGGTATGATGAAATGAGCGAATTTAACTCATTGAAATAAATGATAATTTATAACCAATTTAAATGAAGTATTGAGTTTTCATTTATAAATATCATATTGCCTTGGATAACATCCATTGAGCTCTCTATATAGATAAAACGATATTTTATATTAAGTTGATCTTGTTGGATTATCCTCGCTGTTTACGTACTGGACATCTATCTATCTATCTATCTATCTATCTATATATATATATATATATATATATATATATATAATGCACCAATGAAAGTCCAGCCAAAATACAATATATATTATTTGTCGATTGCATTTAAGCATGAAATATACTATCACCGATTTGTCTTCACCTCAATTTCACCTTGGTATATATATATATATATATATATATATATATATATATATATAATTTTTTGTTGAAACATTATTTTAGTCGATACTCGTATTTGAGTAGATATTTTGTTTTTAAGGAAACAGTATATTTATATATTTATTTCTATCAGCTTTAATATTTACGATAAATTTTGTTACGAAAATGGGTGTAATCTTTTGACCCTTATCAACATAGGAAAAGCCACTAACTGATCAGAAGCATCTTAGATAATATACAAGGCTTGATTTGACTACTACTGGACTGTGGAATCATTCGCGATTGTGTGTTCTAATGCGCATCAGATCAGTTGGTGGCTTCCCCTATGTTGATAGGGATTGCAGGTCCGAATCCCGCCAGATGATACACACTTTCGTAGCAGAATTTATCTCAAATAATCAGGCCGGTAGAAATATATATATAAGTATACTATTTGATTACATTATTATCGATTAAAAATAATGTTCTAACAAATAAATGAAATATGTCACTTGTTAAAACCATTTTGTTAATCTTCGAGATTTTCCGTAACCTATCTATAAATTATCCGCATACAGGCTTGTTTTGCTATATCAGATTTGCATAAATCTGGAACAAAAACCCGACTGAATTGCCACAACTCGGAAAATCTACCACCAAGCTAACGGTGGAGAAAGGCAGAGAAAAAGAGATTTCAAGTAGTACCCTACTCTTATTTAAGATGTGTTTGAAAATATTTATCAAAATTTCCCACCATCACGATTCTATCTTGTGTCTACTGCGCAAACACATTAACCTGTTATAGTTCGATAAAATGTGCAATCTACAGGATCTCTATGTAGTTCGAGTTAATTATATATAACACGAGTTTGCTATAAGAATTCCAAGCATAGACTAATAGTTTTTTAATTAAATTTTATGAAATTTCTTATTTTAATTTATATTTTTAATAATGTTTAGGTACATATGATTCTAATTTTATGAGGTCACAATCGCCGAATTTTAGTGTTAAATTGTCGTTTGTTTGTGGAGTCGTCATTACGGAATTGAAATCAACCTATGACACTGCAATATTCTAAAGATTTGTTTTAACTGTGCATCATACGCATCCTTAAATTTGCTTATTATTTTTAGAAAAATGCGTATTATACATGGAGAATTACGGAGAGTATTAATGTATGTAGTTTATGGAGTAATCTCTATGAACGATCGTATGTATCAAATTTGTCTTTCATTGTTAATTCGGATAAATAATCCTTCTAATTCAGTAGTTTCAGTTCCTTCTAGTCTGTTCTCATTTTTTGGATATATTTTGCAGTCGTGGGCCAAATGTGTCCAATGTATTGCATGCAACCTGTTTAAGCTTTTTGAATGACACGCCTAATTTCTTCACGAAAATAACTTTTTTTTTCTCTTAGAAAGTTATTTTTCCTATTTTCAAATGAATAATTCAGTAACAAATCACACGCAACGGCGTGTTAATTACACTGTCATCATTGATTATGCTATACGAAGATTTCTTTTTTTTAATTATAGAAAAAATTCTCTAACAGAAAAAAAGTATTTTCTTATTTCTGAGTCAGATGCTTACCCCATGGTCGTTAGTGAAAATATCTGGGGCACCTTCAATGAAAGATTACTCTGAGTTTATTTTTAATAATGTAGGCTAGCTTCTACTGAGACATTTTTATACAGCAGCTTGCTATACATATATTTTGTATACCTAATATAGAGTGTTGGATGTGGTCAATTTACTTTCTGCTGTATTAGTTGGCAGTTTCCGAAACGTCTGGAGAGTTTTACCTCAGCTTAAGAATAAACCAGAGGAAGGTATATTAACATTAGCGCGAATAATCCTGCCAATCAAATGCCTTAGAATGCTTGACCTTAAGTAAGCTTGGCCAATGAACATCTTTTATTTGTGTTCGGTTTGGCATATAATTAATACAATTGATACAGAGCGTGAATTTCTACTTTTAATTATATGTAGCACTATTTATACCCGTTGAAACCTTTCGTTTTGTTGAACTTTATAAAATTCAAATATTACAAATTAAAGTAAGATTATTAAGTATCGTTTCATTGTCCTGCCTAGTAAGATAGTAATGTGTGGTGATACCGATCGAAAAAAAGCGAGGGACAGAATCTTCGCACTCTCACGACCAAAAAGCAAATGACCAAAAGTCGTCGGTGCGCAGCCGGATTTGCGCAGATGTTCCAGTTGAAAAATAAAAATTAATTAAATATTAAATTTCAAGTTAGCGAGCCTACGCGAATCCGGCTGCGCACCGACGACTTTTGGTCATTTGCTTTTTGGTCGTGAGAGTGCGAACATCCGGTCCATCCCTTTTGTTCCATCGGTATCACCACAAATATAATTCTATACAATTACGTGGCTCGTTATTCTGGCTGTAGTAAAACCGAAATATTCCAAATGCTTATTTTTCAAGCAGTTAATCTGTACACATTTGCAGGTTTAGTGTAAACACATATCCTCCATTGTGTCTTTGTGACATGATTATCAATAGAGATTAATTTTAATACTGAATAACAAAGGAAATTCACATTTAGTTAATAAACTGTGTGACGTTTATGAAATGAAGATGTAAATGAATCTGCACTGCGAAAACTATTATTAAGGTAGTAAAACATATCGATTCTCAGAAATATACTTCTTAGCTGTAAAACCCATGAAATTTTGTCAGATTTATTATATTAATAGCCAGTTTACAGTCGCTTTTATTGAGAATCGAGTATAATGCGTACACTATATTCTGTGTAAAGAATTTTGCAGATTACACATTCAAAGCAGATATACAATTTACAATGTCTGAATCATGATCTATAGAATAATTATTTAAATGTCAATAACAACATCGGTCAGCGTGACCAGTTGATAATACGATACAATAATGGCGAACTAAACAAAACTTCATAAACACTGGTAATGACTTTGCCAACTATCTTTCCAAATGTTATTCAACAAATTGTGACCTAAAGATGTTGAGTACGATTATTTATCTAAACTTTATTAAACTATTTAATTCCTTATTTTATGGTATAACTAGACAATTGTTTGACCTAATCCAGTCCTTCATTTCAAACCGTACAATGAGGGTAGGATTGAACGGACAAGCATCCCAATAATATCACATGAATGCGGGTGTCCCTCAAGGCTCTATTCTATGTCCTACACTTTTCCTTATCTATATTAACGATCTCCCTGATGTAATAAGATGCCAAGTTGGTATATATATGCTGACGACACTACGGTTTATTCTCGTCTCGATCAAAAATCTGCCGAGGCTGACAAAGCAAACCTCGTCGCCGAGCTTGAAAAGGACCTCCAATCCGTAGTGAACTGGGGTAAGAAATGGCTGGTAAATTTTAATACTTCCAAACGAAGCTGCTATCTAATAACCACCACAGACACAGTTCCTCCCGCCCATTAACATTGATCAGGCTTCTCTTCCTAAAAGTAAAACATTGCGTCAGCTCGGATTAACTCTCACTTCAGACCTCAAGAGGAATAATTATATAGAATCCATAGCTAAATCCGCTGCTAGGAAAGTCGGTTCTCTCTGTAGGGCCAGGACGTTTTTCCCGTCCGAAAAAATCCTGAACATATACAAATCTACCATGCGCCGGTGTATTGAATATTTCTGCCATACCTAGTCGGGTGCTCCTGCTGTCCACTTAGGTGCCCTCGACTAAATCCAACGGAGATCTGTAATGTGATAGATCCCGACTTGGCAGCAAGGATACTGTCGCTTTCTTACCGACACAGTGTAGCTTCCCTGTGTCTTTTCTACAAATATTAGGTTGTCCCAAAAGTTCGTAAACACTTGCGAAAAATTGAACTTTTATGCAATTTTACGTTTATATTGTTATAGTGATCTTCATCTTTGTATTTCAGATGACAGTTGATAAAATGGAGCTGCGAGTTTTGATTCATAAATGCTGGAAGCGCGATCTTTCAACCAAAAAAACTGTAGAAGATCGATTCGGCAAGAAAGTCATGTTGTGCGTTTGGTGGAACTCTGAAGGAATCGTGCATTTTGAGTTGGTTAGGAATGGTCGTGCCGTCAATGCCGAACTTTACTGTCAGCAACTTGAGCGGGTCTATGAAAAGTTGGAGCAAATGTACCCGGCACTGATCAAATGTCCACCGTCAGCTTCTGTTTTCTTAATTCTTCTTCAATTATTGTTCTCTCTCCTTAATAATATTTAAACTCATCTCATTCTGTGATATACTAATCCTTTGTGACCTAGCGTCTTCGTTGCCTTCATTTAAATATATCAGCTTTGATGCAGCAGGACAATGCCAAACCACACAACGCCATAAACACCAAAGACAAGTTTGACAAGCTTGATGGCGTTGAGGCTCTGCCACATCCAGCCTACAGTCCTGACTGTGCTCCATCAGATTACTGCCTTTTCCGCTTCCTGCAATTATTTCTGAAGGGCCGCCGATTCGACTCGTTTGATGAAGTCGAGGAAGCGTGTCAAGAATTCTTTGATTCGAAGCCAGCTGAATGGTACTTTGACCAGATCCGAAAGCTTGCAGATCGATGTCACAAAGTCTTAGAAAATGAAGGTCTTTCAATTTTTTGCAAGTGTTTACGAACATTTGGGACAACCTAATACTTTCACGGCTTTTGCTCGATGAACTTAGCTCACTTGTACCCCCTATATATTAATTTCCTCGAACCACGAGATTAGCAACTAGGTCCCACCCTTTTACTGTGAAACCAATAAGTTGTAAACACAAATTCTCCTCCAGCGGCTTCTTCTATCGCACTTCCCGCCTGTGGAATTCGCTTCTGCATACTTGCTTTCCCGACTGCTATAATCTCCAAGAATTTTAATGTAAGGCCAATAGTCATCTCCTGTCTCACTAACTTACATCCTCTCTCTCATGGTTTTTTTCTCCGTCCACTCCACTCTCATTAGTATTCTGTTCCTTTTCCTACTCTCTTCCTGACACCCCCTGTAACCCCCTGCACAACAGTGGAAATAAAATGCTTGCTTGGGGCGACACGATTATAAAAAATATTTGAATTTTGCTTTCACATCTGATCTTTCTGATATGATTCATGATAAAATTAAAATAGGAATCTGAAATGTTATTGGTTCTGACCTTGTATCTCAGCTTCATTCACTTTCCAAATCGCCGTAAATTATCTTCACTGTGACATATCTATACATATTTTTATTGTAATTGTTCTGATGATTTTATTGATAGTAGCGAAAGGTTTTTTTTTTAAATTTAAACTACAATACTAGTTTGGAGGCAGCCTTTTACCTTTTTACAATTTAAATTACCAGATGTAATGATAAATTCTATACTAATAAATTATTCTCTGATGCACTTCGTTTGTGGAATTCTCTTCCAGCTTATTTCTTTCCAGTCAACTTTGATTTCAACATCTTTAGATAAAATGTCCACCGTCAGCTTCTGCTTTCTTAATTCTTCTTCATTTATTGTTCTCTCTCCTTAATAATATTTAAACTCATCTCATTCTATGATACACTAATCCTTCGTGACCTAGCGTCTTCGTTGCCTTCATTTGAATATATCAGCCGAAATAAAAATAAGTATCACACTTCGTACAATTTCAAGTAATCAAGTGGATATGTGTTGTGATGTAGTGGGAGGGCCGAGTTCGAATTTCAGTTAAATTCATTGCTTTCACTTACGGCAAAACACCCTTGGAAATGTATTAATCTCATTTTTACCTAAATTGTAATACAGATTCGGTTCTGTCGCCTTGGCAACTGGTCTACAGCAAACTGTAATGGCAAGCAAATGCAAGAAAATATTACGCCCAGTCAGTCATGTCTTTCTCGGGATATGATGATTTAAGCGTGTATCACGTATAGCACTTGATTAATGTAATGAAATATCTATTAGTTATGATGAAAGATATCTTAGCAACTCCACTGAAAAGTAGGGAATACATTTCGTACAGAAAAGAAATAATTTAAAAAATATTTTAAATTTATTAAAGTGAAATTCAAGAGGATTTCAAATTGGAATATCTTGGAAATATTTTTCTCTAAGAAAATACATTGAGTGCCACTTAATCATTTTTATCTTGTATTTCCATCATTATTATTTACCTTACCATAATTCCTCCTGAAGTCATAGTCATGAAATGGGATATCAGGCACTGATAATAAAAAAGATACGAATCCATTAAATTTTATGACCTATGTATTAATTACCGACATGTAAATTTTGGGTTCTGATCGCAAAGCAATCACTAGAACAATTTTCATTCCCCCAAAAAGAAAATGCTGCGAGTTCGAATCTCATTGAGCCTTGGACATTTGGGAAGCTGAGTTAAATAGCAGATCAGTAAAATAACTCAGCATGGAGAATTTCAATCATTTTTATACCTTGAGATAGATAAATGTTACTCAAAATTATCATAGCATAGTTTTCAGGTCCTTTCTAAATTTAGAAAAATTCTGAACTTCACGTTGCAAGAAAAACTTATTTTCTTTGGAGTTTGGAGTAATAATCTTTTAATTTCGGATTCAGCTACGCCAGTCCTTATAAATATCAAGACTGGTTATATTTGCTTCAGATTTTTCTCAACCAGAGCTACATGAAATTAACTACACTTATTGGCTATTTCCTTAAAATATCCTTAAATTTTTCTATGGCTGAAAAACTAAATACATAAAAGTCTTCTTCATTTAATGGCTTCATATTCTTCTCACATAACTAGAATACAGAAAATATTTAGAAAAAGATACATGTTTCATCATATTTAATTATAACACACCCCAAAATAAATTCCTGGCCTGACATGTAGATAGCATCATTTTAATAAAAAACATGTAATTTTATGAAGTACTGTCATATGGCACATGACGAAATTGAAGCCTAATCAGTTTACAAATTACAGTTATTTAAATGAATCTACTCTTGCAAATTTTCAAAAAAATGAAAAAAATCTAAATTTCATGTGTTGATAAAGCATTGCATTCTGATGAGAAAATAGTATTCAAGTAAAACAATGGCGTGAAAATATTATTTGGACTCTGCCCCGTCGGAAACAACAGTTAAGAGGTGGCATGCTGACTTTAAATGCGGTCGTACATAAATTGTGTTGAATGTTCAGGTTGCCCAAAAAAACAACAAACTGGCTTTGGCCGATCGTAAATCAAAATTGCGTGAGATAGTAGAGTGTTTGAACATGTTAGAAGGCAGTATATTAACCATTTTGCATGAATATTTGTCAATGAGAAAGCTCTGTTCAAAGTAGGCACCGCGTTCGCACAGTCGATCAAAAACAAAAACACATCAACGATTCAGAGTGTTGTTAGCAACTGCTTCAACGCAACAAGAAAGAGTCTTTGCATAAATATGTGACAATGGATGAAGGATGGATCTACCACTTCATTGCAGAATCTAATCGGCAGTTAGCTTAGTAGACAGCAGCAAGTGAATACAGTCTAAAGTGACCAAAGACGCAAGCATCAGCAAACAAGGTTTTGGCTTCCGTATCTTAGAATGTGCAAAGTATTTTTTTATCGATTACCTTGAGAACGGAAGAATCATCAATAGGGGATATTATATAGCATTGTTGGTGCGTTTGAAGGAATAATCGCAACAAAACAGCCACATATAAAAAGAAAGTGGTCTTTCACCAAGACAAAACACCGTCACAAGTAAATAGCAATGATGGCAAAACTACATGAATTGCACTTCGAATCGCTTCTGTATTTACCGTATGCTTTGCATATACCTCCCAGCAACTACTGGCTTATTGCAGACCTCAAAAAGAGCTCAAGGGAAAAAGATTTGGCTACAATGAAGAAGTGATATGGAAAGATGAGGCGTATTTTGAGGCCAAAGGCAAATCGTTCTACAAGAAATGCATCAAATTGTTAGAGAAGCGTTGGAATCAATGTCTCACCTTAGAAACAAACGACGTTGATGAATATAGTCAAATTTTGCTTGAAAATTGTTCTTTTATTATTTAGGTTTGGAATATATTGTGTGATGTGTTATACTTTAAATTAATTTGTGCTTGATGAACCGGATTAAAAGCCTGTGTACATCTTTGGTTCATATTATTTGATGATTATTGTTGTTGATTCCGAGTGAGGAACCACACAATATAATGCACAAAGCTACAACTGGAACGCAAGTTAGTAATCCAGGAATACGATTAGTAAGGAGTATATATATATATATATATATATATATATATATATATATATATATATATACGTCTTTAAATTTAAGCCGTGCTGGAATTAGTATATCCGTGTATTATTACTCTGGCTGTGTGGAGTTCAAAACTACTATGCTTACTGACGCGGTATTCTCTGTGTAACTTCGTTATCTCTCGGTAGCTTACGGATCAGTACGGTACTCTCCGATGTCTACTGTTGTCACTTATCTTACTATGGCAGTAGTATATGTATATTGAAATCTGATCCATTATCTTAGAAAATGGGGAGGTCCCACAACAATGATGATGCTTTTATTTTAGAGTTATAAAAGAAAGGGAACCTATGGTTTAGTAAAGGCAAAAATAAGCGTTGTTGGCATCAATTAATTCATGTATTAAAATGTAGTGTTTCCGAACACCGTTTTGCCACTGGATAAATCATTTTGGCGTAAGAATTTATTAGAGTGTTTATAGATTTGAATCCAGCCCAAAACTGTAATTATGATACTAGTCTTTTCCTTTTATGGAAACATTTGGTGTTCAATGTTTACTTTTATGGAAACATAGGACATGTAATCAGTGATAACGTCAACTGAAATTTATAGAATTCTTCTGTTAATTAATATTTCCAGAAAATAGGATTCTCAACTTCATTTCTGAACTCCAAGTTTCAAATATGGAAAACCAATTTAACTTTATATTATAAAAAAATTAATGTTATTCATAAAGTATTTACTGTAGTCATTGCTTCTGTTGAAAGTTATTTAGTGGGATAGATTTTTTACTTGGGTTGCAATTTTTCGTTTATAATTCTCAGTCCAGACTTTTCTAAGAAATGGGATTTCTCGGTAAGACACACAGGCTACGTTCATCCGAAACCATTTTTAACTATTAAACTCGGACGAGGTTATTTAGAACATGTCTCGAGTTCTCAATATATATTTGATGTTTCGAACTTGTTGGTGAGAAGGGACATTTATTTTCAATAATATTTATTCTGAATCTCAGATTAGCAGGTCACTGAGCCGGTTGATGTGACTCTTGTACCGACAATCTGAGATTTTACAAAAAATAATCATGTAATTGCATTAACAAATTACATCATCATTGTCAAGTACACGCAGATTTCTCTTTAGCTATTACGTTTAACAACTGCACGTGGAAGCTCTTCAGGTTAGTTTAAGAGCCCTTTGTTTTGATTATACACCACTGTGTAAATTAAATCAGACAAATTGAATAATGTCTTTCTAGGATCTTTCACACTCTATCTGATCATATATAGTCATCTTTACCGTTGTTTTTATCATCCGGTTGCATTTTCCTTTACGTATTGGACCGATGGATCCAGTTTTGTTTCATGACTGACAGTTAAAAAGCTGACGCCAACAATATACCCGATCTCTTTGTAAGGCTTGCCAGTGTGTTCCTGCAGCGTTACAATTTTCGTACGCTACCTTGGAGTAACGTTCATTGCAGAAAATGGCTATAGTTCAATTTAATCTGCAGTTGAGAGGTAGTCTGGGCCTGATAAAAATCAGGTACAATCACCGAAGACGCAACATTTTTCAAAGCCAAATAAATTTCATCATAAACACCGAAAATATATTCATATTACTGCACATCACTGCAAATGACCTAATACAAGAAAAGAATCGATTATACCATGTCTTTCCAGTGTGTCTAAAACCTAAGCAGTTTTTTCAATCAATTTATATAAGGGTGTATCTTATAGATGTTTGTTTTGAATCGGCAAAAAAGGTGACTATAGTTATGTCTATTCTATCTGCTCACAAGAATTTCCAGTTTTTGGGGAAGCTCTTTCTAGAAATAATTACAGCATTTTAAAAACATTCGTTTCTTCTTGTGACGTGAACCCGGTTAAAGTTCTAGTACGAATAACGCAAAACTAACCAACTAGGAAAATACAAATATATATTTAATACGGAAAGAATACAATACTTGAAAGTTGGTTCGTAGGAACAATAATACGAGTTAGTGTAGAATACTATGATTCGACCCTCAGGCTTAGAAATGGGACTCGTAATGGTCGTTAAGGTAGCAGTGTTCCTAGACGTACACTCGACTGATTTCGGGCCGCTCAGAAGGCGCTCAACTCAGGTTAATCTCTCTCTCACCTCTTGTGAGGGGACGTACAAGTAATGGTTGGAAGATTTCAGTCAGTTTGTCGGTGATGCCACAATGATATTTTTTATGGTGCCTTATTTATAAGAATGTACTCTTCCTCTCTCGTTATAATATCAACCTTCGTGACTTTCGGGACGCAGCTGTGAGACAGTCTTGCAACAGGTTGAGACGCAATGTAACTATACCGTTCGGACTTACATTTCTATCTGCTACCTACCAACACTTTTACTTTCTGTTATTCTAATACCATGTTTGAACCTACCTTCTTCTTTCCGTGTCTTTATTCCGGGCCTTATAAAGCAACAACAACTTGGTGACGAAGATTTCGCCATAAAACCTTTTATTTTTACATGGTAAATAACATTGATTTAGGTGAGTGTTTTGTATACAAATCGTTTTTTTTTCACACATCCCGATGCAACTGAAACCTACTAAAACATACTAAAACCGTACTATTTTCCTCTTTTAGAAATATATGCTTAGCGCTTTTTTAAAACTTTCTATAAACTTCTTTGTCATTTATTCTTCTAAGTAATGTTCGGAGTAAAGAGGCAATATCTTATCAAAAACAATGAATTTTCTTTCTTTATCTTATTGCTCTGAAATTCAGGTCCAGTAAGTTTTTTCCTTCTTTTCTATATTTGATGAGATGCATTCAATCAATGTCATATGATCACGTGCATTACAATATTTACATTCGGCCTCGTATGTATCTCATCTATATTCTATAAAGATGACAGTTTTGCTATGTGATGTTTACCTTCTTATATGTCAGTGAAAGCTGGAACATTTTGTCACAATAGAAAATATAATAAAAGACAGCCAAGATGTGCTTCTATCAACAGATGTTGGCAAAACTATAGATTGCATGCAAGCAAAGATAATGATTGCAAAAGTATTAGGCATACAAAATGTGCGGTGTGGCGTAATAGATATTGGCTCAAGATTAGAAATCTGAGCAGACTGCAAATTTCAGTCGGATTCGTTGAATTCAGATACACGGAAAAAACAACTTTGGAAATGTATGTATTCATTTCAACTAGATATAGATTCAATAGCAGAAAAGATTGGGTCCTGTAGACTTGCTTGCTTGTAAATCTACCGCAGAAAGAAACGTCAACCTACTGTTGGAAGATCTTCTGCCCAGTACGTCATGAATCGAAAGAGATATCCGTGTTATGAATGGAAAGGTATACGAGTTTGTAAAATGTAAATATTAGATAACATATTGTAAATAAAAGCTGCATATTTGATGAATTAATGCAAATCGCTAACGAAAACAATGACTACAATGACAAAACTGTGTTCTACTGTCGAAAGTGTTCCAAAAACCAACAACACGCGGGGCGAACATTTGTACGGCATTTGCCCAGAATTGGTTTTAGAAAACTCTCTATTCTCTTCTAGAGCGGTTCACAAAACACTTTGAGTGATTCCTCATTCTGAGCATTTAAACGCTGTGTAAGCAACTTGCACATTGCACTAAAAGAGAAATTGTAGAGTTTGTATATACATCAGCATGACAATATTCACAGCAAATAATTTTGGATAGGCCGTTAAAAAACCCATTTTTACAAAAGAATTTGTGTCAAATTTAGATCCTGTTGACAGGCAAGAATAAAATATTATCTGGATTTTTAGCTATGATCTAAAGGCAGTTTCTCTTCTTGTTAGCAAACAAAAGAGAAAAAAAAGAGCTTTGATCATGGAGATCGCAAACTGGTGGCAGTATTTTTCACATTGTACTAAGGATAAAGTGTTTGTCCATAAAGACACCAATGTGAAAGTGGGTCATTGATAATTTACGTTTATTTATTTGCTAGGCATAATTTTAAAAAAATAATTTTACTCAAGTAAGACAGATGCACCTACAACGAAGGGATTATAAGGAATGAAACTGAGAAAAAAAGAGTACAGGAAGCATTGAAGAAAGGAGAAAATTCAATGGGATTCAGGAAGATTTGAAATGGCGGTTAAACTTGCATTTAATTTTCTGAAGTCGGTATTTATTCTAGGGAGGCAAGTAAACAGTAGAGAATTCCACAGGCCTAGATGCACTCAGGGCAGCAGGGAAATAAGCTTGTCTGAGCAGTTACCTCGAAAATATTTGTAGAAAAGTCAGAAGGAAAACCACATCTGAACGTTAAAAAAGTGACTGGCGTACAGATGCCAAGTCAATATTGATTACATTATTCATCCTTCTTTCGATTATGTCAAGAAAATCGAGATGAAGTGCAAGAGCAAGCGGACAGATATGGTATCAGTATTCGATGTAAATTTGTAAATGTACAATGAACTCAGATGAGAAAATTGTTAAATGTGCAATGGAGTCTGAGTAGAAAGGTTTTCTGACATGACACAGGGAACGAAATATCTTTGCAGTAGATGTATCTATTGCTTTGATGCAGTCGTTCTACTTAAAATAGGTTGAAAATGAAAGGCCAAGATTGCGCAGTGTATTCCTCTCCAGGCGTATAGTATCGGAAATGCTGATGGGAGACAGAAAAATGTCGCTATGGTGGCACAAAAAGGGAGATAATTTTCTTTTGGAGGCGCTAAAAGTCATTTCTTGGTATACTTAACCACTTATTACACATTGACTGGTAGCACTTTTAAATAGTAACAACCAGATTTACTTTATCTGCTGTGACGTATTTGTTATTTAGACTAGAGTAATAGTAGTAGTCGTGTCATTTTCATAAATACCTACTTGAAAACTGATGATATTAGAAAGCTCATAGATGAAAACCAGAGACATCATAAGATGCAGTTAGTGCATTGGGGTAACCGCGTTTGTATGAAAGGATTTTGAAACGTGTACGTTCAAAACGACGATTAGATTTTAAATCAAATATGTAAGAATTGTATTGAGATCAAATTGAATGTTCTCGACCCAGTAGATGTTCGCAGACATAAACCCCCAGGCCATACATGTGTAATATTGTGTGTCTTTGTGGTAGCCCACTGCAGGTGCTAGCAGGGACACCTTTCCATGCGCGACAAAGCACTACAAAAACCTGATAATATGTGACTGTTGAGTTGAGCTAATTCTCAAGTCACAACGCAAGAGTTAGAGGTATAACTTACAGCCAAGAAAAAAGAACCAGAAAACAGCTAAACCAATATCATCAGTAGGGATAGACGTAAACATTATCTAAACATGTCACAAAAAATCATGACAGCACGACTATTCAAGCATCAAAAGAGAAAATGTATCGGGAAATTTTTAAACAGGAATGAAGGGATGGCACTCTACACCGGTTCAAGAAGCAGTGGAGTATGGAGCAGTCGATAGAAGAGATTTTCACTACTCAAACTTAAGACAATTGTGAAAAGTTTACTAATAGCCAAATTAGTTAAATCTGACATATACATGACAAAGTAAATAGACATACACATGACAAAGTAAATAGAACTTTAAAAAAAGGCTTGAATTGACTTTACAGTTAAATTAATTCTCAGAACATACATTCAGCCAACTTATTTGAATAATCGATTATTGGCCCGTAGGTATAATTTAAGCAATGTTTAATTGAAATTCTAAATTATTTTGGGTATTTTCAGAGGGACGGAGTAGTAATCCATCCCTACAATCATTAATGAAATTGCCAACGTGCATGTAAGAGAGTAATGAAAGGAAAGAAAGATAAAACACGATGGCAGTTAATTATTTAGATTAATTGTAATAAAAAATGATGATTAATGATTAATTCATTGATTAGTTCAAACGTGAAACTTCAACTAAATTTTAAACTCACAAATGAATGTGAGAAAAATAACGACAGTCAATCAACCATCAAAGAGAAAAGAACAAATTCAAAATAAAGGATTAACAGAAGTACTGATACTTAGACAAAGAAACAGAAGAAAATCAATCAGATGAAAATGCAAACTAGAATTAAAAATGTTAGATACCTCTGAAAGATCATTAACAAAACGTCCCAGGTTTGGCTTTAGAGCTAAGTTAATTCTCGGAATATACATTTAGTCATATAGATAGGAATAGGAACCGTATTTTAAAACTATCACATCAAGCTAACTTCGGAAGGCGTGAAAATAAACGCTCTACACCAAACCGAACTCGTTTTATCCTAGCATCACTGGAGAAGCAGGTAAATATATTTATCCCAGCTGGTGCCAAAATAAAATATCTGTTTCCTTCTCTAAATTATGGGGAAGCTTTGGTACGAAGTTTCTGAGGGAAAAACCTTCCTCAATTCCTGAAAGAGAGGTGTGTGAGAGCATGTTTTTTTTATTTTATGTGCATATATGGGCACAAATCGTTAAATCAATACTAGTACATAGTGGATGAAGTTTGCTTGGACATCAGTTTGGGAGTAAAAGGTAATATCTGTTTTACGTTTTCTGTTGTGTTTCTGCATTTGATTTTTTATTTTTATTTTCATATAATGGTATACACTTAAGTATCGGAATTATAGTCCTATGTCAACCCATCATCTATCGCACGGAATTCAGATTATATCGAAGCCAAGGTATAAGAGTTTGCATAAAGTGTACAGTTTTTTCATTTGTCTATAAAACAAGTAAAGAAATTTAACTGGGAAGCGTGCAGACAGAGGATGGAAAGTGCGATATCGAGTACTAAAGATGCATTTGCATGGCCAAGGACGCACTTCAAAATTTAACCAGAGTACGGAATGACAGGAAAATCTCAAGGGGGGGGGGCTTGATGAAACAGAATTGTGGTTTTAAAGAAGGATGTTGAGGATACCATGAACTGAACATTTGACTAATGAGGAAGTGCTACAGAGGATGGAAACGATGGGAAAACTCATACTTAAGATAAGAAAGATACAGATGATCTTTCTAGGACATGTAATGAAGAAGGAGGGCCTGGAGAATTTAATACTCACATAGAGAAAAAGAGAGACATGGAAAAGCAGCGCGTGATTAACTTGATAAGTCTGAGCAAATGGATGGCAGAGCGGGGTTTGAGAGAGATACCAAGAGGGATGTGCGTTGTGGTGCAGTGGATATCGGCTCGGAACGAGAGATCGGGGAGCGGAGTTCAAATTCCAGTTGAATTCATTGCATTCACTTACGCGCAAATACCCTAGGGAAAGGTATTAGTCCGGCTCTTCCTTCAAATTATGGGTTCAATAACAGGAAAGATAATTCTATAGCCTTGGCTGGCAACCAGTCTAACGCAGAAAACATTGGCAAACTACTGCAGGATAGTCTTCTGCCCAGTCAGTCATGTCGCGAAAGAGACATGATCGCCCAAAACGTGTTTCACGTATGGCACTTAACTGACTGACCAAAACGAAGAACTTTAAGAAAGACAAGAGACAGAACGGAAGTGGAGGTCTATTATCGCCTACGTCCTGACGGAAAACGATACAGTAAGAAGAATACGTATGTTATGGAAGCCATGTGTAGAAATATTCTTATGTCACATCCTACCATCGCTATCTATTTATAAATGTTCGTCAGGCTGTTTGTTCGCCACTTTCGCCTGTCCCTTTTTTATTCCCTTGATATATCCTGTAAGTGTCCGATTTTCCAAGCCTCCTTTCTTCAATATGTGTTTAAATAAATTTAGCTGTCCCTTTCCGAAAAACTAACACTGTGAATAATATTGTCAAAACCGTTTACGTTTACTTCTATGATATTTTGAAATAGGTTTTTCATAAAAATCCAAATCAAAATCAAAGAATTTCTCACTATTGTTAGATGAAATCCGCGCTGATTGACCATATCGTCAGAGGCTCAGCCCACCACACTCGGCAAATTAGTGAAGCTAATTTTTAAAGCAAAGTTGGCTTGGATAGCTGCAGAAACTGAGGAGTTCAACTGCCATTGAACACTTATGCTTTTGGGGCTGCTCAGTTGACCACGTGTCTTCTGGGGTTGTCTGTCTCCTAGACCAATTGTCACCCAAGATATATTTACCCCTAGCTGGAAAAAGACGGATTTTTACATTTCTCAATGGTATTTTTATTTGAGCAAATGTAACACACTTCATTCACTGAAAAAATCATTGTATTGATTCAGTATAACCAAATATTGAAAGATGATCGATTCATTAGGAAGTTTTTTACTGGTGGGAAGTGCGACTAGATTCCCAGTAGGCTTGCATAAGACCTGTCAACCTTCTTTTCGGAGAACGGCCATCTAGACCATTGAAGTAGAATGGACGCCATAGCGATGTATGCAACTAGTATGGATATGAAACAACAATGCGTTGACGAGAGCTTTCTAGACTAATGGTCAGATCAGTTTGTTTCTTTTCATGGAATCAACAAACACATGACTGTAAGTATTGATTTTATTTATTTTGTTTTGCATTTGTAGCAAAAAATCGTAAAGGAATATTTTTCAAATTTATTTTAAAAGAATATTTTCATGTAACAGACTTGTAATTACAAAAATTACTGTCTAATTATACTTTTACTTCTATGGGCTCTGTCCTTTTAAGAGGTAGGCGATCACGGTTTTCCAAGTTACCCTGTCCCTGGTGGCTCTTATCACGCTTTCTCCACCCAGCCCACGTTCTGACACTCATCTCCTCAGGCCATTCACATATGCATTGTGGTGCAGTGGATTTTTTTTTAATCATTTCACCCCGATCAAGGCGGAAACGCTACTGATGTGCAGGGGGTTACATAAATGTAAAAAGATTAATTAGAAAAGAGTGAGGAGTACAAAGTAGTTAGAAAGGAACAATAGAAAGCAGGTGCGATGACAGATACGTAGGTGGAGAGAAAGGGAAGGTTATACAGGGGTGGGGAGAGAGCTAGAGTCCAGGTTTAGTAGATGAGTATTGACTTTAGCATTTAAATTTCTGGAGGTTGTAGCCGTCAGGAAAGCAAGAATACGGGAGCGAGTTCCACAGGCGGGAAGTGCGAGAGAAGAAGCTGCAGGAGTAGAATTGATATCTACTCGGAATGACAAATCCGGGAGCAGAGTTCGAATTCCAGTTGAATTCCTTGTATTCACTTACGCACAAATACCCTTTGGAAAGGTATTAGTCCGCCTCTTCCCTCCAGTTATGGGTTAAATAATAGAACAGATTGGGTCCTATAGCCTTGGGTGGCAACCGTTCTACCGTAGAAAGCATCAGCAATCTTCTACGTGATAATCTTCTGCCCAGTCGGTCATGTCTCTTTTTGCAACATGATCGGATAAAAGGAAAGTTAATCAAAACTTTTACAATGAATATATTTACAGAAAAATCACAGGTGAAGTTATATTACGGCGTTAGGAAAGCGTTCAGTTCTCGCGAAATGTTCCTGCTTCTTACTACTTTGTTACGCAATGGGAATGCATCCTTCGTAAGACTCATCAAACTTCCGTGTCTCATAACTCTGGGGAACAGTTATTCAGTAACTTTGAGTTGCATTGGATATTTTAACTGATTCTGAAGGGATTTTAGGCACTGATTTCAAATCTGAAATTAGTTTTTCTCTACAAGCTCTAGTTTGTATGCATTTTGAAGTTACTGAATTTGTACAAATGTGAACTTGCGTAAACCATGTATAAGCATTTTCACGTTCAAATATATAGATAGCTTCTAATATTTTTATCATTCGTATCAAACATGGCTTCCAATATTTTGATCAATCGTGATCAAACATGGCTTCCAAAAATAGATATCGTTGCAGAAACAAGCCTGATGTCTTCTGCTACATATGTTGATGCTACACACTCAATCGTCAGAGACATAACATATCCTCGTTCGTCAAACGTGCCTACAAGGCATATTTTGAAGTTAATCTTGGTGATCAAGACAAGCAATGGGCTCCTCAGTTCGCGTGCCACAATTGTGAGGACATATTTCGAGACTGGACCAAACGAAAACGCCAAAGGAATCTGCCTTTTGAAGTTCAAGTGATTTGGCGCGAACCCACTAACCATGTAACTGACTGTTATTTCTGCAGAGTAAACACAACTTAAAAATAAATAAAAATGTCAAATGGCATAAAATCTATAGCTTGCTGACTAAAACCGAGTTCAAATTTGAAATTAACCCATTCAAATTGATTATAGAAGGGTCTTTTTTTAAATCCAACGAAACGAGTGTTCCCCAGTGTAATCAATCTTTTCTCATCAATTACCATATTTTCAACGCCTCATTCATGATATAAATTTCGCGTATCTAAATCAATGCGCTGACATATGACTTTTTGAATTCTCTCTTTCTTTGGAAGCGTGCATGTGATATCCCATATATGTGGCTTATTCTATAGCTTACGTTTACACATTTTATAGCTCATGTGATATAAAATATGTCCTGCTTTTCAGATGAATGCGTTGAAAATTTGCTTCTTCTTGAGGCCTGATAAGCAAACGATTCCTGTTAACATTGTTGACTTAACCTATATTTTATCCCTTACACCCGATGTTATTTTCTTGGCTAACCACTGAGTCATCGCGATTCACCAACTCCTGCACCGTCGACACTTTCTCCTTTCCCTTCAAAACAACCATTTTTCACGGCTGGATGTCCCCTGCCTTCAATATTTCCCTCTGCCTCATTTACCGGCCCCCATCTCACAATTGATGTTTCTTTCATTTTTCCCACTAAGTACTTTTTCTTTTTCATATTTTTTTTATTGTGTCATTATTTTTTATATTTAATCTTCCTTTAAGTAAACAACTAACACTTCTGCCTTCATCAGATTATTTTGTTTTGTTTTTGTTTTAATCATTTATTGTTTGTGTATTTTTCTTGTCCTTTTTTATTTTTACTACCTAATTCACTGTTCACTTTTTTCATAATATTTCTAGGATTTGGTCTAGTTTTCATAAAAGTCTAATATTTAGTTTCTCTTTTATTGCTAAAACGTCCTCATCACTTTTTCTCATAGTAAATCTCTTATAGTCTCCATTTTTCTTCGTTCTAGTCTTTTCCTTTTTGCTAAGAATTACTTTACCCTTTTTTGATAATTTATTCCTTTTTGTCTTCTTAACTAAGTAAATTTGTCCTCAGATTTCTTTTCCGGTTAACACCATTCCTGATTTTCTCTTCCGTTTTTTTTCTTTTCTACCCATCACTTCAACTTTCTTCCACTGTGTGCTTTCGTTTCCTCTTCTGCTTCTTTCCCCACTTCTCACTAGCAGCCCTTTTTTTCATGAAAAAATTATCTGTCTTTTGTCTTTGCCTGCAACTCCATTTACCGAATCATCCGTGAGACACACTGATATTTGAAATATTTTCATCAACTGCGAAACTCTTCTGTCTCCTGGCTACAAAGTCTCGCCCAGATATTCCCAATTCTCGCAGCACGACAAGACACATATATTTCTTGCCTTATTTCCACGTCAAAATAGGTTCAATACAGAATAAACATTAGATTTGTCTTCATCGTCGTGTAGTTTTATTCGCATGATTGGATAAGACAAAATATGCCGGAGGTGGCCACTAAGAGATCTTGCAACGGAGTACTCGTTACTTTCACATATGACAGATACAAATATGTAGATATTTAGAGTGTTATTTTAATACATTTTAATATATTTTAACTCTGCATAAAAAGCAATTTTTCATTCATAGCAAATTTACAAGCTACAAACAAGTATGCCTACGCGCACAAAAAACACAACCACACGCACATAAACACATGCAACCCCAACA
>JBBBDQ010000256.1:7535000-7747500 GCA_037127315.1 Ascarosepion bandense | reverse complement strand
GTGAAATATAATTTTCTTCTTCCTTTACTAGATTTCGTTTCGTATGTAAAGGTTAGTTGTGAAGAATTCCGATCGTCAAGTATTGAAAAGCGCTGATACAGAAAAAAGAGAAAAACAAAAGATAAGAGTGTCAAAAAGAAAATAAAATGGTACCAAATTTAAAATAACAGAATATCTATATATGTCTATATGTATATATAAGGTATATATGCGATATATATGTATACTATATATAGAAAATACATGTATATAATATATATATATATATATATATATATATAATATAGATACAATATATATATATATATATATATATACAGAGAGAGAGAGAGAGAGAGAGAGAGAGAGAAAGAGAGAAACTTTTGTTTTCTACGAAATTTCACAGATGTTATCCTTTATATTTTGCTTTACCGGGTCTGTTACCCCCCCTGCTAAATCGTAAATATAGGGGCGAACTTTTTCTGCTTCACCCGAAAGAGCAAATCGTGGGAACTTCAATTCGGTAACAGCACGATTTCTGACCTTGCCTCTCTTTCTTTCACCTTTTCTCCATCTGTGGTTTCCCATCTGACATTCTTCATTTTATCTGTAGGCCAAACGTTTCTGCTTATTTCTGCACAATCAATTTTTATTTATCTCACTTGTTGGGAGAGGGGGCTCATAAAAATAAATTTGGTAGTTATCAGGATGAGTTCCGATTGCTGGTGAAGTAGTGTGTGCCTATGGACAGCCCACCGGTTTGTGGAGGCTTTTGTGGAATTGACTGCTATTCCTGACAACATTTTTTTTCGTTTAATTAAAAATCTAATTTTTATTCTACGCTATAATAGTCGGCGTATTATAGATATTGCTTGCCTAGATAGAGTTTGGAATTTATTCTTTTATTTGTTTCTATCCATTCGATTTTTTCTCACTACTTATATTTTCTCTTTTTGTATTCTTTGCTTCATAGCTGCCGTGATTTGGCGCGCTGATTATTAGTGTGAACAATGCACTGTAGATTCAGTCTTCTTGAACCTTACAGTTCTATCAAGAAGCAACAGAGATTCATGATAATCTTTATTAATATTTACTATAGTTTTCTTCCTATTTCTTCGTCGTTCCCTGCCCTCCGAAATATAGAACATAAAGCGTGTGATAAAACCAATAATGCAAAATAGGCTGAAACAATCATAGGTTTGTATATATATATATATATATATATATATATATATATATATATATATATAAGAGACAATGAATGTGTATTATGTTTAATCATGAGCTTAGAACAAAATTAATAAAAGATATCCAAATGTTTGTCTTTATTTTCAACTGAAATTAAAGCCAAAATACGACGTTTAGAACGGCTCATGATTAAACATAATAGACATTCATTGTCTCTTATATTTAACAGTATATGTTTAGAAATTTATTTGCTGCCTCGATGCACTACATACATATATATATATATATATATATATATATATATATATATATATATCGGTGACTGAGGTCTGAATATTTCAATTCGATTTCATGTGTGTACGTGAGTCTGGTTCAAAGTAATATATTCAATTTAACTGTTAAGATATGTTTAAAAAAATACATGCATATGAGAAACAGTAAAGTGTGATACAGAAGTCTAATGATGCGTAAATTGTCTTCCAGAAGCTAAGCAAAATATTAGTAAACAGGAAAATCTTGTTAAAAATAAAGAGAATGTTATATCTGCCTATCTTTATGCGAGCAGCGAAAACTGGATAATGTAATTATATATTAGAAAAATTTGTTCAACATCATAAAAGTGTTTCTGAAGAAAAATGTTGAGAATACCATGGAGTGAACACATGAGCAGTGTCGGAGTTTTAGAGAAAATGGAAGTAATGTTTTAATAATTCACCAGAGATGTCCTTTGTGCAAATACAATGGAGGACATTTGTGTACACGTTGAGCTAACCTTTAGTCGGGATTTATACTACTAGTGCTCTCTCAGTGGTATACTGCCTTTTTCTATGTCCTCGTACCAATTCTGAAACACGGTGTCCACAAATAAACGACATTTAATTTTTTACGTTCCCTGAGAGATGGAGCTGCACAATCTTATCATTTATTGGTTTGTCCTGCTTAGTCTAGTTTCACAACCTTCCAGTAAAACAATGCCTCAATTTTTGCCCTTCGCTTAATATTGACAGATATTTGCATTTGTTTTGAATTTTAAGTCTTATGAACTTCCGCTTTTGAATTTTATTAACTTAATAGAGTGTTGCATAATCATAAGACATGTGTTAATATGGGAATAGAAAACTTTCTTATTTCAGAGTTCCTTTTTTTGAACGTTAATGTTTGATGTTTGCTTGTGCCATTTATCATGGACGTCATTTGGGAAATTTAGTTCTAAACCTCTTAGTTTATATTTTCGAAGAAAAAAGCTGGTGGCTAAAGATGTCCGATAAGTATTTTACTGGAATGCTCTCAGCTAGAACTTGTCGGCTAAGTTCATTCACTTTACTACTGTTTATTAAACTTTACTAACAGTCAGGAAAGCACTTTTTTGGAATAATTATGTCGTCGGATAATGAAGAATATATATATATATATATATATATATATATATATATAGCGAGACAGTAATAGTTACGGTTCGAATTATTCTTTTGGGTCAGTCAGTCAGTTAAGTGTGATACATGATACACGCTTTGGGCGATCATGTCTCGAAGGAGACACGACTGATTGGCTAGAAGATTATCCCGCAGTAAATTGCCATTGCGGCAGACTGGTTGCCAGCCAAGGCTATAGAAACCAATCTGTTCTATTATTTAACCCATAACTGGAGGGAAGAAACGGATTAATACCTTTCCCGAGGGTATTTGTGCGTAAGTGAATGCAAGGAATTCAACTGGAATTCGAACTCGGCTCCCTGATTTGTCGTTCCTAGTTGATATCCATTGTACCACAACGTACATCATTGCATCAAAATGTACATCTATTCTGTTGGGTGGTTAGTGGAAATAACTGGGGATCCATATGCAGTTTTTGGGATATCTTATATTGCTGTTGTTAACATTTGTATTCCTCATTTATTATGCATCATAGTCTTATTTGTTAATCGGTAATTATATAACGTTTACTTTTGTATATGCGTGGTTTCGTATATTATTCGTTTGTTTATTACTTACATAATTTCCATACTTACTATTGTAGAGAAAATAATACACCCCTAGTAACACAAGTGACCTACTAACAATAAGGACAATAACAAGGCAAAAATGCAAAACAAAGGCGAGTTGAATTAGGAGTAAATTCAGCAGTTAAGTTATTTAATGAAAATAGACGCAAAGCAGGAGAAGAAACCAAAGTTAGTGGGGGTGCCGGGTGACTCGTCTTCTGTCAGTTTTCACCTCATTTAAAAAATTCATTGCCCCCACCTCCAGTGTCACGTATTTTGACAACCCACCCCATAAAAAAATGACCACTCTTGAAGAGAAACCTACTCCATCTCCTCCAGTTAATTCCGCTCCATCCACGCCAGTCTCCGTGCCTAAACTTACAACTTCTCAGTCTTCTCATAAACAAGACTCTTCAAAAAGTAAAAAGAAACCCAACAAACTCTGACAAAGCAGAAATAGCAAAAACGATCAAACCACATCTTGCCTCAGAGAACATGTTTGCCGTGTATCAGAGCATCAGTGTAAAATCTTTGGTCGATTCGAAAAAATGAAAACATCTACGTAACTTAGATATAACCAATTGAATTTGAAATTAAAGAACACCGGAAATTTCCAGGAGTGATTACGTGAACAAACTACAACAATATTGTGCTGCGAGGATCTTGTTTATTTTGTACCTTTCCCTGTATAGAGCAATAAAGGCGGACATATGTTCATGATTCCTTTCATAATTTGTTAACCAAAGAGCTTGGTCTTAGCTGCCCAGTTTAGCCGACTTTCCTTGCCTGGAGATATATCAGACACTTGGATATTTGTCAGGATTATTTCACATATACGTCACGTTTTTCTTCATGTGCCATATCCTTACAGAACTTAGGCAATCACGGACTTCAACTTTGATCTGTCTCTTGTCGCCCTCAATAATCTTCCTCCTGGTATCACACCCGATCCCGCTCCGCCATCCTTTGCTCAGGAATGTCTCGCTCTGCTTTCTTTTCTCTATTTTTTTTTCTATCCTTAATGTGAGTAGGTAATTCCCCAGGTCATCCTTACTGATTACGTGTCCCAGAAAGTTAATCTGTCCCTTCCTGATGTGAAGTATGATTTTTTTTTGCATCCTCTTCAAAACGTCATCGTCAGTATCTTTGAAATGTTTCTGGAATATTACCTTTCTGCTTCCTCAAGCCCCTCCTTCATCCATGATAATATAATCATGCATTCACCTTCGTACAGAAAAACAGATATCACATAGAAATCCAGCACAGTTTTCTCTATTTCTTATGAGATATTCCTGTCTCTCAGTACTCTGGTTAGCTTATGAAATGCATTGTTGGCCATGCCAACATTTCGATCTCGTATGTCGCACTTTCTATTACCTAAAAAATACTTAAAATTGTAAACGCTAGAAACGAATTTGACTTTATCTATTGTATTTACTGTATTTATTTAATTCATGTATATTTATTTTTTTGGTTATTTTTAGTTTCATGATAACATTTCTTTAAATATATGATTTGCGGATAATAATCTATACCTATTTACACCTGTTTGCAATCTGAAAAAATATTATGGGATATATATTCTTTTAGTCATACTTTTATTATCAAACGGCCTTTTTTTTTGTTCCAGTACGGATAAACGAACGCCTCATATGGATTGTTATAAGTGAAAGTAAACATTTTAGCGAATCTTTTATGTGCAATCTGGTGCCAATAATATGTTCCAAAATAACCTTAACTCTGCAGATTCATTCTTTGATAGTTTTATATGTTAAAACAATATGAAAACGTGTATTTCGTTTAGAAAGTAGAAATAAAACGTTGCATTTATTGCTAGCGAAAATAACATTTCAGTTATGTCGTGTTTCCGAGTCAAGTCAGTCTCATTTCTTAAATTCAGACAGCGAGGACATCGTTGGGTGTTATATACGGTCTTCGAAATCAGTTCTAACACCTGAGCGTCTCGATGCCCGGCTTTTGCATACCACTGTTACATCGTCTTGGAGTTTACAAGCATATCATGACTTGGGTGGCAATGAAAAGTGACATCAAGTCTGCGATTTTAGTCTACGAGTATGAAATTCTCCGCTCAAAGAAACAGAGGAGAAGAACTATAACAGAAAAATTCCACGAAGAACTACAGTACAACTGGCTTTCTACTAGACCTACATGTTCTACTTGCGGGCTTTATGGGAAAAATAACTGGTTATTTTTTATTCGGCTATAGTAAATATAATTTATGTCTTGTACTACCCTGAATTTTTATCTATCTATCTATCTATCTATCTATCTATCTATCTATCTATCTATCTATCTATCTATCTATCTATCTCTGGCATTTTAAATACCTTTCATCCATGGTGATACGCTGATATATTTGCATAGATATCACTACGAGACTTTATAATGTAATTAGATACGGTTGTTATTTGAAGGCTTTCACATGCCTAAAAAATCTTGATATGAGTAGATATATATAGTATATATGATCTAATGATTCGAGCATATATACAGTAGAATCTCATATCTATTTCAAAATTGTGGATTATTTTTATGAAATATCCATTCTATTAAGATTAGATTTAATTTGTACCTTCATATAAAGTAGTAATATTTTTGAGAAATTATAATGACATATTTTAATGTTATATAATTGTGAGAGTATATTATAGACTTACCCCAAACTGAATATGGATAATTTGCGAGAGAAAAAAACCTTTTTGGATTATTAATGCTAATAAATTTGAACGTTATAAAAATAGATCTCATACGATAGATATACTGTCGCCATTTTATATTTTCACTTTTACGCATGCGTGTTTTTTGGTTTGAATTTGTCGACTGCATAGTAGAAGAGTGTCAGTTATGCAATACCTGTGATAAAAATGCACCATGACGCAATTCTTCTTTTTCTTCTATGTGCCATGACCTTTCATGACGTAGGCTTTCATGAGTTTCCATATCTTTTTATCCCTGGTGGCTCTTAGCATTCTTTCTCTCGCTACCCCACCCAAAACCCGCTCTGTCATCTCTCTGTTCAGGCCCTTCAAATATGTTATCCGCTGCCTTCTCTTGTTCCTTTTTTCCCTCTATCTGATTTATGAGTATCAGATTCTCCAAGCCTGCTTTTCTCATCTCATATCCCAAAAACTTCAGCTGTCTCTTTTCCAGGCTCAGTCTTAACTTTCTTTTCGTTTCCATCCTTTTTAAAAACTCAAAATTGCTCACATGTTTGATCCATGATATTTGCAGCATCCTTCTATAGAACCAAGTTTCAGTTGCTTAAAGTTTTTCATTAATCTTTGATGATACTTTCCTGCATTCACTGCCATTTTGAAAGACAGACATCCCATAGCAATCCAGTACGCTCTCCTTTGTTTCTAGTTAAAATGTCCTGTCTCTTAATACACTGTTCAGGGTGAAAACTTTCGTCATTCTCAAGTCATCACGGGGTTAGGTAAAATAGTTGGTGAGTTTAATAGAATTTTATGAAAGAAAATGAAAGATAAATAATCTGTTAGCGATATCTGATGAAAATATGTAGGCGCATATTGAGATTTAAATCGTATCTCAAATGATATAAGCAATGTGTGTTTTCACGTCAGCGAAACGTGTATTTTATATATACATCTAAAGTTCCTCATGAATATTTTCTTAACTTTTCCATAGGTTTTACAAAAATATTTATTAATTATTAAAATATTAATGATTGGACAAATTCCTATACCTTGTTCTCGTTGAGAAAATTGTCATTTTACTCTTGCAGCCAGTGGGTTTGACCAATGACTGAACGAATTCAAATATTTAAATATCGGTGTTTTCGATAGAGAGAATTTTTCATATGCACAAATTTGTCCATAAAAACTGCATTTGAATCAACAGATATTTCCACTCAGTACACACTAGAATAATTCGAACCATAACTATTACTGCCTCTCTCTCTCTCTCTCTCTCTCTCTCTCTATATATATATATATATATATATATATATATATATATATATATTGTCATCCGCAGACAGATCTGTTTCGATGAGCTGAAACAGACAGATCTGTTTCAGCTCATCAGTACGGTTAGACTCCGATTGCTACATAACCCAGGCTCGAAACCCGACTGAACTGGCGTCAGTCGGTGACTCTAATGTAAAATCCTTTGTAAAATAAAGGCGGAAGCTGATGATGGTTCGCCTGAAATAGGACTATGCTTCCAATGTACTATGAAATAACGTGTCTACCTTAATTTATATATATATATATATATATATATATATATATATATATATATATATATTGTGTGTATTTTGGCAGCATTTTTCATTAATGCAGGTTTCATTGAATAATATAGACAAGTTTTTTCTATTAATTTTGTGTAGGAACCGTTAGTACCGTCTGATATACTTGATTGTGATATCGTTGAAAGACAACAAAAAATCACTGTAATTGTTGATTTTTCTATCGGGTCTAAGCTTTCGGCTCACATAATCCATTATCAAAGAATAGTTTATTGATGCTTTACATGATCCAGCAGCCAACACACAATCACCACCTTGAAATATAAATGAAGCCTTGTGAAAAGGCAAATTGAAATAGCGAAAGAAAATCTAGACACACTATACAAGAACAAACATGACCTCTACAACAAACTGAAAGATATAACTACCCCAAACCAACTAGAAGAAATAATGCTCAGACTATCCAAAATCACCGTAAAATCTGAAGTTGAACACCGTGCTAAAATTGTAAAAAAACTTAAGACACTATACAATGGCACGATCACTCTTCCAAAAAAATTAGATAAATTCATAAATCTTTCCAATCAGGAACTAACTAAGCACCAAAAAGAATTACTCAACCTTGGACCTAACTGCCATATATACCGTAAGTATAACCAGCTTACTAAAAAAATTGAAATAGAAACGCTCTATCAAAGCATCACTAAACTATTCTTTGATAATGGCTTATGTGAGCCGAAAGCTTAGAACCGATAAAAAATCAACAATTACTGTGACTTTTTGTTGTCTTTCAACGATATCACAATCAAGTATATCAGACGGTACGAACGGATCCTACACAAAATTAATAGACAAAGCTTGTCTATATTATTCAATGAAACCTGCATTAATATATATATATATATATATATATATATATATATATATATATGCACAACGGTTTAATTATAGTAGAGAGAATATATATATCCTTCGCCATCCGACGACATAAATGTTGCTAAAAAATAAAAGTACTTCGATGACTGGTTACTAAATGGCACTAAAGGAAATGAACTGAGCCGACTCGGCTTCGAAAAGAGGATTCTAGAAAAATAGATAACGAACGTCTTTAATCACCTGCGATTTTCTACGAAAGTATACCCTACGAGGTTTACAGCTAAATATACCGAAAGACATCCGTGATAAACGGCACGAACAAACATCAAATATCGACGTTGTAAAACATATCTTGTGATTATGCAATACTCCGTTCAGTTAGTATAATTCAAAAGCTGAAGTTCATAAGACTTAAAAATAAAAACAAATACAAACCTCTGTCAATATTAAGCGATGCGCAAAAAATGAAGCATTGCTTTAGTGGAAGGTTGTGAAACTAGACTCAGTAAGTGAAAGCAATAAATGATTAGATTGTGTAGCTGTAGCACTCAGGGAACTTGAAACTTTGGATCATTTCCGACTGAATTCCAGACTTACCCGAGAAGATTATTAGTAACTTAGGAAAATTGATCATTAAAATTAAAAGATACTAAACGTTTCCAATTTTTAATTCTATTTGTTTTAAAAACACCAGTCACTCAGTTAAGTGCCATATGTGATAAACGTTTGGGCGATCATGTCTCGAAAAAGACATGACTAACTGGGCAGATGATTATCCTGCAGGTTATCATTACTTTCTTCAGTAGACTGGTTGTCGACCAAGACTATAGAACAAAATATGTCCTGTTACTGAATCCAAAATTGAAGGGAAGTGATTAATACCTTTTTCAATGGTATTTGCGCGTAAGTAAATGCAACTGGAATTCGAACTCGGTCCCAGTTTCCAGTTTAAAAATAATATGCTGCCTAAATACACTAAATTATATATATATATATATATATAAGATAAGATAAATGATAGTATTCAGGTATGCTATATTTATGTGAAATATTGTTAGAAATTAGCAGCGACAATGTGTTTCAGCACATAGTCATTTGAATGATTTTAACCATGAAACAGACTGTGGCCAATAAATGTTGAGTCAATGGATACTTTCATATATATATAATGGAGAGAGTGATGTGCGTTTTGGTGAAGTGTATACCGACTCGAAACGTAAAATCTAGTTGAATTCATTGCATTAAATTACGTGCAAATGCCCATTGGAGAGGTAATAACCCATCTCTTCCATTAATCTATAGATTAAATAACAGGAGAGTTTGGGTTCTATAGTCGTGGTTGGCGACCAGTCTAGCGCAGAGATTTGTGCCAACCTATTACGGGAAATATTTTTTTGAGATATGATGCAACAAGAACTGACAGGTTACGACGCAGTATATTTAAAAATGATATGATAGATGAAAAATCGATATTCGAAAAAATGATGATAAATGGAATTAAAAAATAATAGCTTAAATAATAATAATAATAATAATAATAATAATAATAATAATAATAATAATTTTTTTTTCAACAAATAATAATAATAATTTTTTTCAACAAATAATAATAATAATTTTTTTTTCAACAAATGTCTCTCTATTTGAATTTTTCCTTTTCTCAATATGAAATTTTGTTTTAATATAAAGAGGATTTTTTTTTCTTTAGATATTATAAATTTTTTTTTTTAAACAAACTACTCTAGTAATATTGATGTTTTGTTTCGTTGAGCCGTCTTTCTCCTTGAATTCCAATCGCGTCTATGTCAGATGTTGCTTGGCAGCCCATTTAGGAGAAGGAAAACTCCGAACAACAACCCGCAACTCAAGGTGTTAATCGTGCCGAGGAGTGAATGGCTACTGCGTTATGAGGTCACAAACGATTCCCTACAGGCTTCGGGACCCTGTTTGTAAAAGACCGTTACCCAACGTGCCGGGCAACTTTGGGTGGACTTTTGGACCCGTGCGTCACTCGTGGGAAAAACATGAAAAATACAAATAGAAATAAAAAGTCCAGTATGGCTCTTCCAGTGGATAAACAGGGAGCCTGTCCTTCAGGAGGGAACCTACCTGAGGTCGAAAAATCTGCCATAGGAACAAACTCCTACACAAAGAATGTATCTTCTGGTCCCCACAACCAGGATAATCCTAATGATGGTCTTGAAAATTCTCCAGCTAGATCTACAACCGTATATTTAAAGAAAGAAAAAATAAAATGGTCTCGTGAGGAGTACAAAGTCGTTATGACTGCATTTCATGAAGCGTTACTCAAACCTCAAAAAAACATGACTCGCCAAACATATGACATATGGCGTGAAAAAGTTGATCAAGCAAATAGAAAGTATATTGACGAAAATAAATTGGCCAAAGTACGTAGGTACATTATTCGTAATAACCGACTGACAGAGGCTGAAATTCACGAAATTAAAAGAATTGTAACAAGAAGAGTCGAATCAACAAAATATGAAAAGGAACCGGAACCAGAAATAAAAAGTAATAACATCAAACAAATCACAGGTCATAATGTAGAAACCGTGAAACACGCAAATCACTGCGAAGATAATGATGTAAGATTAAAAGTGCTGGAAAGGTGTGATCTGAGTCTGAGTCAGTTAAAAGACTAAAATAAAATGAGTTCAGAACACATCGAATTATTTGACGGAAAATAAGAACAATATACAGGAAGTCAAGATAGAAATAAAAAACCAGCTAAGTCAAATACAAAGTATTACAATGGAGGAACGTGAACAGCTCCCAAAATTCCAAACAACAAAACAAAACCTCCGAACTATTAAATTGTACAATGCAGCACTGAAATCAATACTGGATGAAGACCCTCATACAAATCTTAACGAAATAATATATGCATCAGCAACAGCAGCAACAAGAAAATTAAACATCAAAATAAAAACAAGGCAGTCACGCAGACGTGAAGATCCACCTTGGAAAATAAAATTCGAAAAAGAAATCGAACAACTAAGAAGTGAACTGTCAGTACTGGATGAACTGAGTAGAGGAATAAATGTAAGAACTAGGAAAAGAAGAAGAGCCGAAAAAAAATATAACATCAGGAATGAAAATGACGTCTTATCAAATAAAGAAAAAATAAAGCAAAAAATCCAACTGAAGGCTCAAGGAATAAGACGCTATGAAAAAAGAGCAAGATTTTACAGACAAAACAAGATCTTTCAGACTAATACTAAGAGATTTTACAGGGAAATAGGTAAAAAAAGAATTGAAGTGACAGTACCCCCCAGAATGGAAGAAGTCACACAGTTCTGGGAAAAGATATGGGCTTGCCCTAAAGAACTTAGCAAGGAAGTACATTGGATTACGCAGGAGATAGAACGAATGAAAAATAAACCAGAACAGACATGGTCTGGAATTACAGAAGATGATGTTAAATTTGCACTAAAAAAAACACAATTGGAAACCCCCAGGTATAGATAAAATTCCTAACTTTTGGCTATATTATTTAAATGCAGCACATAAAAAAATAGCCAAAGAACTCCAAGAAATGGTTGACGATCCCACTAAAATTCCTGCATGGATGACAAAAGGAATTACATTTCTTCTACCCAAGAATGGTGACACAAACAACCCGAAAAACTACAGACCAATTACATGTCTTCCGACAACATATAAACTACTAACATCTATTTTAACAAAACAGACATATTTATTCTTAGAAAGAAATGACATGATACCGCTTGAACAAAAAGGGTGCAAACGTGGCTGTTATGGTTGTAAAGACCAATTGCTAATTAACAAAATGATCCTGGAAAACTGCTACAGTACAAAGAAAAATCTTAGTATTGCCTGGATAGACTACCGAAAAGCATTCGATGGTGTGCCACATTGCTGGATTTTAAAGACTTTAAATATATACAAGATATCGCCCGTCATCATCAATTTCATCAAACAGTGCATGTCTATATGGAAAACAACCCTTTACCTCAATCATATAAATGGAACCTATAAGTCTGATGAAATAAACATCAAAAGAGGTATATTTCAAGGTGATTCTTTATCTCCCTTACTATTCTGCATATCATTAATAGCACTAACCAGTCAACTTAATAAGACAATGTGGTTATAAAATAGGCCAAAAGAAAATAAGCCATCTATTTTACATGGATGACTTAAAGTTATATGCTAAGAATGATAATGAGCTGGAAGGTCTTCTGCAAGCTGTAAAATGCTTCAGCGAAGACATTGGAATGAAATTTAATTTGAATAAATGTGCTAAAGCTACAGTTTTACGTGGATCAATACAAGAAACATCCTCAATTAGCCTAGACCCTGCTGTAACAATAAAAGAATTGAAACCAGAAGAAGCTTATAAATACCTAGGTGTAAATGAGAGCGAAAACATTCACCATAAAAAAATGAAAGAAATAGTGCGTAAAGAGTACTATAGAAGTCTACGAATGATATTAAAAACTGAATTAAATTCACAGAACAGAGTTATGGCCATTAATAGCCTTGCAATCCCAGTTGTCCAATATAGCTTCAACATCTTAAACTGGACTCTAAACGACATCAGGCGAATGGATGCAAAAACAAGAAAGCTTCTTTCTAAGCATAAGATGCATCATCCAAAGGCTGATGTAGACCGTCTATACATACCCCGTAAAGAAGGTGGAAGGGGTCTTATTCAGCTGGAATTGTCATACAAGACAACAACTATTGGCTTACTAACATACATAGAAACAACAAAGGATTGGATGATACAATTAGTAAGGCAACATGAAGAAAGAAAGAAAAAATATTCAATAATAAAAGAAGGCAGTAAATACAAACAAGATTTACAGTTAGCAGATTCTGTAAAAAAGCAAAACACAAGCCAAGAACCAACTATTGCGGCAAAAAATATGAAAATGAAAGCCAAAGATAAAGCTCTTGAAAAGATGAAACAACGCTGGCAAGACAAACCTCTGCATGGCCAATATCCAGTACGTGCCAATAAATCCAATGTTGACAAAGTTAATACTCATCGATGGTTAAGTGCATCTGGATTCAAGTCTGAAACTGAAAGATTTATACTTGCAGCACAAGACCAAAATCTTTTCACGAGAAACTTTCAGGCAAATATTATGCATAATAATATGGATCCAAAATGCAGATTTTGTGATAAACACCAAGAAACAATAGACCACCTAATCTCAGGCTGTTCTGTGCTTGGCCCAAACGAATATAAAAATCGCCACGATAGAGTTGAGCAATATTTACATTGGACAAAGTGCAAACATTATGATAAAGCTGTAAACAAACACTGGTATGAACATCATCCAGCACCGGTTACAGTAATAGAAGATGTAACCATTCTATGGGATTACACCATCTACACAGACAGAAAAATTGAAGCAAACAGGCCAGACATTATTGTTAAAAACCAGAAGGAGAAAACTTGTCTATTAATTGATATGGCTTGTCCAGCGGATTGTAACATAGCAATCAAGGAATTTGAAAAACTGTCAAAATATAAAGACCTAGAAATTGAAATAGAAAAAATGTGGAAATTGAAAACAAGAGTTGTGCCAGTAATAGTAGGTGCACTTGGAATGATAAAAAATGGAACAAAACAACACATTGAAAGAATCCCTGGAAACCCCAGCTTAAGAGACATACAAAAAATTGTCTTATTAAGTACAGCCCACACACTAAGGAAAACTTTATCTATGCAATGCTGAGGATGATAGGGAAGATAGAAAAACATGAAATGGAGCCATAACAACACGCCACTACCTGCCTTAGGTCTCCCCGCAGACTTGGTTGGTAGTGAGACCAAAGCAGAAATCGAAATATGATGAAAAATGACATAATAATAATAATAATAGCCCAAATATGCCTATTTCATAGCCCAAATAAGCTTAGACAATAAACCAAATAAGCTTAGATAATATACTGACATCAGACAATTTATATTTAAACTCTCATCGTTTCTTAAGAAACGTTCCCAATTGTAGTAAAAATTCTGCTCGCCAGTGACAAAAAATGGTAGAAGTATGCCAACGGTCCGAACAATGACGGCTGACCTGTATTTGTACAGTTGGAACGTGTGGAAAAAGCACGCGAAGGTGTAATGATGATGCCAAGAGAGCTGTAGTGCATATAATCAGGGGCAACAAACATGTATACAAAACGCATAAATAGGAAAGATTTTCCATGCATGCATGCATATATATATATATATATATATATATATATATATATATATATATATAAAAGCTTACAGCATTTGCTATTCCAAAACATTCACTCAACTGACAAGATTCTACGCTGCTTACCTTCGGTTCTCGTAAGGAAAACTATGTTTCAATGGCACCTAACCGTAAGCACTTTATATGGCATATATTATCAAGTTTACAGCATCCAGCATTCGAAAGCAAATTTTTAAGTAGATATCGATGAGGCTCGTCTTTGCTTTATATCGATGCTTTTATAGAAACCGTTATTTCAACGTGATCAAACACGCATTAACAAGGACAAGGATACTTTTTATACCCGAACCAGAGTATTGAGAGACAGGAAAATCTCATTGTAAAGACAGAGAAGCGTATTAGATTGCTATGTGATATCTGTCCTTCTGTATGAAAGTGAATGTTCGACGATCTCATCAAGGATGAAAAAGAGATTTGAGACAGCAAAAACGTAGTTTGACAGAAGGATGGAGATATCATGGAATGAGCACCTGGGCAACGATGAGCTGTTGGCGAGGATGCAAACGGAATGAAAACTCATAGTTAGCATGAGGAAGAAACAGTGAGGTGAGAATAAGTGAGAAAAGTGGATCTGGTGAATTTAATACTCAACAGACGGATAGAAGAAAAGAGTGACAGTGGAAATCAGCACAAGACATACTTGATAGTCCTGAGTAAATATATAGCGGAGTGGGGTTTGGAAACGATATCAAAAGGAAAAATATTAAGAGCGACAAGAGACATTCATGTTCACCTACGTCTTAAAGCGACACGGCACATGAAGAAGAATGGCTGTAAGCCACATAAAAAATAAAACGTTGACGCATATCTCATGGGTTATACGAGAGAAATGTTGGTATTGGTTGAAAAATATTCAACTTTTCATCAATACATTTGAAAATACAGCTTATTTATGTTGTATTTGTCTAATTTCAACATAGACACAATCGTTTCTTTTCATGCAAGCGTTATCAAAGTATAAAATAATTTATCAAATAATTCTTTATTTGCATAAGCATTATTGCCAAAGCGTTACATGATAAAGTAAATAACCAGGAGATTTTCGACAGATAAATTTTCATCAATTCCTGCAGTAATGTTCCGACTTTCATCCTAATGAATGGCCTATAAATTTTCACATTTGCTAAATTGTTACATTTTTTAAATATGCAACCACATGAGATCATCAATCGATTTTATTTTTGACTGTTTTTCTTTCTTTCTTTTTTTTCTTATTACCCAAACCTCCTTAGGTCTGGTGAAAGAGAGTAACACTATTTACATTGTTCGGGGAGTTATCCTCATTTTTGTTGTCATATAGACGGCAATTTTGCCATTGTACGTTCCGGTCTTCTTCACGAAATAAAGCGTTCGATTTCTACCTTTCTAAAGAAGACCGGAGCTTACAACTGTCCTGACCAGATATCTCGTCTTCCTTTATATTCCCACCAAACGTGACATGGTTTTACTTTGTCAATTCTATAATTAATTTCATTGGAATTGTTTAGATGCGCTTTGCTCCTTCGTGCTTCAATTTCATAACATTAATTGTTCTACTGGATTGGCAATTAGGTCTCCTTGTTTTATTGATGAAATAACCAGATATAACTAAGATTTATTCTAATAGTTTCTTGTCTCAGGCGTCACTCATGTGAAATTTCAACAATCTGATATGTGCACGTTTTCCAGTTTGTATTTGTTATTGGTCCTGATTGTGTGCATGATTTTTAAGTAGCTACCGTTTATCGAGGAAGATTCCGTGTTTGCATTAGGCAAAGAGAACGTTTAAGTGTTTTTAATTCTAACGTTACAATTTCTTCTTTGAATCATTGTAAATAATTTTTTTAAATATTACTATCATCACCTCCCATACTAAAACAAAAAAAGTACAACATGATATAGAATTTCATGAACAAAATGTTCATTTTGGTGTCTTAGGTACGAAATGTAAACACAATGATATTGGTGAAATATTGATGTGAATGCGTCGGTGACTATGTCTTGGTAGCTTAAATGATTGAAAATATACACCAGTTCACCTATACAGCAGAATAAAACGATATACATTTTTTTCATACGCGTGAACAAAAAACATTATAAATTTACTCTAGGAATTAATTAGACATATCATGATTTACCTAGAATTAAATGTTTGGAAAAAGTTCAGTTAGTATTTAATCAAAGATGCCAATTTTTATATTATAGTTGGCATATTTTTTTTAGAAGTGTTTATTCTTTTTTTTTTTTTTTTTTTTTTTTTATAAGCGTTTCACCCCGAGCAAGGCATGTCACTGCCACTACTGTGCAGGGGGCTACGTAGAGTGGAGAAAGGCTGGTTAAATATAGGAAACAGCAGAGGGTGGGTGATAGGCGGGTGAGGATACCGAGAATGAGGGTTGGGTAGATGAGAGTGTTGTGAGAATAGTTGGGAGTTAGTGTGATAGGAGGTGTCTATTGACCCTACATTTAAACACCTGGAGATTGTAATTGTCGGGAAAGCAGACTTGTGGAAGGGAGTTCCACAGGCGGGAAGCGCGAGAAAAGAAGCTGTTGGAGTAGAATTTACGGCTACATCTCATTTGTTTAACTGTAAAAGGGTGGGACCTAGTTGCTAATCTAGTATCTCGTGTAAATTCGTGCTTAGGCGGCACCAGTGATCTAAGCTCATCGGAGCAGAAGCCATGAAAGTACTTGTAGAAGAGGCACAGGGAAGCTACATCACGCCGGTGTGAGAGCGGCTGCAGCCGGTCTGCCAAGTCAGTATCAACCACGTTACAGATCCTCCTTTGTATTTTGTCAAGAAGCCCAAGGAGAGCAGCAGGGGCACCCGACCAGATATGGCAGCAATATTCAATACACGGGCGGATGGTAGATTTGTATATGTGCAGAATAGTTTCAGGTGGGAAAAATTTCCGGGCCCTGCACAGAGAGCCGACTTTCATAGCAGCAGATTTGGCAATGGATTCAATATAGTCATTCCATTTGAGGTCCGCCGAGAGTGTAAGGCCAAGGAGGCGTAGTATTTTACTCTCTGGGAGGCTAGCCTGTCCCATGCTAATGGGAGGTAGATGCGATAGTCTATGGTGGTTAGTTGATAACAGCTTTGTTTTGGAGGCATTGAAATTTACCAACCATTTCCTACCCCAGGTCACTACGGATTGGAGGTCCCTTTCAAGTGCGGCAGCGAGGTTCACTTTGTCGTCCAGACCTGGTTTCTGATCGATGCGGGAGTAGATCGTTGTGTCGTCGGCATACATGCCAACTTGGGATCTAATGGTGTCGGGGAGATCATTAATGTAGATCAGAAAGAGCGTGGGGCCTAGGATAGAACCTTGAGGGACGCCCGCGTTCGTCTGGTAGTTTTGGGAGGCATGCCCATTTAATACCACCTTTAATGTGCGGTTAGAGAGGAAGGACTGGATGAGGTCAAACAGATGTCCAGTTATCCCATAGCTCCGCAGTTTGCACAAGAGGCCAGCATGCCAGACCCTGTCGAATGCTTTGGAGATATGCAAGGCAACGTTTCGGGCTTCACCATTCTTGTCGAGTGCCTGGTATATGTACTCGGTAATGGTCGTTAGCATATCAGCAGTAGACCTGGTGAAGCGAAACCCATACTGTTTGTCAGAGAGAAGCCCGTTGGTCATAAGGTGATGAATCACCTCGGCGTTGATAATGGCTTCGAAAACTTTGCCAAAGATTGGAAGGAGACTAATAGGACGGTAATTGGCGGGGTCCGAGGGTTCGCCAGAATTCTTAAATATAGGTACTACGCAGGAGGACTTCCAACAGGCAGGAAAGCAGGAAGCAGATAGGCAGAGGTTATAGAATTTAGAGAGGACAGAGGAGAGTTCTGGGGCACATTTCTTCAGTACTATGACTGGGATTCCGTCACCGCCGCTCGCTTTCTGTGGGTCAAGTTGCGCAATTATCTTGGCGACCAGCGAGGGTGAAATGTGGACGTTATTTCGTTGAGCCTTAGTTCTGGGTGGGAAGTCTGGTGTAGGTATTCCTAACGAGTCCAGTGTGGAATTGGTTGAGAATTTACGGGCAAAGCATTCAGCCTTGTCGGCTGGGGAGGTGAGAACTTCAAATTCATTGATTAGTGGGGGTATTGAAGTCTTGTTCCTGCTGAGCACGCTTTTGTAGAGACGCCAGTAATCTTTGGAGCCAAACTTAGAGGATGCTATGCGTTGCCTAATTCTGGTAGCAAACGCCCTCTTGGCTTCGTTCAGTACTTTTTTACACTTGTTCCGTGCTGAGGTGAAAAGGCGCCTGTTTTGGTTCGACGAGCAGCTTCGATAGAGCCGGAAGAAATGGTTCCGGTGGGCAATAGCGGCCGAGCAAGCGGGTGAGAACCAGGGGGACGAATTAGGTTTTAGTTGGAATTTTCTGGCAGGGATAAAAGCATCGATGCCAGCCTTAACCCAAGAGGAGACTTCGGAGGCACAGTCTTCGACAGGAAGATCAAAGACGTTGTTCCAGGGGACGTCGCAGAGGAAGTCCCTGAACGAGTCCCAGTCGGCTCTTTGGTAGCAGTATGATATTCTGCTGGTCTGGTTTTCTTGGGTAGAGTTAGTGCGGATTGATATGTTGACGGAGACTACGGCGTGGTCAGAGTTTCCAAGGGGGCAGAGTTGCCTGGTAGTGCAGGAGTCTGGGATGGAGGTAAAACAAAGGTCGAGTAAAGAGTCCCTTCCGTTAGGGTTTTTAGAGAAACGCGTGGGGAAAAGTGCATGGTGCGGATCCCAGCAAGGTCGGTGGCTGAGTTTTCAAGCCACTTGGTGTGGTGGGCGTTAAAATCGCCAAACACAAATATATGGGCAGATGGGTGAGAAGAAATGGCCCTGTCGATGTTAGTCGAGATGCAATCAAGTAACGTACAGTCAGAGGAGGAGGGGGAGCGGTAGAGGAAGAAGAGATAGCTAACCGAGCTTAGAAGTGAGAGACGGAAGCACATGAAGGAATGATCAGGGGATTCAAGAGATGTGACCCTGGCTAGGGGGAGTTGTTCACTGACATATACACCAAGCCCATGCATATGGACATTGGAGTCCTTCCTGAAGAGAGGAAGGTAACCAGGAACGAACAGCTCTGAAGAGGGGATAGAAGGGTCAAGGTTAGTCTCACATATAGCTAAGATATCGGGTGAGTTAGTTAGAAGGAAAGACTCTACACTATTAAAGTTACTGCGAATACCTAGTATATTTGTGAAGGTAACGCAGATAGGTTCATATAGCCTTTTTGGTGCAGTGGATATCGGCTCGCAACGAGAAATCGGAGAGCCGAGTTGCTATCTAGAAATTTCAAATGTCTCATCTTGATGTCAAATATGAGTAAATGTTTTTTCCAGTTTCTCTATAACTTCGTCGTATCCTTAACGCATGAAGCTCACAGCAACCTTCAATAGAGTCATATTTCTTTTGCTTCAATTTTTTTCTTCGTCTGTGATGACATTGTCGAACATCACTGTCATATAGGAGAACCGATATTACATAACAGTTTACTATTTTCTTTAGTTTTAACGAAATATTCCTGTTTTAATACATTGTTTAGCAATTAGAAGGTACCTTTCGTTATCGCAACGCAACTTCCGGTTTCCACATATATTTATGTTTCACTGTTTTAAATTTAACTCAAAATAAATTTCACTTCTTGATGTGAATATACAGTAATGAGGAATTTGATGCATGATACAGAAATAATAAATCCTGTTAATCATTTGGTCATTCCTTAAGAAATACGTCATAAAATCTTAAAAAAATGTAAAATATCTTCCAAATATGAGCCGTAGGTTGCCGCCTTTTGTACTCTTTTTCTACCTATTCTTACAAAGAAAGAATCATCAGTAAAATTAAATTCGTCCGTTTCTCAACATTTAAATAAGTTATCTGCGTCAAGTACGGCTGGCAACAGTAATTTTTATGTTTTTTTGTCAAAACGCTTCTTTAAGTTAACCATCTTTTTTCTCAGTGTTTCAATAGGTTTTCTCCCTTTAGAGCCAGGTGTTAATATTAGATTCGATTGTCAATAAAGCCACCTGTTTGTACAATCGAATCTGACCGGACAGTCTGGAAATGCGTTAGAGCAGTGTGAAGATTCTTTGATGTGCGAATTATTTCCAAATAATAAATTCCACCAGCATTCAGACACAGTTTCTTAGAAATCTGCCGATACATTAAAGAATTAATAATAACTTTCTATATTGACCTGTCTATTATTATAATTAACCATCTGCAAATAATACAACATTAAAAAGAAATCAATACAAAAGAACAATCAAAAGTAATTAACGTTATGTATAAATACTTATATGCACAAATATTAGAAATACGTCAAAGCTCCATATAAATATGTATAAAACAGGGACACAAGGGTAGAAAAAACTAAGCTCCTATGGAGCCTTCACGAAATGTCAAAGATGTCATGACTGTACACACACCTAGGGGGCACCAGTGATTTAAGTTCATCAGAGCAGAAGCCATGAAAGTATTTATAGAAGAGGCACAGGGAAGCCACGTCACGCCGGTGAGAGAGGGACTGCAGGCGGTCAGCTAAGTCGGTGTTAATCACATTACAGATTCTTCGCTGTATTTTGTCAAGAACCGCGAGGAGAATAGCAGGGGCACCCGACCAGACGTGGCAACAGTATTCAAAACACGGGCGGATGGTAGATTTGTATAAGTGCAGGATAGATTCAGGTGGAAAGAATTTCCGGGCCCTGCACAGAGAGCCGACTTTCATAGCAACGGATTTAGCAATGGATTCGAAGTAGTCATTCCACTTGAGGTCCGCTAAGAGTGTGAGGCCAAGTAGGCGCAGGCGTAGTGTTTTACTCTCTGGGAGGCATGCCTGTTCCATGCTAATGGGAGGGAGGTGTGGTCGCCCGTGGAGGTAAATTGACAGCAGCTTCGTTATATATATATATATATATATATATATATATATATATATATATATATATATATAAAAGGATGTATGTAAATTTCGTATTTGTTTGATGGTTATATATAGTTAAGAAAAGTCTTTAAGTAGATATCACCACTTTTCAAAATGTGATTTCATGTGATTTTAGAAAGAGAATTTCCTTTTTGGCAGCATTCGCATTCATCATAGAGTATACTAAAATTCAGTAATTTCTGTCATACACACACACACACACATATATATATGTATATATATATATTTGTCATCCACATACAATCCTGTTTCGCTGTATCACAGCTCATCAGTGTGGCTAGACACATCCACTTGCTTCTGGCCAGGATCGAAACTCAAATATTATATATATATGTCAAGAAGAAGCGAAAAAGAAAAAAGAGTAAAATGGATATATATGATGAAATAAATTATTTAAATTATTTTTTACTTCAAATAATTATTTATATTGTTTAAAATATTTATACTTAAAATAATTTTTCAAAATTATTTTATACTTAAAATTCATTAACTTCCCCCTCAGATGCACAGTCACAGACAATATATATACACACACACACACACACACACACACACATATATATATATATATATATATAATTTTAGTCATCCAGATACAAGCCCGTTTCGCTGTCTCACAGCTCATCAGAGTCGAAGAAGGAGAGAGAGAGAGAAAAGGAGAGGAAAGTGGATATGAGAAGAAATAGATTATTTAAACCGTTTTTTTTAACTATATTGTCTCTTTTTTTTAATTCTCGACACTTTCGTTACAAGAAATGTAAATAGTCGTCATCTAGAAAATTTTGAGTGTTTTTAAACGTTCAGGACTCGTTTTATATATGGTTAAAAGTAGCTCCATCATTATAATAAAGGATAAATAACTACAAACATCTAATTTTAAATATCACCCTAACAATAATGTTCTCAACCTTATTATGTGCTTGGAAATCTCATTTTCTCTTTCTGTACTCTATTATTAGAAGCTTGAAAAAATTAAAGGTATGTTAAGTTAATTCATTAGCTCTTGCTTGGTTAGACTTTACGAAGAATCGAGTCAACCGAACTCAATATGCACCAGAACTCTGGAAAGCAAAGAAACATTCAGCTAATTGTTTGCTTGTGCGGAACATAAACAGATAACTATGGCGGTCATGCAAAAAAAAAAAACAATAGATGATAATGTAAAATATTCTCACATAGAAGGTACAACCTAAAATGTGTATGCATATACATCATCTGTCAACCTGTTTATATATATATATATATGTATGTTTGTGTGTGTGTATATATATATAATCAGTGTGTGTGTGTGTGTGTGTGTGTGTGTGTGTGTGTGTGACCACGCCACTGTTCACTAGAGTAAATAGGTCTGGCGAATTTTAATTTCAGAAATACCTCCATCATAATCTAATATAATTAGCGAGATTGTATGAGTGTACTGATCACTAGTTCCAATTAGAACTTTTTAGAAAATATAAATTCATGTCTGCTGGCCTGCGAAATTGAGATTAAGTAATGAAAACATGCCTTCTTCGTTCTCAGTGCTAGAAAAACAATGTTTTGAAAGCAAAATCTATTTCGGAAGAATCCCGAATGCACACTCCGGTAGGCTTAAATTCACACTGTTTATAAAACAGGGCGCGTTCTCAAGCACGTGCATCAAATAACTTTAAAGAAGAAGTAAAGATAAAAAGTATCGGAAAAATAAAATGCATTCCGTTAAAACTAGCATGTATATATATATATATATATATATATATATATATATATATACATGCTAGTTTTAACGGAATGCATTTTATTTTATATATATATATATATATATATATATATATACATGCTAGTTTTAACGGAATGCATTTTATTTTATATATATATATATATATATATATATATATATACATTCTAGTTTTAACGGAATGCATTTTATTTTATATATATATATATATATATATATATATACATGCTAGTTTTAACGGAATGCATTTTATTTTATATATATATATATATATATATATATATATATATACATGCTAGTTTTAACGGAATGCATTTTATTTTATATATATATATATATATATATATATATATACATGCTAGTTTTAACGGAATGCATTTTATTTTATATATATATAAATATATACATGCTAGTTTTAACGGAATGCATTTTATTTTATATATATATATATATATATATATATATATATATATATATATATATATATATTAGAGAGGAAGGGGACGAGTAAAAGAGAGAGATTTGAGTTATGAAACTTGTTCCTGTTTTGTCAGTAGTTTTATTGATAATAGTTATTTTGGTAAACACGGTTTTATCGTAAATTACTCAATATCGGGGTGGGGAGACAGCGTTGATAAATTTAGTGCAATGATTTTTTTACATTAACTGAGCAGGTTATTGCCGACTTCGAAGTTTCGTGAGGACACCCTTAATCATCCGGGCTGAGTTTCTTGCTATTGAGTGCCGTTTATTTATCTATAGGGAGCTCTTACCAATATGTCTAACCAAAATCATAACATATAAATCTACCGTGAAAAATAACGCTAAAGAAAACAAAAATAAGGAGCAACAGAAATATCCTTCAAAGAAAGATTTAATAATCTCAAAACATCACTCAAGACAGAAAAATAGAAAATCAACATAAAGTTATTAAAATACATATGAAACTATAAATGAAATAAGACTACCACATATATTAAATAAGAATTACTAAAAAAGAACACCCCCACATAGCGGCAATAGCAAAAACTGTAAATTATACCTACAAGAGAAGCCAAAACTATTCAGCTCTAAAAGCCAAAGTAAAATATTAAATAATAGAAACGCGATAATTAGAAATTGAAGAGACGTTAAAAAAAGCAGTGAAAATAAAGACAAGAAAAAACAAACATACAAATAAAAATATGAATATAAACATACCAGCAGTCAATCAGGAGAAAATACTGAAACAAACAACAAACAGCAAAATCAGCACATAAACTAATGGTAAGAAATTATATCAAGTTAATACAATAGGTCAATAAGCGGGCGACTTAAATTAAAAGAACGAATCTACCACAAAAAGAAATTTAAACACTTTAGTACACGCATATTCAGTATATAAAATAAAGTAGAAAAAATGAACCAATCACAAAAAAGAACAATCCCACAAATTAAAAATCACTCAGCTTCCTAGAAATAAGAAATCTAGCCCCTGGTGCGTGAGGTTATTATAACGGTGTCATCACGAAACTTGGAAGTTGGCATGAACGTATAGCGTTAAAGTGACAAATCCTTTCGCTATATATACACACACACACACACACACACACACACATATATATATATATATATATATATATATATATATATAAAGGCACGTGCTGCAAGTAATTACTCAGGGTAGGCAGCTTTTGAATATTCTTTTGTGAATCTACCAAAATAATAAAATATTCTGTGAATTATTAACCAATAAAAATAATAATTTTGTTGAATCAGTCGTATAGTGTGCCACAGAAGGAAAATGTAGAATCTGATCTATTTTATTCAGAATAGACATTGCTTACCATGCTTACCTAGACTACGCTTACATGTTATCTTCCAAAGTATATTTTCATAATCGAGAGACGCATGTTTTTCTAACAAGATTTTTCGATTATTCAGGCCTATAGATATAAATATTATACTGTTTGATTATATGAAACTACCAGTATTCGCAACCGCTGTTCATCTCAGTGTTCTTGACAGGCTCTAAAGGAGAATCCGTAATGTGATAGGTACCGACTTGACAGCTCGACTCCAGCCACTTTCTCACAGACGCGATGTGGATTCCCTCTGTCTGTTCTATAAATATTTTCATGGTTTCTTATCGAAAGTACTTGAGTCACTGGTGCCCCTGTCACAGGTGTTTACTCGTGCAATCAGACTGGCAACAGGGTCTCACCCATTCACAGTTTGATCAACCAAATGCAGACGTCAATTCTACTCCTGCAGCTTCTTCTCTTACACCTTCCGCTTGTGGAAATCGCTTCCATATTCTTGCTTTCCTGACGGCTACAACCTCCAGGAATTTAGATGCAATGTCAATACTCATCTCTTAACCACTTGACTCTAGTTCTTTCTACATCTCCCTGCATATATTTTCTTGTCTCTCTACCTTTATCCTGTATTCCCATCCTTCTCTAGCTCCTTTCTAACTGGGTCGCATTTTTCTTTACTTTTCTCCTATTTCTTCTTTTTACTCTGATGTAGCCCCCTGCACATCAGTGGCTTTACCGCCTTGCGATTAAAAAAGAAAGACGTGTATCTATTAAAGAAGAATGTTTAAATAAATTATATATATATTAAAGAGAAATTAACGCAGACACATTATTTCATGGTAGATCGGAAGTGTAGTCCTATTTCAGGCGAACCATCATGAGCTTCCGTCTTTATTGTAGAATAAAGACGGGAGCTGGTGATGGTTTGCCTGAAATAGGTCTAAATGATTGAGAAGTCCAGACAAACCCATAAACGTAATGTTTAACTGGTCACACTCTCCCAACTTTACTTTCTAAATAACAATGAATTCGTTTCTGTTTTCCGAAATAAATCTTTTTCACCATTCCTTTTAAAATATCACCCGAAGAAGAACAACTAATTTCTGAATCATTACATTTTCTCTATAGTTCTAAAATGTTTAATAAACCAGTGTAATAAAAATGTTAAGATATACATATATGTGTTTCTGCGTGCCTCTGTGCGTGTGCGTGTATATTTCTACCTGTCTATGAATCTTTTTCTAAAATTTTCTAGAATTAAAGACATTTTTCTAATTGTTTATTTATCTGTCAATGCATTCTCCATCATTGCTGATTTTGAGAGGTTTCGTAAAGTCAATCGAACAAAATAATATTAACGTCACTCTGTAAAACAATTGAATTCAAATATCTTTTGAAGTCAAAGCGGAATATCTTCGCTTTCTTTCTTGCTGATAAATCCATATAGTTGTTCCCAGGAATAATGAGATCCGCTTAAATCTTTTTCCACATTTGCCTTTCTATATGAATCTGTTAATTAAAATTTTAATTTTCATTGTTATTAATTAGAATATCTTCATTAAAATATCATTTAGGTTTTAATAGAGAAGGATCAGCATATAAAACATCTTTTTAGGAGGAAAAATATGTTTTAACAATATTTTAAATCAATATTATTTAAAACGAAATGTGACAGTCAATTATTTTAAACGAAATGTGACAGTCAATTTGTCAACATCTGTCAAAGACACATTCAATAAAATGTAAATCTGTAAAAAATTATTAGCAGGTCATAGAAGACCCAACAAAGATTTAGTTAATTTAAAGATTACTGACCTTTAACTTTGCTTATAATTTAAAGTAAATTTGCCTCATTCAGCTGTTGACATTTTCAGATACGTTATATGCGTCATTTGTTAGTATCTTTGGGCAAAATGACAAAGGTCAATGTGGGCAATGTTTGAAGACACTAGTTAATTTTAAACAACCTCGTATTACTAAATAAATATCAGTCGAAAAAAATAACTAGTCATTACAATTTAAGCAGCAGTACTATTTGGCTGTTTTGAAAGCCGTTGCAGTAAACCGATTTTATTGAATTTGCATAATAGCACAGAAATGAAGGTTTACGACAGTAAAAACTACTAACAGGTTAAACGCCTATACAGAATAGTAATTTTAACTGTTTTCTTTTTTTCAGATGTAAAAATAGTAAAATGTACTAAAACTACCTTAATTGTGAGTTTATTTGATGCATTGATAAATTAAGTAATTTTTTATCAATTGTTATTCCGTTTGTGCTAATTTTCTTTTTAATTATATAATTTTTAGTTTACGAAAGTGACGTAAATATTAAATAAAACATCAGGAAGAAAAATCTATTTGGAAACAAAATTAAAGAGATTTAGATATTAAAATCATTGTTACTTTTTATGGTTAATAAACATCGCTCTTTTATAAAATAATATTTTTTGTCTTTTAGAGAAAATTCTATTTTAATGAAAAGAATTAAAAATGACTTTTGTAAACGATTTTATTCTTCTGACAATCATAGAACTAACTTCGCTATTTACTTAATTTACATACTAAATTCCAAACATATTTCAAAGTTTAAGTAAAAAAACTATACGAAAAAAATGTTAGTACATAAATTAATTATGCAGATTTTAATTTTCAGATATAGAGTTTATAAGATTTCTGGATTAAATACATCAGAAGAAAAATCTGTATTATAGAATAGATAAACGGTAGAATATTATTTAATAACTGCGTTTATTTGTGAGACAATAAAAAACGCTAAGTTCGATACCTAGATCTGAAGGTGAATTGACATGGCGGAGGATGATTTCGAGAAGCTGAATAGTGTACTGAGAGACAGGAAAATTAAGCTGGAAACAACGAAGAGAGTACTGGTTTACTATGTGATGTCGGTTCTTCAATGTGCAGGATAGCTTCAGACGGAAAAAAACTTCCGGGCCCTGCACAGAGAACCGACTCTCATAGCAGCGGATTTAGCAATGAATTTGATATATTCATTTCACTTGATGTCCACTGAGAGTGTGAGGCCAAGCAGGTGTAGTGTTTTACTCTCAGGGAGGCAAGCCTGTTCCATACTAATGGGAGGTAGGTGCGATTGTCTATAATGGTTAATTGATAGCAGCTTCGTTTTGGAAGAATTGAAATTTACCAGACATTTCATACCCCAGTCCACTACGGATAGGAGGTCTTTTTCAAGCCCGGCAGCGAGGTTCGCTTGGTTGCCCACACTAGATGTTTGATCGAGGCGCGAGTAAACTGTGGTGTCATCGGCGTACATGCCTACTTGGGATCTTATGCCATCGGGGAGATCATTAATGTAGATCAGAAAGAGCGTAGGACCTAGGATAGAGCCTTGAGGGACACCTGCGTTCGTATGGTAATTTTGGGAGGCATGTCCGTTTAATACCACCTTCAATGTATGTTAGAGAGGAAAGGTAAAAAAAAATGTCCAGTTATACCATAGCTCTCAAGTTTGCGTAGAATGCCAGCATGCCAGACTGTGTCGAACGCTTTAGAGATATCCAAGGCAACTGTTCGGGCTTCATCATTCTTGTCAAGAGCCTGGTATATATATTCGGTGATGGTTGTTAGCATATCAGCAGTAGACCTGGTGAAGCGGAAACCATACTGTTTGTTCGAGCGGAGCCCGTGGGCTGTGAGATGCCCACCACCTCGGCATTGATAATGGCTTCGAACACTTTGCCAAAGATCGGAAGAAGGCTGATAGGGCGGTAATTTGAGGAGCCCGAGGGTTCTCCAGTACTCTTAAATATAAGAACTACAGAGGAAGACTTCGCTACAAAAGATAGGGAGATGTGAACATTAAAGAAGAAGAAGAAGAAGAAGAAGAAGAAGAAGAAGAAGAAGAAGAAGAAGAATGGCAAAATAAGAAATAATTTGTATCGTAGTTTCTAGGAAAAAGCGAATGAAAGTGAGAGAAATGGAGACTCATATGAAAACATTGTGCAAAAGATTGCTACGTTGAGGCTTGATAAAGTGAGCAATGCAATTGCTGTGAAGCAAATAAATGTCTCGCCGTATCCACATTGCTCTTTTTTAATGTTAGAATTACGAAATAGTCAAATATACGCAGAGAATGTCCTTTGCAATGATTAAATTTGGTAGTATATGTATATTTACCTTGAGATAGGCCAAACCCGTGCCAAACCCGTGCCAAACCATGCGTTTAGTGGTACACAAAATTTGGAGACTTCAAGAATTTTGTTGTAATGAGGAGTGCTGAAAATATAGACAGAATCCGAAGTGTACAATAAACATATATTCCAATGAATCCAAAAAATGAACTTTATTAAAGATAACAAAAGAGAGACAAAACGTACAAGAATAAATAACAATAGAAGAAAGTTTTTCTCTTATTAGAAGATATTAGGAAAAAGTTGGTGGTTCGTGAAAACAAGAAGAAGGACGTGGAAATGACAAGATCACAAACAGAAAAAAATCAAGATTAAAAGAAGTGATAGTAGAAGCAGCGTAGAACGCAGAGGAAAAAGAATCGGTATTAATTAATGAAAAGAAGGAAGTTAAAATTATGAAAAAAAGAGAAACAAAGAGAAGAATAAACAGACATGAAATTTGTTTATATAGAGTGGGAAAAGGACCGATTATCTCAAGATCCCTTCAGATGAAATAAAGATATGCAGGAAAAATGTTTTATACAGTTGACTTCCTTCTAGTTTTACTATTTGGTGCTATGACCTACGAAATATTTGATGATCATATTACTGAATCTTTCATACATTCACTAGATTAAGAAACATCATTTCTAATGTGTATTATTAAAGATTTTAAAACATATATTGAACGTACTCCGTTACACATGATATGCAGCAGGTAAAATCTTAATTAAGAGAAGTTTACTCAAACTTCTAATAACTGTTCGTCCTGGGTATGATGTTAAACTACATAGTGCAGAAATGTCTTACGTCGGGAATTTGCACGTTTGAGGAGCATAAATCCACCTCTTCACTTTTGTTGTTCCCAAGTTCATCTTGACCTGGGGTGTTAGCGCCTGATTGTGTCCCAGCTATGGGTAAATAGTAATCCTGTATGTAAAAATCAACTGCACATTTTTATAACAAAATGAGCCAGAATTAATTTTTATAGCAAAATGACTATCAATGCAACACTAAATACATAAAAATACATTTTATAGTAAAAGTGATAAAATACTTTTTATGATATACCAAATGAATATATCTAAAAGAAATATGCAATTTCTCTGAAAGTAAAACTACAAATTAGATGTAGTTTAAAACCTATAATTACGTAACAATATTTACAATTCGGTATTAAATAACATATAGAAAGTGATACACCGCTAAACAAAACCAACGAACCAACTAATAAGAGTAAACCAAATTTCAATATCTCAAGGATAGTAAATATCATCACGACTACTATTCATGGATAGACACGAGACATGAAGCGATATATTCTACAGACGGATGTGAAGTATAGCTAGGATAGAAAATGTAAGCAACGAAGAAGTTTTAAGTAAATATACCTTCTTATAGAAAAGGTAGAAATGTCTGGCTTACATAACACGAGAAGGAGACTAGTAGAATTTAATGCACATTGTATATGGTGGAGACAAAAGAAAACAAGGAGTAAGCAGCTTAACCAGTTTGAGTGAATGTCAGAACAAGGAACAAAAAAGAAGATAAAGTGAGTAATGTAAGTACTATAAGTAATATAGAAGGTCATGGGGAGCTCTGATGTTCTATTACGAAGGATAAATAACTTATTAGATAAAATAAGGATAGAAACATTAATTTCTTTAACTCATGAAAATAATTTGGTTCTTTAAAAAGTTTGAGTGAGTAATAGAGGCAAAAGACAGGTGGTGTAGTGTTAGAAGTAGATTATTAGAAGGATGTAAGATCAAATTTGAAGAAAAAACATAGAATATTATCTTATTACGTTAAACATAGAAATGATCATAAAACAGAAATGCTTTACTTAGGAATGGTAAAATTATTTCAGTATAATAAAGTGTATTATATAATGTAGTTGCATTTAAAAACAGAGATACTAAACATGGAATAAATGAAAAATACAATTTTGCAAAGTTAAGGCAGATTAAATGTTAAAATAAAAAAATAGATGAAAAATAAAGAGAGAAATAGAAAAATTAAAATAATAAAAAAGGCGTAAGAGGAATTAAAAAGGAGGAAAGGAAAAGTAAAGAAGAAATTAAAATAAAAAATGGAAAATATGCAAAAGAGCAAAATAGAAAAATAAAAGGCAGAATTTGAATGGGAAACAAAAAGGAAATAATAAATAAACAGAAAAAAGAATTGAACCTGTCGAAAAAAATTATGAGAATTGACAAAAAATGAATGAATAGGAAAGAAAAAAGCAAGAAAAGGAAAGGCATGAACAGTGAAAGAGAAAAAGTGATAAAATGTACAAAAATTAAGAAATATAAAGTAGAAAATATGTTGTAGAATAATAAGAAATAGACTAAATGAAAAATAAATTAATTAAAAAGGGAAAAGTTGGTAAAAGTAAAAAAATAAAAGAATGATAAAACAAGTAATCATAAAAGAAAAAAGAAGGAAAAAATAACAAAAAGTGAAATGTCATGACAAAGGTGAAAAATAATAATGTTTTATAGGTGGCTAATTAGCTCGGGGAGCCGAGTTCGAATTCCAGTTTAATTCCTTGCAATCACTTACGCACAAATACTCTTTGGAAAGGTATTAATACGTCTCTTTCCTCCATTTATGAGTTAAATAATAGGACACATTGAGTTTTATAGCCTTAGCTGGCAACCAGTCTACCGCAGAAAGCAATGGTATCCAACTGCGGGTTAATCTTCTGACCAGTCAGTCATGTCTCTTTCGAGACATGATCGTCGAAAGCGGGTATCACGTATGGCACAAAACTGACTGAATTAGCTTGTAAACGAAATAAGAAGAAAATATCTTGGATGATTAGAGGATACAGCCACTTAAGTGCTATATGTGATACATGAATGGCTGTTCATTTCTCGAAAGAGACGTCACTGACAGGGTAGAATATTTTCCCGTAGTAACTTAGGGGATAGACAGAGAAAGTTGCCCCCATCAACTAAATGCCAACCGAAGACATTTAAAAATTCTTACGAGTGAAACAGGGGAGAGAATCGTGTACGAGAAGAGTTTTACCGAAAAGCAGTTGAAGAATTGGATGAAAAATTTAGAGATGAAAGAAACGATGATGTTGCAAGTGCTTTTAAGATGCGAATCGACAAGCTTGAATGAAAAAAATATATATATCTATCTTTCATTACGCCCCTTTTGTCAGTAAAGACATTCTTCGGAATTCCTTCTGCAAAAACCCTGACGGCACAAAGACAACCAATTAAAAAAAATCGTTGTCACGATATGAGGCGGGGGTAATCAAATACATCTCCGAGATAGAAAATTTGATTTACTCTTTGAAAATCTGATAAATATTACCGACTCAAGAAATGCTTTTTTTGTCAAATGCTTTTTTAGCAAGTTCGGCTGTTTCCTTTAAGAATTCTTATCAAATTATTTTTCTTTTGACTTTGTCTTTGTGGTTTCATTTTTATATGATTTTTGAAGAAAGGAAAGGTATTTTTTTAATGATGTCTTTCTGAAATAAGATCCTATAAAGGCTTTGATATTTATTTCTTAAGAACTCCTGCTAACATGGTTGTTCACCTCAACCCACAACCAGAGACAAAAAGAAAAACGCGCACCCTACTTCGTTTTATAGAAAGTCTCTAACGAAAAGAAAGTCGTTAAAAATTACTATTTACAAAAGAATTAAGATATAGAATTTATCTTTTCATAGGTGGGACATGGTGAATCTGCTGGGTTAGAAATATTAGGTCTAATTTGTATTGAGCACTTTAAGAATAGTGATTTTTGGAGACGAAATTTTATTCCATCCGTATATACCCTATACGTCTCTCTCTCTCTCTCTCTCTCTCTCTCTCTCTATATATATATATATATATATATATATATATATATATATATATATATATTCATTTAGAAACAAGTTATTTCGCGACGTAGGTTTCAACCTTTCTTCGGGCAATTTACAATAACTAAATTTACCGTTTTTAAAACGCTCACGTAACGGGGAACTTTTATCAAAACGCAATTTTCAAAATTAGAATTTAGAACACTTCATCCATAATTGTATGATCCTAGTAGGTATTTATTGTTATGTTTACACTTGTACATACTTTCACTTATTTTATTTATTAATTTTGTTCTAGTATAATCTGCATATTTTACCACTGTTGTAAGGTTTGACTATTCTCAGTATACTCCAATTTATATCGGGGTCCTTTACATACTTCAATTTTAATGTACACTCGTAGCTAGCCAGTTTTGTACAATTGTTGAGGTTTTCCAGTTTAAATGTAAAAAAATATTTGTATATATTATATATATATATATATATAATTTTCGTCTAAATTACACAAAAATATAAATAACATTGAGACCTGATTTTAACAAATGTATTTAAACCTTACACAGACATACTTGCCAAGAGTAAATGTGTTCTATAAAATCTCTATTGCCTCTACAAGATTTAGGCATCCCTTACAACTCTTTTGCTTTACTTAAGGTAAAACAATTATATATATATATATATATATATATATATATATATATATATATATATATATATATCTCTACACTTTCGCAGGCAGATTGAGCACTATGGAGAAATGGTAGACTTTAACAACTGTAGCTACTCACGCATTTACGCATCGTTCATTCAATAATGACATTGAACATTCTCGACTACTGGCCGTTGTTTTCATTTTCTTTATCACGCTAAAATTCGTCTTCCTTTCCATAGCTCAGCGGTAGAATCGCAATCCAGTCGATCAATTCTGTTGGGTTTTAATCCTGCCTAGATCCAAACAGTACTGTCTGCGTACTATATATATATATATATATATATATATATATATATATATAGTGTGTAATGAATACATTTTATTCTGAATTAAACAAAAATGCAAATAGCACTGATTTCCACTGGTATATTTATACATTACGCTGACATATCTTTAACTTCCTAATAGTAAATGTGTTTTAAAAAATCATCATTGCCTCTACAAGATTAAGGAATCTTCTACAACTGTTCTGGAATTCCTGCTTAATAAGTTAGTGAATGCTGTGAGAATTCTTTCATTCATTTCATTATTGGTGTCTAAATGTGCTTTGTTGATCTCTTGCTCAAGTGAGCTTCGCACATAACAAGGATAATGCAGTCTGTGGTGTTAGGTAGCAAGATATAAAGATGATATGGTCTCAGAAATTGTCTGACAGCAATGACTGGGTTCTCCTGCTTGCGTGGCCTGGGTGAGAGTCATCTTGCCAAATATAATGTTATCAAGCAACCATCTTATTTACCCAAAGCAGCACTTCCGCCTGAAGACACTTGATGTAGAGCCCTATGTTGAGCCTGAAGCCTTGTGGATAGAGAAATGGAGGTATAACGTCGTCAATATTTGTGATAACCCCAAAAACTTTCGTAAGTATCATTAGATTTATCTATCGCTTTCCGAATTCTCTGCATTGTCCTCAGAATGAGACCCATGCAATCTGAAATGGTTGTATTAAAGCTTCATGCGCGAATAATAAGCAGTACAGAATGCTGTTTCTAAGTTTCGTTTTCCAAATTGTGATATGATGCACTTTTTCTCAAAGATCGTACCCACCTGACCCTATGATAATATACAGTGAAAAATAAAAATAAAAATACAAAGCGCAGTATGACGTTAAAAATATAAAACGGTGAAATATTTACTCAACTCATTCTGTATACCTGAATCTCTTCACATTGGTCAGCGTTAAATTCAGAGGAATAATTATAAGAAAGTAGAATTCTTCATTCTTTAGAATTGCGTGTGCATTAAAAAAAATCTTTTCGCCCCAAGAAAGCCGATAATGATAAGAAGTAAAGGTTTAATGAATGTGAAAGTAAATAAAACCTTAGTGAAGTGTGGGGATAATAGAAGAAGAATATTTAAAATGGACAAGAAATGGTGATTGACGTTGTATTTAAATTTTTGATGATCGTAAGTGACAGGAAAAGAAGAAACTGAAAGGTCAGATGTGCGGGAAAAGAAACTATTGCTTCCTGTCTAAATTTCTCGAATGAGGTATTAAAGTTATTTCAATCAGTCAGTTAAGGGCCGCACGTGATACACGCTTGGGCGATTATGTCTTTCGATCCATGATTAACTGGGTTAAATGTTCTCTCTTAGTAGGTTGTCATTCCTTTCTACAGCGGACTGGTTGCCAACCAAGGCTGTAGAATCCGAAATGTTTTGCAAATTTAATCCGTAGCTGGAGGGAGGATAGATGAATTATTACCTTACAAAAGGCTATTTTTGAAACGAAAAAATTGAAACGAATTCGACTGAAATTTTAAGTCGGCCCTCCGAGGACGATTATATACATGGTAGCAAGGAGAGAAACTCAAAAAAATAAATTACTTGAAAAGTGTCAGGGAAACAATATTTCTGTAAAGAAAAAATGACTGAAGCTGAAATTCCAGAACAGAACCAGTAAAATTGGAGAATGGTTTTTGTATTTTATGGAGAACACACACACACACACACACACACACACACACACACACACACACACACACACACGCGCTATATATATATATATATATATATATATATATAGTGTGTGTGTGTGTGTGTGTGTGTGTGTGTGTGTGTGTGTGTAAATATATACTCAGCTATGGTCTAAGATTAAGGACAAGATGTTTAAATAAAAAGAAAAGAGGAAAATATATTTAACTCGCCTAAGCGTTTCGTCCTGTGATGGAGTTTATTAAAGTAAAAAGATGAAATGAGCTTCATTTTAGCATCTCAAGACATTGCACTACACATAAAGGCATTCTGAAACAAAAATTTTCTGTTAATCTCTTTGAATGATTTGCATGCCTTTTTATAGTTGCCAAAAGTGTTTGTTTATAGATATGTAATTTAGAAAAAAGCTCATTTCGTATATTAGCCTTGATAAAGTCCCTCACAGGATGAAACTCGTAGGCGTGTTAAATACAGTTTTCCTATTGTCTTCTTTTTATTTAACGATATTATGACCAAAAACTAAATATTAAACAATAAATTAATATATATATAGGGTAGAGAAGAAACAGAAATACATTCAGACTGCAATGATTGGCTTATTCTTCCATTTAATCACATTATAATTATTTTTTAAATTTGACTAAGCAGTTACCTTTTCCATAGTACCTGTCACTACTAACCCAATGGTCTAGCCACATGCCTCTCACTGCCATAAGAGAAACTGCTACTAAGATTCTGCTAAGTTAATCCTATCATAGCCTGAGAATTTACGATAATATTTTGTTACGAAAATGTGTGTCATTCGACGGGATTCGTAACAAAAATGTATCGTAAATAGTGAAGCCGGTAGAAATAAATATATATATTGTGTGATTGTAAACAGAATATCTACTTAAATAAGAGTATCAATAAAAAATAATGTTCAAACAAATAATTTCAAATTGTCGGAGGTTTATAACCATTTCGTTAATTTTCGCAATTTCCGCAATCTGTTTAAATTTGTTGACATTACGATACATTGCATTGTAGATATTGTTATTTGCTTAAATCAATGATTGTGTTATATACGTTTCATTTATTTCGTTTAGACTGTTGGTCATTCGTAGTCGAGACGTCAAAGACAGGCCAGATCAATTGCTGGTGTCCCCTGTGTTGATAGGGACCAAATGACAACCACTTTTGTAACAAAACTCTATCGTAAACAATAAGGCCGGTAGAAATAAATATATATACTGTTTGATTATAAACAGAATATCTACTTAAATACGAGTATCGATCAAAAATAATGTTTAAACATATAATTTCATATATATATATATACTAGCAGTATATCACGGCGTTGCTCGGGTGTACTGAAAGCTTTAAAACTAATCAATGGCCCTGGAGCTCACACTCTTTGCACGTTGGCACGAAAGACTAAAAAGCAATAGTTTTTTTTCCAGTTAAAGCGAAACCGTAGACTGAAAGAAAAATGAATTAATGTAAGTCAAACTTTGATTTCCTTGTATCGATATCAAATGCTTTTTTCGTCGTAAACTGAATTTTGAATGCTAAATAGGTTTTCTTCCGTATACAATCCTTTTTAGCTGTATCACAGCTCATCAGTGTGGCTAGACACATTCACTTGCTTCTAGTCGTGATTCGAAAGTCGACCGATTTGGTATCAGTCGGAGACGCTATCCCATAAACCATAGGCGCATGGAATCAGGTAAGGGAAATTTTAACATGCTATATATAAGGAGTGTATACACACGCCAGTCACTGAAAGAACTCAATTCATTCCTTAGGAGTAATGCATATATCGCAGAAGTGGAAACTGTTTTTAAAATTTTCTTCTCTAGAGAGCTCAATTGTAATGAGAGTAAAATATAATAGTCATCAGCATACAAGCCTGTTTGGCTGTATCACAGCTCATCAGTGTGCCTAGACACAGCCACTTGTTCTGGCCGAAATCGAAACTCGACCGATTTGGTGTCAGTCGGAGTGTTATATTTGTGTATTTGGAAAAAAATCCATATTTCTTGCAGGTTTTCTTTGAAATTGGCACAAAGTTATTATCATTCTTGTTTTTTATATATTTTTTTATGTGTTCTTATGATATTTTTTCTTTTCAGAACTGAAATTACATCAGAATTGCCCAAAGGTTTTCTATTTTCGAGGGCCTCCAGTTATTCCTTTAGCTATTATCAAGAAGGAATTTTGTTGTACTTGTAACTAAATATCTGTAAACTTTATATATTTTGTGTAAAGTGTATGTTACGTTGCGAACACGGTAAGCACATAATTACAAGTGAAATAAAATTCATTCTTGCTATTGGCATAGCCAAAATCGCTCTAAAATGCAAAATATTTAGGCAATTCTCATATAATCTGAGTTCATAAAAATCATAAAATTCATGAAAATTATATAAAACTTTTATAATACATTGTCTGTCATTTTCAACGAGACCTGCATACATACATACTTACATACATATATATATATATATATATATATATATATATATATATATAACCAATATCACGGGTTGACTCAACTCTTATGAGTGTAATTGGGTAACCGGCTTCCTTTGAAGAGTTGTCGATAGTTGCGTTAGCTGGAAGTAACAAGTCATCGTGATAGAGGTTTTGAGAGTCCTGGCTTTGTTCAGACTGTTTTTAACGCTATATAACGCGTTCTCTCCCAAAAATTGTAACAAAGGTCCGCTTAGCATAGCTGAAGTATAATCTAGAGGTGTCCTCCGTGAATGTGAAACAAGCATAAGTATGCCTCAGCAGGCGTCTGCAAGATTAGCCAGCCAACCCTGTATCCTCGAATATCACTTAGTTCGATAGTAACTGATATTCAGACAGAAATTTCCAAAATGTCTGCCAATTTTCATGTCATTCTGAATAAAAAAGTATATCACAACTATCTTGACGGGACACAGCATGTTAATAAATAAATTAATATCACAGAATGACAAATGATGGATTACATATTTATTTCTCAAATTTTTTATGATGTATGGTGGAAGTAAATAGATTCTAAATACTGTGTGCATGAACTGATGACCCTTTACTTCCTACTTTTATTCTTCTTTTATGTGACGCCTCTCTTCAGGAAATGAACGATCGTTGCACTCAAAAGCTTCCTATGCTTTAGGACTTAACATATTTTCTCCCTTTGATAATGTTGTAGCGAAACTTCGTCGCTAAAATTGTGGTGACGTGTTTGGGCCAGGCAGAAAGAGACGGAAACAAGAAAGTACGTTCAAAAAGTGTATTAGAATAAACAGAACAATATATGCAATAATTAGTGTTAGTAATCAGCAAATAGAAGTTTAAGTCCGAACGATATAGTTCCGCAGCGTCTTGCCTGTCTCCTGACTGCGTCCCCGGAAGTCATTCCGATTTTTATTCTTAGCAAAAGTGTCCATTCCATATAGAACTGTGCCATAACTTCCCACTTCTTCCTCTACCGTCACTCGGTCATACAAATTAACTAGCCGCCATCCTCTATCTCTCTATCCTGCAGTATCGCTATGTGTGTTAAGTCTTCCAAGCTCTCCGTCCTCATTATACCTTCCAAAACTTTCAGCTGTCGCTTTCTGAAAATCTCGTTTTTATCATATTCTTCATAACTCCCTTGTTGATTATTCATTCTGTCCATAGAATATTCGGTATTCTTATGTAGAAAACCATTTCTGTTGTCTTCAGTTTTCTCTTCATCTGTGAGAAAATTTTACAGCTTTCACTACCTTATAATCCTCATATTAATTCCTTATTCGCTTCTGTGTTACTAATTATTTGTTCTTGTTTACCTTTTACAATTTGCAACCCAAACTTTGCTACTCTACTGCGTGTTCGGATGTTGTTGCCACACTTTTCATAATTAATACAAATATTGATTCATTGAAGTAGAGTAATATAGTTTCGAAATTCTATTTTATGTGACATGTCCTTTCAGCACGTAGGTGATCATGGACTTCCACTTGTCTCTGTATATTATCTTTCTTAAATTTCTCCCCTTGATACCATTCCTAAACCCTACTCCACCATCCACTTTCTCAAGAACATAAAGTATGTCTCTTGCTGCCTTCCCCTTTCTCATGTTTCCTCTATTTAACCTGTGAGTATTATATTCTCTAAGCCTTTCTTTCACATTATCTGTGGCAGTAATCTCAACTGTCTCTTCTTGATCCTAATATATTTTTTCTTTTCGTTTGCATCCTCTCCAACACCTTGTCGTTGCTCAAATGTTCACTCAATGTTAGCTTTAATAAGCATTTGTAATTGCATATTTGCGTTGCTTCGAGTCTCTTTTTCATTCTTGAGGAGGTTTTCCAGAATTTGCTACCATAAAGGAGGACAGATATCACATAAGTTCAGTAATCTAATTCTTTTGTTTCCAAGTAAATCTTTCTCTCTCTAAATATTCTTTTGAATCTTTGCAATGCATCCTTGACAATAGGCTGTCGAAGGTAGTCTTGTAAAATGCACTCCCAGATTATCTTGGTTACCGAAAAAACATGTTAACTCAAATTACGAAATTTATGTATGTTGTTGGCAAAGGGCGGCTGATAATATTTAAGAAGTAACAACGGAGAAAAGTCCAGCTACTTAAAGAGGGAGTATTAAGATTATGTCCAGCCGTTAAAATGTGCAAAAATTACACAAGGCAGAATGCTACAGATTAAGCGACAGAATTCATAGAGAAATGGCGATACGATATCTGTTAATTTTACACTTTAACAGGTTAAGCAAGCTAACTAAAATCTTAACGTTATTCGGACTATTGTCCTCATATTACTTGCTATTTGTACAGCGTTTCAACTTTCTTCGGGTGCTAGGAAATTTGAACCAAACTCTTTTGGTAGTTATGGGTTATCTCTCGCTCTAACTCGATTCTCTATGTTACTTGTTCAACCCTGGAACTAACCAACGTCTATATTTACTTGACTACGTGTCTTTAATAACAACAACTGAATTTCTTGGACATATAAACTTAATGTTCAGTACTATTTTCTACAGAGTTCATATTGCAAGTTTTTACTATTTTCTACAGAGTTCATATTGCAAGTTTTTATGCTAATGGGTTTCTCTTTTATTTCTTTATGTTAATGGTTTCCTGTGGTATCTTTTAACAGAGTCAGTCAGTTGTGCCATACGTGATACACGCTTTGGGCGATTAGGTCTCGAAAGAAGATTATCCCGCAGTAGGTTGCCATTGCTTTCTGCAGTGGACTGGTTGCCGACAAAGGCTATCGAACCCAGACTGTCCTGTTATTTAACCCATATTTGGAGGGAAGAGATAGATTAATACCTTTCCCAAGTGTATTTGTGCGTAGGTGAATGCAAGGTATTCAACTGAAATTTGAACTCTGCTCCCCCGATTTGTCGTTCCGAGTCGATATCCATTGCACCACAACGCAGATCCAAAGTACATATTGCAATTTTAACCTGTTCATCTAGAGGGTCAACCGTTATGTGTTATGTTAGTATAACCGAAATGAGATAGTTGGATAGTGTAACATCAACCACACGCACACACAAACAGACGTACACTCTTATTTTATATATGTAGTATAACCAAAACATTTTCTTTTTGAAACAAACAGTTTTTTTATTTAATTCAATTACCCCTAAATTTATTCCGTGTTATCAAATTACAAAATATTGCATGAAAATTACAAGATGTACATTTGTATAGATATAAGTAGCAGGAGAATTTAAATCAATTAAAATGCACTATGTCGGTTAGATTGTGTAACGTAACACAGCAAAAATCAGAAATTAAAAACAAATGAAGATGTGATAATCCCCGCATCCTCAAAGATTCTCTCACTCGAGAAGTATCACTAACGTCAGTTTGTATTTTGTTACCTTTTAGTAAGTATATATAACATAAATTTAGATGTTCAAAACCGTTGAATGATAACTTCAACATGAAAGCCCTAAGAGAGATTTCACATCTCATCGGAAACTACCAAATTTCAAAACGAAATAAAAAAAAGAAATAAAATAAAGAATTCACCGGCGGAAGTTTTAAAATTTACGTCACAAAAAACTAGATAGCAACCAATGTCTCTTTTTAGATTTTGGACAACATTACTTTTAGATTGAATTGTAACTAGAAAATTTAAAAAATTGGCTTTGTCTAACTTTACAAAGGGCAAGGGGGTAAACAGATAAAATAGGAAGTTGTGTTTGATTGAGGTGAGCTAAAGAAAATAGAAAGAGAGGGAGAAAAAAAGAAAAGAAAAAGGGACATTTTCTATTTCTTAGAGACGCTAGAGACGTGTCAACAAAACTAGCTTTTATAAATAGGTTAAATTATTAGAAAAAATAATTTTAGAAAAAAATTATTTGGTGTAAAAAGCTGATATATGATTTATGTAAATTTAATTAAATTAATCCAATTAAATTTAAATCTAGATTTAAATTAAAATAAAAATAAAATTAAAATTAATAAAATTTCATTTTTCTAAAAAACGTTTTTTCAAAAAAAATTTAAAAATCTATAAAAAAATTTCTAAAAGTTTTGGGCCGTGAAAAGAATACATATACATACTTGCAGAAAAAATTAGGAGTTAAGTTAGTATAAGTATCCTTACTTCATAAAAGGTAGATATTAAAAGGAGAAAGGAAGAGGAAGGTAGAGGGTTCAAATTTACTATTTAAACATTTAATTATATGAATAAATCAAAAACAATTTAATTTATACTTTCTCTCCTATATTTTTCGTAGGACGAAACATAAATTTAATTTATATTTTATAAAATTAATTTATACATTGTGACACGGAAATGTCTATGTTTATAGATTTTACCTCGTCATCAAGCAGTGTTGTTCTCATTATTTTTAAAATGATTTACGTTTGAATGCATAAAACAATATGCTTTTTATTTAAAAGTTTGGTATGGAGTGGGGAAAGAAAGCATTATGTGTGCGTTTAATTTAACTCATCAGAATTAACATCAACTTTTAAAATTTGAAAAAAGATGTTATATAGAAATGATATCCATTCTTGTTTCAAGGTTATTTTTTTAGTTTTTTTATGTATACCACCTTTTTTAAAAACAAATAAGTAAGAAAATATATTTTATGTTTGGCCTAAATTAAAGTGACATTATGCTATTTTTATTTTTATTCAGTGTGCATTTTTCCTATTTTTTGCCTAGACTCTTCATTTGTAAAAATAATAATTTCTATTTAACGTATTATAATACAAAATATATATATATATGCTGGTAAATATAAGAGACAATGAATGTCTATTATGTTTAATCATGAGCCGTTCTAAACGTCGTATTTTTGCTTTAATTTCAGTTGAAAATAAAGACAAAAATTCTCCAACATTTGAATAATTATTTATTGATTTTCTTCTAAGCTTTCGGCTCACATGAGCCATCTTCAGAAAGGTTATTTAAACTGAAATATTATAACATCCACCATCACTGACGATTTTATTTTGTGTTGATATAAAACTCCGCTTGGCAACAGGAATAGTTACCAAAATAATAAACGCAGTTCTTAAATTTGCGATGCGGTTTTATGACGTCACACTTATTCACAAATCTTCCCGTCCAGGAAACAATTGACATCATTATCCGTGATGTATACAATCATGCTAGTCTCCCATCAATCAATATTAAACCCACTACATTAAAAAAACTATTATTAGCATGCACCACACAAATGCCCTTTCACGATCCCTTAGGCAATATTTATACACAAATAGATTGTATTGCGATGGGATCTCATTTAGATACCCTCTTTTCTAATTATTATGTGGCAAATGTAGAAAATATAATAATTAATGACAACAATAAACCGTCTATATATGTAAGATATATAGATGACATCTTTGTTTTAGATAAGAATATCGATCAAATGAAATATCTTAAAAACAAATTTGAAAGTCACTCCGTCCTAAAATTTACATTAGAACTTAATATTAATAACAAAATCCCATTCCTTGATGTATTCATTGATTCTAGCACACACAAATTTACTACTTCTCTATATAGGAAACCAACTAGCATAAATTCGTGTCTTCTTAATTATAATAGTGAATGCCCCCAGCGTTATAAGTTAGCTGTTACAAAAAACTTACTTCAACGCACACGAATGATATCTTCTTCCAAATCTATATTTTATAAAGAATTACACAACATTAAGCAAACACTAGTCAATAATGGATTTCCTACCCCCGTTATTGATCAACAAATTAAAATGTATCTCAACAAAATTAACAATAGCTCTAACAATAATGATAATATTAATAATGGTTTACATCAAAATAAACATAACACTATTAACTTATACTATTGCAACCAAATACATAATAATTATAAACAAGACGAAAAACTCTCAAAAACATAATACGTAGAAATGTTAAACCAGTGGAAAGTAATAATCAAATTAACCTCATTATATATTATAAAAAGTTTAAAACAATTGACCTCATAATCTATAATAACCATACAAGCACTAAACTAAATTCTCTACAAAAGACCAATGTAGTGTACCAATTTACATGCCCATTCAGAGATTGCATCTCTGATACTAATAAGAAACCTAGTACATATATTGGTTTTACTACAACCACGCTCTCCCGTAGACTTATATGCCATCTTTCTGATCAGAGTACTATTAAACAACATTTCTCTGAAAAACAAAAACATGTAGGTAATATCAGACAGATTTTGGTCAACAATACGGTGACCCTTACTCATACACACAGTAAGAGGAACCTGGAGATATTGGAGGCCATGTACATCAAATCTAAACAACCATTTAAGAACTGCGTTTATTATTTTTAGTAACTATTGCCGTTGCTAAGCGGAGATTTTTGTTAGCACAAAATAAAATCGTCGGTGATGGTGGATGTTATGATATTTCAGTTTAAACACCCTTTCTGAAGATGGCTCATGTGAGCCGAAAGCTTAGAAAAAAATCAATAAATAATTATCCAAATGTTGGAGAATTTTTGTCTTTATTTTCAACTGAAATTAAAGCTAAAATACGACGTTTAGAACGGCTCATGATTAATCATAATAGACATTCATTGTCTCTTATATTTAACAGCATATATATATATATATATATATATATATATATATATATTGAATGTACATTTATGAAGAATTTTTAACCGTATTCTAAGGAGAAAATTTTACAATATTTACATATGACATTTATCTGATTACGTTTATTTAATAGATTTATATTCTTAAAATTTTAATAATATATTGCTTTTCATATATTCAGAAGGAGCATGAGTTGTTTAAAGACTTACATATTCTAACTTTTTAAAAGAAATTCCATTTTATTGTACGTAATTTATTTGTTTCATTTCTATACAAACATAGTTCAATAGGAATGTTCTATTTTTGTACTTGATATTATAAATGAAGACGTGATAAAAAACCTTCCTCTTTTTTTAGATAATTATTAGTACGAGCAACATAAATCATTATATTAATCAAGATTTCCGCAGAAAAATAAAACACTGATAAACTAAGGATTTTGTAAGGCGACTGTTTTTCAAAGGATAAATTATACCATTTTTTACAATTACATTTATTACTGTCTAAAGTATAGGTTTTAGTTTTTGTAAGATTCTTATTTTCAATTAGGTCTCAATTTAAAAAAAAATCATTATTATAATTTTTTATAATTCAAAAAATATAATAAGTATGAGTACATCTTCATTTTAGAGAATTTTGTTATTTTGTTATGTTAGGTACTACATGATTTATTGAGCACTTTTATATAAAAGTAATTGCCGAGGAACTAAATTTTTTTAAAGTATATATATATATATATATATATATATATATATATATATATATAAATCTTTTTCAATCTTTTATATATATATATATATATATATATATATATATATATATATATATATAATCTTTTTCAATTTTTCTACATAAATTATTCGGAATTGTAGCATGTTAATCTTGTTTAATAACTTTTGTAAGTCAAAATAATGTTGGCCAAATGCCTACGAAATAAAAAATTATGACGCAAATCATGAAATTATAAGTATAGTTCCAATATAATAATTTATGTAGAAAAATTGAAAAAAACTTTATCAAAAACAGTGAGAATTTTAAATTTTTTTTCTATCGACTAATTTTCAGAAACAATGCGAACAAAAAGATCAATTCAAGTTAACATCAGAAAGAGACAGTTAAACTTTCTGGGGTACATAATCTGGAAAGAGGAGTAAGACACTGCGAGGGTGTACTTAAGGTAAAATGGACAGTGGAAGGCCGGGAACAACCTACCTAAATGGCATGAGTAAATCATTTGTAAAAATAAGAAAAACTGGGCAAGATAAGACAAATCTGGATTATTATATTTTCTTATCTTTGCCCAGTTTAATACAATTTATTACTTGATATTTAAAATTACCTGTGAATTTACTGGGGGAGTCTGGTCAAATATTCACTTTTAAATATCCTGTATTTTATATAAGACTTTTTTATCTGATCTTTCTCCCTTAAAATGAACATTTTTACATTTTTTCTTACGTCACACATTTTTGCTTTGATTGTAAATATACATTTTATTGTCCATTTCTATGTTTTATCTAGAATTAAAGTTATAGATATATACTTATGAGTAATGTTTTTTTAATAAAAAATGACATTTCTACAATTATCCAAAAATTTCATGTTAGTAATGATTTTTTATCAATAACACTGCTCAAATTTATATCACTGTCATCATTCGGGGACAAGTAAAATTAATTATGTTTAGTTTGTTTGAAGCATATGTGGGGGCGAAAGAACATCTGTCTCCTTGTAGCTTTGCACATGATTAGAAAAACATTTTCAAGCGAATTAGATTGAAATAAAATTAAACAACAACCAAATCTGCTACTGGGTAGATATTAACAACACTTTAAAAAATTCTTTTATTTATTAATGCATTTATTTATGTAAAGGAACAGTTTTCAAAAAACTGTGCGAAAATTACTTATTCTTTAATTCAGTAACGCATACCTTAAATTAATTCCATTAAACAAAATTGTTTTGAATTAATATTCTGAGAAACAAAGCTCTGCTTTCCAACAGCATACCTGATGATAACTTCAAAGTGAATCGTTCACGGTCTGTCGTTACTGCTGACATGAAATGGGAAAATTATATTGAATCATTCACAAAAGCTGCTGCTAGGGATGTTGGTTTAGTGTCTCGATAATTTTCTTTCGAGAAATGTTACATATTTAACGGTTAATCTTCGTCCGCTTCGTATCTTGCTTTGTGCTCCTGCTATTTATTTAGAGATTCTTGATAAAATCTTTAGAATAATATTGAATTTCTGTTTAAGTACAACTTTTGCATTAAATATAAATAACGCTGATAACATATTTATTAGGATACTTTAAAATACACATTTAAAAATTGGTGTCCGAATCAAATATCACCACTTATATTATAAACAGTCATTTCTTCGTAATATATATAAAAGAGGGATCATAAAGTAATCGTATGCTAAAAGTATAGTTTTCAACGGACCGAGTTGCGATCAAAATGTAATATCTGGTATTGTCTTTTTTGCCGTATTTCATTTTATAAAACCAATAAATGAAAAGCTTTGAGGTATTTCAAACCTGCAGGGTAACTATCCTCTGGCGCTAAAGAGGTAGGCTGTTGATTCCCGACACCAGGGTGACGATGGTTTCTGAAAGTGAAAAATGTTTGTCCTGAGCTCATAGGTATGCTTAAAAACACCTGATATTTAAATTGTCATAGTTTATACCATGCCCCTAAAAGAGACGTCAGTGAGCAAAATAGTCGTCAGTTATGTGCGATTCGTGATACACGCTTGGGCGATCATCTTTCTTCGACGCATGGTGTACAAGGCATCGATTTACCCCTAGTAGGTTGCTATTTCTTTCTATACAGTTTGCCAAACAAGGCTACAGAACCCTGTTTGTCCTGATATTGAACACATAGGTGGATGGAGATGAGATGGATTAATATCTTTCCTGAGGGCATTTGCGCGTAAGTGAATGCAAAGGAATCATCTGGAATTCAAACTCTTCTATCCGACTTCTCATTCCGAGTCGATATCCATATATATAATATGTTGGTATATGAATTCTTAGATTACCGAATCATGTATGTGTAAGAAAAACTCCATGGTTAAACTAGTTAATTGAAGTTAATTGATAGTTCCCCTACTATTTGAAAAATATAATTGATTTTCTTAATGATATTTGGTATAATTTTTGACGAACTTTACGTTTTAACTTAAAAGCGAAATATATTTTGATAAGAGGCTCATCCCTTGTTTCCTGTTTATGATGCGGTTTCCGGTTTTCTCTTTTCTAATCTTCTCACTTTGTTTTTTTTTTGTTTCAATTGGAGTAGATAGACTAAACTATCGCCCGGTTCACACTCCACCCACGTCTATTGAACAGGTGAAGAGGCTCATCCCTTGTTTCCTGTTTAGGATGCGGTTTTCGGTTTTATCTTTTCTAATATTCTCACTTTGTTTTTGTTTCAATTGGAGTACATAGACTAAACTATCACCCGGTTCACACTCCACCCACGTCTATTGAACAGGTGAAAAGGCACATCCCTTGTTTCCTGTTTAGGATGCGGTTTCCGGTTTTCTCTTTTCCAATCTCTTCACTCTCATGTAGCCCCCTCCACATCAGTGGCTTTACCGCCTTGCTCGGGGTGATATGATTAAAAATAAATCTTAGCAAACAACATTAGAATTTCTGTTACAAGAACGTACTGCCTGACCCAGGGGATTGAACACAAAGAGCAAAATGACTCACCGATATTTTTAATTTACTAGGCTGGACACTTGAACTCTAGTTTAGTAATAATTGAGAAATACTTAAATATGAACTTCAAGCAATGCAAGTCGATTTGGTCAGATAAAAGAGAAAAATATATTCTCGAAAATTAAATAAAAAGTTCAGTTAAAATTTTCTTTAAAAGTTCATAGCATCGGCATGCTGCGGAGGAAGGTAGCAGAGCACAACGGCCGAAAGTTTGAGATAACAACACTAATGATTATGAAAGTAAACCGCTAATAAATAAGATAACTTCTTCTCTCAGAATTTCAGGTTTAAATCAAAGGTGGGAATACTAGCTTGAAAAAAATAACATATCGGAAATAAGTTTTGCGTGAATCAGTAAGTTAACTTGCTTGCGTACAAGATGTCTTTAATGATAAAAGACAACAAAAGACATCAATATATAAAGTGAATACTTTCGATCACGTTATTTATGCTTTTCTTGCGTATCCTCTAATTAAGATAATCTAAGAGCTGATAGAAAATGCCTTTGCCTGCCTTGAAGACCGTAAATCAGCTTAACTACGTTTTCATCAACGGAAGATCATAATGTAAATCTTAAACATAGATGAAAGATCACGTGGAGTGTCGAGAAACGAACATCGCTTTGTTAAAGACAGCTGCTTTAACAAACTCATCAAGCAGGATCAAAGACCGTCATACTATACCGGTAAAACTATAGACGAATCTTTAATTCAGACAGTAAATGCAGTTCAAAAGCAAAGTGAACGCTAATAAAAGGTAAGACTTCTTGACTCACCTCTTCTGTTTGCTGTGATTAAAAGGTTCGTTTCAGAATCCAAACGAGGACCTTATTAGAATGTATATATTGCCATAATCAGTTGACGTGAACTTGCAAAGATTGTTACATTTAAAGTTGCCTAACTATACAAAAAACAATGACCTCATTATTAAACTTAAGAAACACCCAATATAATTATAAACACGATAAGGAAACTTGATTTCAGAGGGTTTTTTTAATCACTCCACCACCTAGCAAGGCAGTACCCCCACTGATGCACAAGGGGTTACATAAGTGTAAAAGTTTGGACACGAGGAGATTGAAGAGAAAGACAGACCAGTTATAGTGGGTGTCAGAGAAAGGACAAGGGAAGGATAGAAACACAAGTGTAAAGACAGTTGTGAATGTAAGGAGAAAAGAAAAGAAAAAGAACAAGATATACAGGGTGATGTAGAAAGAACTGGAGTCAAGTGGATAAGAGATAAGTTCCGGCAGGTAGTAGCCGTCAGGAAAGCAAATATATGGAATGGAGTTCCACATGGGGGAAGTGCGGGAAAAGAAGCTGATGTAGTAGAATTGAGGGTTGCAGTTGGTTTTTTTAACTATAAATGGCTGGGACCTTGTTGCCAGTCTGGTTGCACAAGTAAATTTCAGTGGCGGAAGTAGCAGTGTCTTAAGCTCGTCTTAAGCTATGTGTTCAATATCAGGACAAACAGAATATATTTGTAGAACAGACTGAAGGAAGAGACATCTCCTTGGTAAGACAATGGCTGAAGTTGATCTGTCAAGTCGGGACCTATCATCTTACAGATTCTTCTTTGGAGCCTGTCAAGAACACTGCGATGAGTAGCAGGGGCGCTTGACCATATATGACAGTAGTATTCTATGCACGGACTGATGGTCGATTCTTATATGTGAAAAATGGAATCAAAATTCCTGGCTCGACACAAACACCCAACCTCCCTAGCAGTGGATTTAGCTATTAACTCAATGTAATGATTCCGCTTGATGTCGGAAGATATAATAAGACCGAGGAGGTGCAATATATTACTTGCAAAGAGACTCGCTTGGCCCGTGCTTATGGGGTGCAGGAGATGTTGCCTTTGACAAAAATGCTTAACATGGTGAGAGGCTATATGCAAGAAGTATATTGTTATATATAAGTTGTCGCAGTAAAATAAACCGATTTTAAATATGGACTAAGTTTAAGAGTCTAATCGTTTTTCTTTTCAATTTCATTAAGATTTAACAACTTCAATCTTTGCCAATTTAAACCATGAAAATATTAACAATTGAACAACGTGTTAAAGTTATCGAAGTCTATGACGAAAATGAATGTTCAAAAAAAAATGCATCTGGCTTTATTGAATGAGATGTTTCCAGATTGCACCATCTATGGAAAAAATGATGTCCATTGGTTACTACGATCGTGTGCCTTAACAACTTTAGATTTCTTCCTTTGGAAACATCTGAAAATTAACGTCTATGCATCAAGCCAACAAGAATTTCACAGATGACAGATGAGAAAATAAGTCATATTGGTGAGATCGAGAAGGCATCATCAAATACTTTGGCCATCGATTGGAGGTGTGTTGCCGAAGTCTTCGCAAACATTTGGCCTATGCTATTTTTCACACTCTTTGCCATAACTCAAATAACATGATACAATAGTAAAATCAATAATATTTTACTAATAACACTGATTTGTTTACTGCTAACACCGTATAGTAAAAGCTATGATGAGAAGCCTTATTTGACTAACTCAGATTTAGTATATAAAAACATTATTTTATTGTGATAGATGCTTAAAAGCGAGAGGGGAGATTAAATGTGCTTATTTTACTGCTAAATATATCTGCCTCTATTTCGTTTAGAATGTAATAATGTTCAAGAGATATAAAATAAGCAGCAATTATTAAGAGATACAAAGTACATGTTGTTGTGGAGAGGCATAATCGCCAACTCTCTGAAGTAAACCAAGCACATATAAGAAGCCTAAGCCTTCTCTTGAGATATAGATAATAAAAAATGTAGTCAAAGAGAAAAATAAATAAGAATAGATTTGTAAAATCAAAATTTATCATAAAATGATATTCAATAGACACCAAATGCGGAAAAGACTCAGGGAAAATAAATCTTGATGTTAGTGACGTTCTTGTTACATGGAGAAAAATTAAGAAAAGTTACTGTTTGGTGTCTGATAATATTTGCGTCATTTCAATGTAGAGGGAGAGAAAAAATGAAAAAGAATTTGGACAAAAGATAAGGCTTCCTAATTTAAATGGGTAATAGTTTAACTAGAACAAAGTTTTCTTGTCTCAAGATTTCTGAACACAGTAGATTACAAATGGTGGCTTGAACTATCGTTTCTTTTGTCACACGAAAATTTGTTGGTTGATTTTGTTTAGCAGCATATCAAATACTACACGTTATTTAATGCCGACATTCTTAACACAATTTTATAACTTCAACTCTCTTTTCTCTCGTCACTGACAGATGCGAATTTTTACCTTGTGGTTATGTTTAGCGACACATCAACTTCAATACGTTATTTAATGCAGGAATCAAAATATTTTTAACACAATTTTTTGGCATCAACTAAATATATTTTGAGCGCAGTTGCATGGCTTCAGCTACAGATAAAATGTATAGCTTGTTAGTTTAATATGAATAACTATCCTTGGTAATTTTTCAATAAAAATCTGTTGCTGGTAATTTTACTACCAAATATATTGTTATCACTGCTGGCTTCAACCATAACCTCTTGACGACTTCGGAATATCTTGCAACTTATCTGGATTGCATCCTTGTTTAAGTTGGTGAATAGTGCCGTAAAGGAAATGTTAGTGTTACAATAAGTTTAGTTCGGCTCTCAATCAACTGCGCCAGATACATATTTATCAGATGATTAGATATTAGATGATCAGATATGATGAGTGAAGTAGTCACATTAATTGTCTGAAAGACGGAACTGGATTCTCTCGATTGTTTAGCATGCTGCAGAATCATAATGCGATTGATAGCATTTTCCAGCAGTCACCCTCTTGACCCAGGACAACGTTCCCCCCCCCCATCAAGTCACGATGTAGGCCTCTGTGTTTATTATAAGCCCTGTGGGAAGAGGAATAGAAGAATAACATCGCCAGCATTAGTGATAAATTCAAACACAATGTTGTCGACTAGAAAATTTGTTTTCATTACCCAATATGCATTTTTGGGAGACATCAACTGTTTCCAAATCCGCTACACTGTTCTCAGATTGACACTCACACCGTCTGAAATTAGATCTTCCCGCGCGAATGCAATGCAGTACAGCATGCCGTATACAGATTATTGGAAGATTCAATCCATAGAGGGTGCCCAACTACCCCTAATATACTGTGTAGTTGACAACATAATAAAACAAAAGAAATCCATGTATGCAACTGTAAATATAAAATGGCAACAATTTAGAAACTCTTATTATCACGTAAATGAATGACATCCCTCGATTGGAATTCGAACTCAACTCTCCGATTCCACAGTCTGTACCACTATCACTTAGTAATTAATCATTCAAGGAAGCAATGTCATCATCAGTTTAAGACTTTCTTTTACTGTATAGTCCTTTGCTTATTTCAAATTTATTGAAATCTTAATTTTTATATTGAATGTCTTTTGTTTGTTACCATAATGGGATAATATTTTTAAAGTTCTATAAACGCAAGACTAATTCTGATAAAGTACGCCTGATTCTATTTAATTGAATTTAGTGTAAAGACGAAAAGTGACGAAGCTTATAAAAGTATCTCGACCAATAATTTTAAAACCAAAAGAAAATAAATGAATCTCCGCAATCACTAATATTCAAGTTTAAAAAATAGCCAAGAGACTGGCTTCTACAAATACTTTCACGGCTTCTGCTCCCATGAACTTAGCTCACTGGTACCCCTTATATACGAATTTCCTCGAGCCACAAGATTACCAACTAGGTCCCACCCTTTTACTGTAAAACAAATAAATTTTAAACGCAAATTCTACTGAATCAGCTTCTTTTCTCGCACTTCCCGCCTGTCGAATTCTCTTCCACATACTTGCTTTCCCGACAGCTACACTATCCAAGAATTTAAACGTAAAAACAATAGTATTATCCTGCCTCACTAACTTACATCCTCTCTCTCATGCTTTTTCTTTGTCCACCCCAAACTGTCGATAATGAAAGAAAGTTAGGAGTTTTTACAATAGATTTGTATGGATAGAATATATATTTCTTGTAAAAAAAAGTTCATGAATTAGCTTTCTTTAAATATTTTTGTAAAGTATTTTTTGCTGAGAATCAGATGTATTGCTGGTAGATATATATTTTTTTCCAGAAATGTATTTGCTGGAAGTATTTTATTTTCCTAAAAAATGAATTGCTGGTATTATTTAATTTTCCTTCAAATATGTATTCCTGGATTTTTTTTTACTATAAAAGTTTATTTTTATACCATCATAATGTTTTGACACCAGGTTGGGGATAAACTATTTGCCCATAGATGGGACCTTAATCGGTGCTACAACCCCGGGACTAGGTAGACCTTAGAATAACAGTAATTAAAAAGTGGTTCCATGCTCATCACATTCTCTCAGTCAGTAGCCTCAGATGCAGTCTATTTTTATACCCAGGACTAGTTTTGTAAATGTTTATCTTCTTTATGAAAAACTGATAATTGCAGTTAGGGTCTAGGAATGTTAATTGTTGGATCGAAACCGACAGAGAAATGATATCAGTATTTTAAAGATAAGAAATTGTCATTATTATGTGCTTTCTGGATAATTCGGAAATATAGTGTATAACTTAAATCTGCTCAGAACAGTCTTTTTCGCAGATAGTGATATCACCTAAATTATTTCAAAACCCGAACAATGTTGAGTTGTTCACAGTCAGTCAAATGCTCTTAACAAATCTATGAAAATTTTGCTCACAGCTACGGAAGGAAATAGTGTATTCTCTAAACTTTAACGGTAACCAGTGTAAGAGAAGGAAAACTGAGAGGTTCAAAATATGTGGAGATGGCAACAGAAAACCACTGCCACATTTATTCCAAAAATGCGAAACATCATATAAAGAAATGGAAGATCTGCTAGGCCATCATTGAACATGTCATGAAGGGACATAACATTTTTTAAAGTACCATCTATACGTAAGGGTCAGATTTAATAATTGATTAATTAGTGAAATTAACCGACTACAGATGACAAAATGCACCTGAAAAATGCAAGAAATATTGTAGATGCAACAACGGAGATGTGCATACTCGTTGTAATCAATATATATATATATATGTATGAGCGTAAATTAGGAAGAGAAACATTAATAATGAGCTGGATCCTGCGTATGATGGTAAACTGCATCCGGCAGTAAAGCATCTGATAGTGAGATTGTGAGTAGCATGGAACCACCTCTTAATTGCTTTTGTTTCTAGGTTCACCCTGACCTGGAATAGTAGCACCCGTTAGGGTCCCATCTATGGGAAAATAGTTAACCTCCAAGACTATAATAATGAGCTGAAAATAAGTAAGAAGGTAGTATATAGCGGTAGGAATTGCATAAAAATTATTGTTGGTTAAGGTTGGTTTGAAAACATGAACCCGAAAGCGAATTTTGATTTAGTTTTTATATGATGCTGAGCAGCTATTGCTGGTACGTTTTAATAGTTTTATATATTTTTTAAATTTTTAATTGAAAATTTTTATTTTTTGTTTTTATAGTTTTTATATATTGCTAATCTGTTCGTTTTTCACAAAACAGACAGGCCAACCGACTGAAATCATAATTACTCTGACATCGATATCACGAAACACCGCATTAAACTACGAGGGCATTGTCCTGTGAGGCCTGATACACTCTAGGCTATCATGTCTTGAAAGAGACATGACTGACTGCCCAGAAGATTTTCCCGCAGTAGGTTGCCATTGCTTTCTGCAGTAGAGTGGTTGCCGGCCAAGGCTACAGAACCCAATAAGTCCTATTATTTCACCCATAACTGAAGGAAAGAGACGGATTAATACTTTTCCCGAGGGTATTTTCACGCAAGTGAATGCGAGGAATTCAAATGGAGATACTTTAAATTTTAAATAAAACTACAGGGGTTAATCAGACATGAAATATGTAATGCTGCTGAGGACTCCTCTTGGGCTAAGTCTGGCATCAATGCTTTCATCACTGTCAGAAAGTTGCGACTTAAATCCCACTCATCCCCCTGGTTTTACACTGCCTGCTCAGTTGCCATCGCCCACCGAAATCATTTCTTTCGGTTTTACCGGAGTCACGCGTCAGATTATAACAGGCGCCTTTTTGCCTCGGCTCGTAATGAATTCAAGAAGGTACTTAATAGAGCTAAGCAGATGTTTAAAGGCAGAATGAAGCCACGCATGGCATCCCGTAAGTTCGCCTCCAAAGACTACTGGGTGCTCTGAAAAAGCGTGCTGAACAACAGTAAGCCCACAACTCTCCTCTAATCAACGAATTTGAGGTCCTCACCTCTTCAACAGACAAGGCTGTTTGGTCCGCACGCAAATTCTCCATTAACTCAACACTGGACTCATCTGGTGTATCTATATCTGAATTCTCTCTCTAAACCCAGGCCCAACTGATTGACATACTAATTACTCCCTCGGTGGTCTGCAAAATAATCTCTAAGCTTGACTCCCACAAGGCGAACGGTGGCGACGGAATACCCATCATTATCCTAAAGAAAAGTGCTCTTGAAATTTCTTCTGTTCTCTCTAAACTCTATAACAACTGCCTTTCTGCTTCCTGCTTTCATGCCTGCTGGAAATATTCCTCCGTGTTTCCTAGACATAAAGATATTGGAGAACCCTCAGAATCCTCTAATTATCGCCCTATCAGCCTCCTACCGAGCAAAGTGTTCAAAGCCATCATCAACGCCGAGGTGGTAGAACATCTCACAGCCCATAGACTATTCTATGATAAACAGTATGGCTTCTGCTTCACCAGGTCTACTGCTGATATGCTCACGAACATCTCTGAGTATATATACCAGGCCCTCGACAAAAACGACGAAACCCGAACTGTGGCCCTTGACATCTCCAAGAGTTTGGCATGCTGGCCTTTTATTTCAATTGTTTGACTTAATCAGTCCTTACTTTCAAACAATACAGTGAGGGTGGTATTGAACGGACAAGCCTCCCAACACTCTCACATGAATGCGAGTGTCCCTCAAGGCTCTATTCTAGGTCCTACGCTTTTTCTTATCTATATTAACGATCTCCCTGATGTAATAAGATCCCAAGTTGGTATATAGATGCTGACGACACTACGGTTTACTCTCGTCTCGATCAAAAATCTACCGAGGCTGAAAAAGCAAACCTCGCTGCCGAGCTTGAAAAGGACTTCCAATCCGTGGTTGACTGGATTAAGAAATGGTTGGTAAATTGTAATACTTCCAAAACGAAGCTGCTATCTAATAACCACCACAGACGATCATTCCACCCGCCCATAAACTTGGATCAGGCTTCTCTCCCTGAAAGCGAAACACTGCGCCTCCTCGGGTTAACACTCACACTAGATCGCAAGTGAAATAACTGTATAGAATCCATAGCTAAATTCGCTGCTAAGAATGTCGGTTCTCTGTGTAGGGCCAGGAAGTTTTTTCCGTCGCAAACAATCTTGCACATATACAAGTCTACCATCCACCCGTGCATTGAGTATTGCTGCCATACCTGTTCCGGTGTTCCTGCTGTCCACTTTGGTGTCATCGACCAAATCCAACGGATAATCTGTAATCTGATTGATCCCGACTTGGCAGCCAGGATACATTCGCTTTCTCACCGACGCAATGTGGCTTCTACAAATACTTTCACGGCTTCTGCTCCGATGAACTTAGCTCACTGGTACCCCCTATATACGAATTTCCTCGAGCCACAAGATTAGCAACTAGGTCCCACCCTTTTGCTGTAAAACCAATAAATTTTAAACGCAAATTCTACTGCATCAGCTTCTTTTCTCGCACTTCCCACCTGTCGAATTCTCTTCCGCATACTTGCTTTCCCGACAGCTACAATATCCAAGAATTTAAACGTAAAAACAATAGTAATATCCTGCCTCACTAACTTACATCCTCTCTCTCATGCTTTTTCTTCGTCCACCCAACTCTTCCCTCTCCTACTCTCTTTCTGACATGCCCTGCAACCTCTCACTCCTCATAGCATTCCTCCTCGCCCATCCCACTCTCATCAGTAATCTCTTCCCTCTTCTACTCTCTTCCTGACACCCCTTCAACCTCTCACTCCTCATAACATTCCACCTATGTAACTCCCTGCACAACAGTGGCAGTAAAATGCCTTGCTTGGGGCGATACGATTATAAAAAATAGGCGTTAACGAAATACGAGTCAAACAATTACTATTTTCTAAAAGCCTTTGCTTTCTTTTTTTTTTAAGCCGTAGCCTGAATTTTACTGGTGAGAATCAGTGGGAACAAAAACGTTAAAAGCACGCTAAAAGGCTAGCAAGTTTCCAGCAATTTCCTTTACAAGTATAGCAGTCTTATCCAATCTCTCCGTCTCGGATGGAAATCAATTCATAAATTGCCTTTTTCCCATTTATTTCTGGCCAAGGAACGAAGTCCATAAAACCGGTATTTCCTTACTAAATATGATGAGGGCAATAAAAGTTATCGCAAGACAAATTTTCAGTGTTTTCCATTAAGGGTCTTAATTTCATTGTTCATAGTCATCAGAGTACATATAAAACGTCGCCTGAGCTAAAATGATGAAAACTAACAGACAAATTAGAAAATTCTCTCTGAATTTCCAAAAGTGAAGAAGCGTCTGGCTTTGGAAATTATCGATAATTAAAATTTGGTTGAAAGCTATTAAAGTTATGTTCTTAATTAAAAAGGAGTTTCTACTTAAACCATGAAAACAATGGTGCTGAAAGTGACGTATTCAGACTGCAAGATTCGATGTTTAGAAAATAAAATAAGCATAAAATTAAAATTTATTTCTTGAAAAATATCAAATAAAATATAAATAACTAAATAGAATAAACATTGTGTATAAAAGAGAAACAATCGCAAGTATAATTAGCAACTACCTACGGAAAATATCAGCCGTTTCATCGATTTCTTCTGTATGATAACATATTAGCTTGATAAATATGTCAGTCTATGACAACCATGTTTTGAAAGTCTATTAAATCTGGTTCCCTCCATATTTCAAGTGGGTCACATATTTATGTTGCATCGTTAAATGTCTCAGAAAATGATCTTTACAAGTGTCGGAATAGATCAAAATGAAATACCGCTGATAACTTTGTCCTTGTTTGGATCAGGCTTCACTTTATGAAGGTAAAGACCTTTTACACAGTTTTAAGTGGTAACGTGTATTCTACGCCCTGAAAGATTTTCATAGTGATGCAGCTGTTCAGACCTATGACTAAGTTGTCGCGATTTCCACGCAACACTATCCGTTTATGTACCTCTAATACATGCGATAGAACTTAAATTAATTCCTTTGTTGAACATTTCCCTAAACACTCAATAATAATTTCTTCAAATAAGAAATAAATATTTATCTCTCTTTTGTTTAAAATCATATCGCCCCAAGCAAGGCATTATACTGCCACTGTTTTGCAGGGGTTACATAGTAGGAGAGTTATGAGAAAGAATGACAGGTTATAGGGGATGTCAGGAAGTGGGTAAGAGAAGTATGAGAATACTGATGAAACTGGAGTGGACAGAGAAAGGAGCATGAGAGAGAGAGGATGCAGGTTAGTCAGATAGGAGATGACTATTGACTTTACATTTAAATTCTTGGAGATTGTGGCTGTCGGAGAAGCAAGTAAACGGACGGGAATTCCACAGGCGGGAAGTGCGAAAGAGAAGCTGCTGGAGTAGAATTTGCGTTTACAATTTATAGCTTTCACATTAAAAGGGTGGGACCTAGTTGCTAATCTTGTGGCTCGAGTAAATTTATATATAGGAGGTAACAGTGAGCTAAGTTAATCGGAGCAGAACCTGTGAAAGTATTAAGGATAGGTAAGAAAGTATTTCTTATCTATCCTAATAAATCTCTACTGTCTATACCTTCTCTTCCATTTACGTTAATTTTTTTTATTATAGCTTAGCTGTGACCCAAAGTAGACTATGGTGTACGCAATGAGGATCGAAATCACTATTCAGTCATAAATAATCCAGCGAGAAAATCTTGCTAACCATTAACCGAAGTTGAAGTTTCCACTTTTCTTTCATTCGTTCACATACCTCATACGTCATAATTATTTCATTATGAATTATTGTTTTGAGTGGCTCACGGGCATTGTATCGAGTGAACTTTAATATAAAATTATGACGAGACTAAATATTATACCTTGCCATTCTTGCAAATGTAGAGATATTGCCTATCTCTAATTTCCTGTTTTTTCGTGGGATTGAACACGAAATCCTCCAGGTGATAAGAAATACAAAATTATCTCAGTTACGAAGTAAGTACACAGTTTTCTCATGCTTTTGTCAGGAATATTAGCTATATGGCTTTCGCATCTGTCTCGTGTGTGAGTAGATCATTTCCTAATGACGTCTTTGTTCAAAGTTCCTCTCATTGTAAATACTGGTTTTAAACCGAGGCTTGTCTCGCTCGGGATTTTAATGAACTACTCACAACTTTTATATATATATTGGTACACACTTATAAAATCAGTAATTCTCAACGGAATCCAGTTTAATTTGCCCTGTCTTTGTTTTTATTAAGAATCCTAATGCCTTTTACATTGTCTTTTGAAAACGGTGCTAAATTAACGAAATGCCACAAGATCAGCCAATAATATGCCAGAGAAAGATTTTTGGCGCTTTTGAAGGAAATTCCAAACACTGTTTAGATATTGATACATAATGTTACACAACTACATATTATGCAATTTTTATTAATTATATTTTTCTAGTCTTTAAGGCCGTTTCCGGATTCACAAAATCAGACACCATCAAGTCAGATAAAGTCCTTTTCCTGACACCTGTAGTCTTTCAAATTAAGAGCATTTCTGTTGTGGACCCAGAATACTTCCGGAAGAAAAACACGAACTCGGGTATTAGTGAAACACATATATTTAATGGAAGAACAAATGCAATATACTAGACCGGGGTGACTCAACCCAACTGAACTTCACTCAACACCGAGAGGCATATTCTCCCTGTATTCATAATAATAGGAAGAGTTTATTATAGCCTTAAAAGGGTATTTCCCATAGTAATTTTGTAAGGATTGAAAAATAGTACAAGATCTGTTGTTTGATTTTTCCATTAGTTTTCTACGCCGTATCAATCATTAACATGTGATATAAAACCAGGAACTATTTTTCAAATTCTGTTTGTTTGTGTGGAGATAATAATGATTTAGTGATACACGTTTTACTAATGAACCCATAGTTGGATGTGCCGGAAAAGCGGTTTCATACCATACCCACGGATATTTGCACGTAAGAAAATATAACGAAAAAAACTAGAATTGGAAATCGTCTACCACATTTAAAATTAGGTATATATTACACCAGCTGCATATCCAAGATTGCAATGGTCACCCATCTAGGTACTGAACAAGCTCGATGTTGCTCAACTCATCAAAAATGTAAGGAGCGAAGAAGATAATAAAAGACTTGTTAAAGGAGTACAACAATCCCAACAAGAAAAAACTGGGATAAGGCTCTGGAGAAATCAATTTCTTGGAAGGACATTTGAGTTTTTTTTAATAGGTTCCACACATGAACTGCTATCATCTAAGTACAATTTTGTTAAATGGAAGAAAGAGAGCGATCTTACTTACCTTCTATGTAAAGAAAATTCACAACTATAAAGACATGTTCTTAGTTCCTGTAAAACATATCTTTTCAATGGAAGATATACCTAGAGACATAATCGTGTTTTGGATGAGCTTAGTTATGGTGGCATTTGAGATATATCTGCAGAATTTCGACGTTGGCGTAATGATTGCCGCAAAATAATATCAAGTAAAGGTCTGCGACCAGATATTGTTCTTCTATCAAGAGGGGAACTATAAAATCATCCTGGTTGAATTAACAGTACTACATAAAAGACGGGTGTAACAAAGCCAAGAATTTAAAACTAATAAATTTGAAAATCTAAAATCAGAGTTCGTACAAAATTGGAAATTAGAGCAAGGAGTCTCGTTACAAGCATTCTCTGCCAATTTCTGGGCTAAATTAGAAGGATAGGTAATATTCCGTTGATGGTTTCAGCATACATGATGGGATGACATAACTGATCGTGAATGCATAATGAAAATCACGTTGCATTCTCAGAACGCGAGATTTGCCGTTTTATTTTTTAGTCTTTTTCGTAAACTGAATTTCGCCGATAGACTTTTAAACTAGTATATATAAAAAACACTTGTATATCGTTATAATTGGGTGTCGCATCAGTGATGGGGTGCAGGTTTACAAGTGAAACTGTTGAGAGGAAGGTCCCAAAACGCTGAAATTCTCTCCTGATGAGCACAAATTAATTTAAATACAAATTCGAGAGAAACAGTAAAATAAAACCAATGAAAGAGAGGCTCGGTGAAAATGTCATTGGCTTAAAAAGCATAACAAATCCAGCTCGCTTCAGTGGAGTTTCAGTTACTTTTCTGAAATTTCCTTCTATCATATGGTGTCTTCAGGCAATTTGCCAGAATATATTTTATCATTTTTTAAAGAACGCATTCGTAACGAGGATTTTTGAAGGCGCAATTTTCAAAATTAAGAGAAATTATAATAATTGGGTGATCAAAAAGATCTCGTTAAGTGAGCGTTCCAATAATCCGCAATAAGTTATCGCAAATCGCCTGAAGACACCACATGGTAGAAACCTAAGTGACTCGTTTACAAATTATATATATATATATATATATATATATATATATATAAGGAAATAATGAAAAATCCGCAAAAACTGAAACAATGACAAAAAAAATTTAACTGAATAATAGAAACTATTAAACAGATAAAAGTAGCATGCTTTATAGATATTGGGAGAAAAAGCTATACTTCTCTACCTTTCACCGAACTTCAATATTTCTTATATATATATATATATATATATATATATATATATATATGCTAGCAGTATAGCCCGGCGTTGATGAGGTGCAATGAAAGATTTAAAGCTAATATATGGTCCTAGAGCTCAGACTCAGCCTAAAGAATATTTGTGAAGTTTCGAGGGAATCGGATAAAAATTGTGGATTTGTATAAAGGACATACAGACAGAAAAACTGTCACACACACAAACATCTTGCCTTTTATATATATATATATATATATATATATATATATATATATATTATCGATTACCTGCATTACTGTAAGAACTGCAACCTAGAAACTTCTGAATATCGTTTCTTATGTCATTGACTATGAGTGTGTCAAATTTGATTAAAATCGGACCATTCCTTCTATAACCCGATTTTTTCGATTACCGATTTTCGATATTTATCAGCGGTACCTCGACAGAAAAGCTAGCTAAGAACACTCGCAAACGCTTATAGTACAACTGTGTAAATTTTCAAGAAAATCGGTTCAGCTGTTTCGGAGTCTATAGGTAACGGATGCACACACACACGGAGACACACACACACAGACAGGGTTCCATTTATAAATAAGTTTATATATATATATATATATATATATATATATATATATATAAACTTACACACACACAGACAAAGTTCTATTTTATAAATAAGTTTATTGTTACGACTACACATGCGCACGAACAATGCATGCTGGGGATTTTATGAATATGATATAATTGACTGAGAACTTGAACAACATCGATGAGTTAAAGAGGTTGCAAACGAGAAAGAAAACCATACTTAACAATTGGAAAAGACATATGAGGTTCCTTGGACATGAAATGACAAATGAGGGCCTGGAGAATTTAATACTCAAAGAATGGACAGAAGGAAAGTGAGACTGACAGAAGCTATGTGAGATAAACTTGATTAGTCTGAGAAAATGGATTGCGGATTTGGGGTTTGCAAGAGATACCAAGAGAAAAACATATTGAGAGCAACAATAGACAAAACAAGAAGTCAATGATCATCGACATCTTGAAGGGACACGGCACATAAAGAAGAAACCGAATTCATTTAAAGGAGACATAGTAGGCAATGTACACAATGGAAACATACTAGACAAATAAGACATATTAGAGGTTATATTAATAAATTATAGCAAAGGAACTACGAATTCAGAGATTCATCCAAGGCATTAGTATATAGAAACCAACATATTATAAGCTTGCTGTATAGCCCGGCGTTGCTCGGGTGTAATGAAAGCTTTAAAACTAATCCATGGTCCTGAAGTTCAGACCCTTTGGACGTTGGCACGAAAGACGAAAAAGCAATAGTGGTTTCCAGTTTAAAAGAAACCGTAGACTAAAAGAAAAATGAATGGATGTAAGTCAAATTTTGATTTCCTGGTATAGATATCAAATAAGTTTTTTTCGTCGTAAACTGAATGTTGAAGGTTAAATAAGCCCTCTGAGTTAATAGTATCATCGCTGAGACTAAGAACTACAATTATACATACTTAGAGCCAAACCCGAAGCAAAAACTAAAATAAAAGGGCTGAAAATAATAGACACACAGGCAGATAAACAGATACACAAACAAACATCTTGCCTTTTATATATATATATATATTATCGATTCTCTGCACTATTGTAAGAACTGCAATCTTGAAACTTCTGAATATCGTTTCTTATGTCTTTGTCTATAAGTGTATCAAATTTGATTAAACTGAATCTGTCTGATTTGGTCAACAATACGGTGATCCTTACTCATACACACAGTAAGAGGAACCTGCAGATATTGGAGGCCATGTACATCAAATCAAAACAACCAACACTCAATAAAATCAACTTTAAAACAGGAAATAACATATTACATTGCATTTAACTACATGGTTTTGTTGTCATTTCGCGCTATCCCGCGGTGTGACATCATAAAACCGCATCGCAAACTTAAGAACTGCGTTTATTATTTTTGGTAACTCTTGCCGTTGCCAAGCGGAGTTTTATGTCAACACAAAATAAAATCATCGATGATGGTGGATTTTATAATATTTCAGTTTAAACTACCTCTCTGAAGATGGCTCATGTGAGCCGAAAGCTTAGAAGAAAACCAATAAATAATTATCCAAATGTTGGAGAATTTTTGTCTTTATTTTCAACTGAAATTAAAGCAAAAATACGACGTTTAGAACGGCTCATGATTAAACATAATAGACATTCATTGTCTCTTATATTTAATAGCATTTGTTTAGAAAATATATATATATATATAAGCGTATGTGTGTGTATATGGAGATTTTACTCAATATACATTTGCATATAGCTTTGATTATGATGATTGCTAACTGAGATTATTGTAAAAAAAAAGAATCTAGAAAACAATGCATAATAAGAAGGTATGTAGGATAGACTTTAGTTCACCCTGAACTTGAAGAAGTTAAGTCCATAGATGTCAAGGAAAAGTCCGCTCGAAATTCTACAAAGTAAGATTTCTGTGGAATAGGCGGTCTGAATGAAACTTAGTGCTCACCAAATTAACACGTAAGAAATGTCGGTGATTGCTACCGGGAATATGATATTGGGGTCATAGCTGTCAATGCCTGCGCTAAGAATGACTAAGAAATTTGAACTCTTGTGACTCTTCGCCATAGTAATAGAGATAGGGTAGTTTGAGTCTATCAACGTTTCCTCTGTGAAACATATTGCAACACATCCATGATTTCATAATTGCGTTAAAATTCTGCCAACGCTAAGCGGTGATAGCTGGGCAGCACTAGCTCAGATATGACAGCAGCACTTCATCTTTGTCTTGAAAAGATAGAGTATAGCAGCAGGAATTTGGGATTTATTTAGAGTAGTACAAATAACCTATTATCTTTCAACACATTTATGCGAATATACGTGTTCTGGTCGATTTATAGACTAAGCTTTACAGCAAATAAACTTTCTAGGCAAGGAGTTCGTTTGAAAGCATGACAGCTCATCAGGATTGGGACACATAGAGACTGCTTGTTGATGCATTAGACCACGGAGGTATCACTTTATTTCTGTAACATGTCCTTTTTGACAGTGGAGACTAAGTATGTTTTCAAAGAATTTTCACTATGGATATGCAAATAAAATCAGAATTCGATGTCGATTTTTATTTTCAATATCGTACCTACGAAACGTGAATACACCAAAACACAAGAAAAATAATATCTTTTTTGTTGACCATGTTAAACTAATTACGATTAGCATTGCAAATCTTCTACATTTAAATAATATTGTATCTATATAATTCCAAACGGAAGATATTATCCATGTAATAATTTTCACTAATTTCGCACACTATATAATTTAATTTCCGAATGATGACCTCATGCATGTTTCGACCGTCGTGATTTCCAACATTTTTGTGTCCGTCTGTTATAATCCTTGTATAATCCGGTAGTTCAGTATGATAATTTTATGGAAAACATTAGAACGATAAATAGTGAAGAAAGGGTTTAATCGCACGAAGGTTCTTTTTTTTTTTACAGAGAGGTTCACCCGGTACATGCCCAAGAGCCACTCAAGATAATGGGTTACAGTAAAAGGAATTTTATTTGGATACGAGTAAGATATAACGGTTAACCCTAAGCTTGAACAAGTAAAGATTATAGTGATCGGATCAAGACCCTCTTAATAGTTGAATCCACTGAGAGGTGGTTCCTACGAAACAGCTGTTCAAGTGGCAGTTACTTCTCCTTAATTCTCACTAATGGAATACGGAGATATAGTAGAATGTTTTCTCTAATGTGAGTGGCAAAAGTATCCTAACTGTAAAGTTTAGAACTGGCAGATTTAAAGAATGCATTCATCCGAGGACTTTACAAGATGTTATGATATTGCAACGAGAGTTTTATCACATCCTGCCTATGAGAAAGTGTTCGGCGGATGGAAAATAAATATACTCAAAGAACAGACGCTTTTGGACACTCACGAGACTGGAAAGTATGACTGAGAAAATTACATCATTTCTGGCTTGTTCTAACTCTCGATAATGTAAGGGATAAAACGAGGGTTAGATACTTTCTGGAGAAGTAATCTGGACCAAACTTTTTTCTGCATCTTTATGAATGGATCGTAAATGCAAGTGTTGGGCGCTCTCCACCTTTCCACGGAAATGAACTATTCGAATCGCTATATAAAATAGTAGTAATTATACCTCGAGTGAGAATGTCGAGTAAGGAAGTCGAGTGAGCGAGTCAGTCGGGTATTTCCGGTATTGTACCGGAAGTGTTCTACTAGTCAGTCTATCACGTCTCCACGACGATACTGTATACTATTTACCTTGTTCTGTATTCTACTAATCCTCACCTCTTGTAAATACTTCTCTTTCCTGTCATTACACCTACTTTTATACTATTACGTTGTTTTGTATTATTTCACATAATTCTGTTACACGACGTAACAACAAGTTTCATTTGAAGTCTTTCAGTATGGATTAATAACAATAGTCAAAACGATGTTTGAGACCAGGAAACAAAACACGTTTTTAGCTAATTTTATGTTGTTTCCGAAAATGAACTTAGATTTTAATGGTTAAGTACCCTTAACTGTACTGAAATGGCTCATTTTTAGAAGAAAATCAATTTCCGATCTTGGCCGAGCACAACATTTAGATAATAATGGTCATAAAACCACATCGATTTTCAGGTAGGCTGAGCAATTCATGTCAACCCCCAGAAATAAACTATGTTTATGTGAAAAATATTTAGAGCCCAATTTTTTTTAAATATAAGTTCCTAAAATTTTCCAATTTATTTCTAAAATTCAAATTAACTGATAAATTTTATCAGTGATACACTTTATCAATGATAAACTAATATGAGTATTAAGGTTCTTGTTTTAAATCAATGTAAACTTCCTGATAATTGCGGCGACGTCCGTGATGATCCAAGAGAACGATTCCATCAAGATATCAAAGCAATTAAAGAGCTCTACCAGGGACGGTTGGAGAAATAAATAATGACTACCACTACTGGTGTATCAAAAGAGACTTAAATAATATTAAACAGACAATCTGGAAAGATAACATTTTCATTATAGTTTTTATGTTCACTAAGGTTTTATTTGTGCTGTTATTTTATTAAATGATTTGATGAAAATACAATTTGGTCTTGGTATATTCCATCGTGCTATTTTTAAAGACATGGTCCGATTGTTATGGAAAATACAATATTTTAACAAGTAGACCAATATTTGTTGGTCAAAATTCGAACTGACATGTTGTCTACAAATTTACTTTGAGTAATATCGCTATCGGTCAATATCATGTACACAGAAAACAAATGAAAAATATACATTATTTTTGTTGCGGATCCCGGGAATAATAACCACACAAAATAATGAACAACAAACCAGATATTTGAGATAGAAAAATAAGTATAATATACGTAAAGATACAAACCTGAACGCAGGTTAGTAATCCAGGAATACGATTAGTAAGAAATATATATATATATATATATATATATATATATATATATATATATATATATATATATATATATCTGAAGTGAAACCGTAGTAAAATTAGTATATCCACGTCGGAAGCTGAGGGGTGATACGTAGTGACTTTCTGTCTGAGTGGAGCTCAAAGCTACTATGAACTACGATCGCTGTATTCTCCGTGAAACCTCGGTATCTGACGGTATCTGTCGGAATCTTACGGTAACTCTCGGATCCTAACGGTAACTGTCGGATTTTTACGGTAACTTACTTATCTCACTATGGAAGGAGTATATGTATACTCAAGTTGAGTCCATTATCATGGGAAAAGGGAAACCCCACAACAATTTTAAAAAAGGAGGCATTTCTGTATAGCAAAACGGTAGCTAACCAAAAACAACAACAACAAAAACAAAAGTAAGATCATTTTTCAGATTCAGCGCCCGGAAATTAGATAATTTTTTCTGGTATCGTGACACGCTTTTAAAAATGTTGTTTTGTGTTTTTGACTAGTGTAATACAAATATGCAAATTTGTTATCAAAAGATATCGATTACCTGCATATTCAGTGGCAAGTAATCATCGCAACTAATCGTGTATATATAACTAAATCCAATATAATTATACTCTTCATTTCGAAGAATAAATTTTGATGAATTGAAATTGAACTTATATCTTGAAACATAAGAAAACTGTAAAAGTAAGACCCCTAAATTAATTCTTTACGATGCCTTCTGCAACTACAAGAAAATTGTTCAGGTTTTGTTTCCCTAACGTCCGATTTTTAGACCAAATGAAAAAAGAAACAGCATTTAAAAACGCAAAATATCAATTTTTCAAATTAAATTTTTCTATTCAGATTGAAAAATGCAAGCAACAATAGCAATGTCTGTCAGGTTCACAGTGCTACAAACCTTTTTGTGTTATGTTCATTCAAGTGTTGACAGTGGAATACAAGAACTGATGTGACTAAAAAAGACAATACCATTTTGATACGAGCCCGTTCGGACAGGAGGTTGTCAAAATCTGAAAATTATTGCCGTGAATTTAGAAGTAAAGGCAGACTGATTTGAGAAGTAACGCATTAAAATATGTCAGATTTTAATTGAATCGGATATCACTTGGCGGATGAGATTTAATTAAAGCCTTGACATAATTTAGTAATTTACACACACATCTTCTACACCAGTGCACTCGATATGTTTAACATATAATAATATGACATAAATTTATACTATGGATTAAGAACTGAAAACCGATTGAATTTAAGTTTGAGTTTTGTTTAACAGCATAGCAGTTATTTACTGCCAAAAATGTGGAGTTTTAACGTATATTTTTAATGTTTGGTTATAGTGAGAAGGTTTAGTCAGATTTTAATGAAACGTTTTGATTTTTACATATTTTTTATTTCAGTAAACTGAAAATGTCTTCTAGTTTTGTATTCAAATATGTTTTGCTGAAAATATTTTTTCTTTCAAAAATGTGTTATGGTAATAATTTTCTTCTAAAATGTATTACTGGTAATACTTTTCCTTCAAAAGTGTATATTTGTCCATAAAATTCTATTTTTATGTATATATCTCTATACACGTTTATTTTTATACTTTCATCGTGTTTTGACCCCAGTTTTGGGGTTAATTATTTGTCCATAGTTAGGACCTTAACAAGTGCTACCACTCCGGGTCAGTGTGATTTTTACATATTTTTTATTTAAGTAAACTGAAAATGTCTTCTCGTTTTGTATTCAAATATGTTTTGCTGAGAATATTTTTCCTTCAAAAATGTGATATGGTAATAATATTCTTTTAAAATGTATTGCTGGTAATACTTTTCCTTCAAAAGTGTATATTTTTCCATAAAATCTATTTTTATGTATATATTTCAATACAAGTTTATTTTTATACTTTCATTGTGTTTTGACTTGTTGTTGTTCTCAGATCTACCTTGATATGGGATGGTAACATATGTTTTGGTTCTAGCCAATAAAAAAGTAATGAGTTCCAAAAGAAAACAAAACAATATGAAAGATAAAATACATTTTCGTAATAAAACTATCAAGAATGTGTTATATATGGATAGAAAGAAAATGCTTATTTTTACTCTGGTTGAGGGCATATAATTAACTTTAAAATATTAACGTTTTAATATTCTTCTAAAAAATCAATCAACATTATATCCGCTCAGTATTTGATCGGAATGCGCTATTTATATGTGATTTTAGTTGTGCATATGTAATGGCTAACAAGCATTGGATATAATCTCGGAACAAAAATCGGAGAAACAAGTTTTAATTCCAGTCAAATTCATTGCATTCACTTAGACGTAAATACTCTTAATATTAATCCGTCTCTTATTAGTCTAGTTATGTGTTAAATAATTTGATTATATAGCCTTGGTTGGCAGCCAGTCTACTGCGGAAAGTAATGGTAACCTACTGCGGCAACATCTTCTGCCGATTCAGTCATGTCTAGAAAGAGACATGATTGCCCAATCATGTATCAAGTAGTGAACTTAATTCAGTTATTTCGATTCATAAATTCGTAATTGAGCAACATGAAATATACGTTTAGAAAATCACCACATGTAATTTTGAGGGTTTTCTGATCAATCCATTATAACGTTATAAATCCTGTAGTCTGACTTTCTTATCTCACCATGATTTCAATGAAACGTTCACATGTTTCTTGAGTTATACTTAGATTAATTCATTCTGCAGTTACAAGTTCTGCAGTACATCTAGCCTACGCAATCAGCATTAGATCAAAATGTTTTATTCCTATTTAATATTAAGTCATATTTAGAAAAATTCAATACAAATTTTGAGCGTCGTAATGCTTATCAGATCAAAAATTAAATCAAGCATTTTATATATATATTTGCTATTTGTTTTCATTAGAAATGATCATTTCGACAAATACATGACGTCGTTAATCAGAACTTTTTAAAATTTTGTTTCTATTTTCTATTTGTTCATATCAATCAATATAGGCACAAGTCTGTAGTCATATTTTAATATCAATACAATCAACATCTGAACTAAATATCTTATTCATATTTACTTTTGTGTTTATATCCCCTAAGTGTATAATTACAAATACCGTAGACGGACTTTATTTGAATCTTGCACAAATTCGATTCAACTGTTTAACATTTTAACCGAGAAAAAAAGACAATGGTTTAATTGCAAGGTTATTCCATTAACACAACTACTAATGTATACATTTTTGACTCGACAATGTTTATTTAGAAATGTATATTTAATATTATTATAAATATATCTAAATCAAGTCAGTCATTCAAAGTGCCATACGTGATACACGCTTGGGCGGTCATGTCTCGAAAGAGACATGACTGACTGGGCAGAAGAATTCCGCAGTAGGTTGCCATTACTTTCTGCGGTACACAGGTTGCTAACCAAGGCTATAGAACCCAAGTTGTTCTGTTATTTAACCCATGACTGGAAGGAAGAGACGGATTTATACATTTCCCAAGTGTATTTGAGCGTAAATTAATGCAAGTATTTCAACTAGAATTTGAACTCGGCTCCCCGATTACTCGTACCGAGCCGATATCCACTGCACGACAACGCATTTCCTAAAACAAATACAATGCAATATTTAATATTTATCGTTTATAAAGATTAATTATTCATTCTTTTCTTAAAATATAAATTTGAAAAATAATTCTATTCAAAAGTTTAGAAAAAATACCATATTATCAAAATGTGTAAATGAAGTACAATTCAAAATTTGCTTTTAACGACTTTATAAATAAACATGGAAGCAATTTTTTAAAATTAAATCTAATAATTAGTGTTTAATAGCTTTGGTATCTATTAAGAAATAAAAAATAGATGACTTCATTTTCGTATGTTTGTTTTATATTAACTTTCTATAAACAGTACTATACTGATGAGGGAGTAAAAAGATTTTAAAGCAATAGCGGTGCCAAAGGAATAACCACGGTTTTAAAACACCAGTTTTTGTGAGCAAAATATGGTTCAGCTGCTAATAAATTTATATTTTTTGGTATCAATCCATATTACATAAAAGAGAGCAATATTTTAGTAATGGAACATAAATATTTATTCATATTTATTACATATCGATTATTAGATGTTAAACTTATTGAGTTGAGTTAAACTTATTGAGTCATAATACAATTTTAGGTAGAGTAGTGGGAATTTATTTACTGAATTTTGAAATGAAATCTGTGTTTTTGTGTAGGTGTCGATTTTCATCTGTAACGGTGATTATCAATATATTCTATGCAAATGTTATATACCTTTATGTCTGATGAGAAAACAGAATATGTGAAATATTCAACGCATACATACAGAGACACTTATATTTTTATATGTACTGACAACCTCATTCAGATTTGGGTCTTATGTGGCAATTCAGTTCAGGTATTGATCTCTATTCATTTCGACATATTTTGCAACAGCGAAGACTAATTTGATTTAATATATTTTCTTCTACTAGACCGCTTGCCGATCAAGGCGATAGAATTTAACATGGAAAAATATAGTATGTCCTGCTATTTACACATATCTGGGTAGAATATATAGGTTGATATCTTTCTCAAGGTAATTAGCACGAAAGTGTACTTAATGAAGTTGACTGCAATTCAAGTTGAAATCATGACTGCCCGTCGCTATCTATCTATCTATCTATCTATCTATCTATCTATCTATCTATCTATCTATCTATCTATCTATCTATCTATCTATCTCTTTCTCTCTTTCTCTCTCTCTCTCTCTCTCTCTCTCTATATATATATATATATATATATGTGTGTGTGTGTGTGTGTGTGTGTGTGTGTGTGTGTGTGTGTGTGTGTGTGTGTGTGTGTCTAGATAGATAGATAGATAGATAGATAGATAATGGGGAATGAGATAAAGATACAGGGAGACTGATTAAACTGTTAGAAAATATAGGGTGTTTCATTAACCCCTGATCACTAACCATGGGTATATAGTACCCAGCGCAAATGACGACATTTTAATTACAGTTTAATTATATTTTCATTACCTGATTTTCTTACCTAAATAATATGTTTTACAGTTCCTATTAATGTTAAATCAAATATAAATTTTGAAGTGCTTGAATGTAAAATATTTCAAATAAAGATTTATATTTAATGTTAAGACGGATCGAAATTAGCCGTAAATGGACCATTGTTATTGGTTAAATTTTATAGATTTAACTAATCTTTCATTCAAGTCAATTATGTGCAAAATATATTATCAACCAAATACGTGCCAAGGCTTTGGCGGCGCGTCTCCACTCGATGGTCGAATTTTTGATGACATCTTTACATAGTTGCTCATTGATCTCAACACTTCGACTTATTATCTCATTCTTCAGCTATTGAATGGTATATTCGCTCGTCAGCATAGGCATTAGTTTTGAGATGACCTCAAAGGAAGAAATCTAAAGGCGTCAAGTAGACTGATTGTAGTGGCCAATTAACATCACTGTCTCGAGAGATGATGCGACCTGGGACATTTCATTAAATAAAGCCCTTGCTGCATTGGCTGTTTGGCATATGGTGCCGTCTTGTTGGTACCACAAATATTCGACATCTATATCATTTAATTCAGGCCATAATTACCATGACTTTAATAATATGATCCAATAATGGAATCCATAAATCTTTACCAGCAACACCGTTTTATTTACTGCTAAATTCGATCCATCTTAATGGTACACCGTATATCTATCTATCTATCTATCTATCTATCTATCTATCTATCTATCTATCTATCTATCTATATATATATATATATATATATATATATCCAAGTATAGGGTAGGTATGGATGCAATAATATTCTGTATGAAATAAAACACTATTCCTAAAAAATGTTCAATACAAAGTAGATCTAATAATATTTATTTAGAATTTGTAACATAAATGTGTTACAATAGAACTACAAAAGTGGCTATTTTGTATCGACACTATCCGTGTATTATCAAGTGATGAATACAATTACAAGTCTAGGTGTTTTAAAAGTTTAAAGAGTAGCTTTATGTTATAAGTTTTAAAATAAATAAATAATTAATTAAATATATATATATATATATATGTGTGTGTGTGTGTGTGTGTGTGTGTGTGTGTGTGTGTGTGTGTGTGTCTGTGTGTGTGTGTGTGCGTAAAGAAACAAAATATTAGTCAGATACTTGATAATAGGATAGGCCGAACATGAGAGTAACGAAAAATTGTTATAAACACTAAAAACATAAAGCATCCTTATATTTAACATTAAAATTTGACAGGTGAAATTTCTAGGGCAAGTAATGAGGAAAATATGCTTATAAACATGATATTCTCAGGACGGATTGATAGCGAAAGCGCTCAGTGGCAAACAAAACATAAAAACCTATCAAATTTGAATAAATGGAGGCCGGAACAGATTTTATGGGAAACAGCTTAAAGAAAACATATATTAAGGTAAGAAATTGTGGAGAGCCATAATCAAGTACGCTCTGAACGAATACCTATCATGGAAGGAATATAATTTAACTGGTATATATTGATATTACTTATTGAAAAAAACGGTGCTTTTAGAGGGGGCTGCAATTAAATTTTACAATAATAAAGAATTGTGAATTGTGTTGTGAATATCCTTGTACTATGACAGGGGCCTTTATACATCTTCACAGGCACACACACACACACACACACACACACACACACACACACACACACACACACACACACTCTCTCTCTCTCTCTCTCTCTATTTCTCTCTCTCTCTCTCTCTCTCTCAGATGCACACATACACTCACACAGAACATGTGAAGGTTTCATTGAAAATGACAGACAAGTTATTATCATCAAATTCTTCATATTATGATTCATGTTTTCGTATGAATTTTTTCTTTTCAGAATTCAAATTATTTAAGAATTTTCCAAAAAAGTAGCTTTTCCGAGCGTTTCAGCTATAATTTTAGTCATTATTAAGGATGAATTTGTTTTACTTACAAAAACTATGTGTGTTTATGCATGTGTGTCATGCGTATGTTATGCTCCGAACACTGTAAATTATAACCTGCATAAAAGAGTGCACAATATATATACTGACACCAAATTGGTCGAGATTCGATCGCGGCCAGAAGCAATGATGAGCTGTGATACAACAAAACAAGGTTTTATGTGGATGCCGAATATATATATATGGTAATTATTATTATTATTATGAAACTTTATAGCTATCAAGTTGTAGTATGTCATTATTATTATTATAATAAAAATTAAACAATCATAGACAATCGCTCCTACCCCCCATTAGCACTCAACAGCCTAGCCTCCCTTATGTTAAAATACTACGCCTCCTTGACCTCACACTCTCAGCGGACCACAAGTGAAATAACTATATCGAATCCATTGCTAAATCCGCTGCTAAGAAGGTCGTTTCACTGTGCAGGGCCAGGAGGTTTTTCCCGTCTGAGTAATCCTACACATGTATAAATCTACCATCCGCCTGTGTATTAAATACTGCTGCCACATCTGGTCGGGTGCCCCTGCTATTCTCTTCGGGGTTCTTGACGAAATACAACGGAGAATCTGTAATGTGATTGTACCGACTTCGCAGCTCGGCAGCAGTCGCTCTCTCACTGGCGTGACGTAGCTTCCCCGTGCCTCTTCTATAAATACTTTCACGGCTTCTGCTCCAATGAACTTAGATCACTGGTGCTTCCTAGATATGAATTTACACGAGCTACTTGATTAGCAACTAGTTTCCACCCTTTTACAGTGAAACCGATAAAATGTAACCGCTTTTTCTACTCTAACAGCTTCTTTTCACGCACTTCCCACCTGTGGAATTCCCTTTCATATAGTTGCTTCCCCGACGGCTAAAATCCCCAGGAATTTAAATGTAAGGTCAACAATCATCTCAATCAGTCAAACTTTATTTCTAAGTTTTCCATCATACGTTTTCGAACTGTGACATTGATATTATTAAGTGAATCACATGTCTTCGTAAATAATGATATCATATTAAAAAGAAAGGTTTTAGTACGTCGTAGATTACTATTTCAAAACACGACTGGATTTTTCACTCAAACTTTTACTAACTGAAGTTAGTGTAGTGTAGAATAAAATTATATGAATTTAAATGCAGAGTAGGGAATTCTACTGAATTACTTGTTTTCAGACACACAAACACACACAATTATTTAAACGCACACACACACAAACATTCACACACACACACACACACACACACACACACACACACACACACACACACACACACATATATATATATATATATATATATATATATATAATATTTAAAAAATGGTGTGTTTATAAGTTGTTTAATGCTGATATTTTCGCCATAAAGCAACGGTGCTAAAACATGGCCACCATTTTTCCAGACATTTCTCGTAAAAGAAAAAAAAACACTTGACAACTACAATATAACACGCGAAGTTTTATGGAAATATTTATATCTTGTCGACACTGATTTTAATTTCATTGCATCCACTGCCGGATTCTTACGTATTTAATATGAATATACTGTCATAAATCGTAATATTTACATTTTACGAACGCCTATAATTCATCCAATTGTATATAAAACAATGACAAATATTTGAATGAGTTGACTATAATCATATAATAAATAACAATTATTATATTTATAACAAAAATATCACTTGTATATATTCTATATCTATTTTCTAAATATATACTGTTAAATATAAGAGACAATGAATGTCTATTATGCTTAATCATGAGTCGTTCTAAACGTCGTATTTTGTAAATGTCATTTTGAGCTTTCACGCGGTGTGACGTCATAGAATTGCATAGAAACTTAAATTTGCGAACAACGTTTGTTATTTTTGGTAACTATTACCATTGCCTAGCTGAGTTTTATGTCAACACAAAATAAAATCGTCGGTGATGGTGGATGTTATTGTGTTACCGTCTAAATAACCTCTCTGAAGATGGCTCATGTGAGCCGAAAGCTTAGAAACAAATTAATAAAAATTATCCAAATGTTGAAGAATTTGTGTCTTTATTTTCAACTGAAATTAAAGCCAAAATATGTCGTTTACAACGGTTCATGATTAAACATAATAGTCATTCATTGTCTCTTATAATTAACAGTATATGTTTAGAAAATTGTTTGCTGCCTCGATACACTAAATTCTATCTATATATATGAGCAAAAAAAATTCACTTTATACATTTATAGCTTAGACAGCCTGACCTGCTGTAATTTTTTAATGAGCTTTCATATGTAAAAGAGAATGTATTTTCTGTTGACAGAAAATGAACATAATAATATCCCGGTTTTCATCTTTATCTTTATGTTACGTGGTCTTTCGAGACGGAGGCGATCATGGACTTTCACATGCACCTGTTTGTTTTCGCTCTCAGTATTTTTCCCCTTGATATTTTTCCCAAACCCTGCTTCGCTACCCATTTGCTCAGGCTCATCAAATATGCCACGCGCTGCTTCCCCTGCCGACATTTTCCTGTATCTCGCCCGTTAGAATTAAATTCTTTAAAACTTCCTTCTCCATCACGTGTCCCAGAAACTACAGCTGTCTTTTAAGCATAAATCTTCTTTACGTTTTCATGTCCCCGACTCCTTTTTCTCTGTCATGTGCTCTATCTGTTGTATCCTCAGCATCTTTCTGTAGAACCACATCTGTGCTACCTAGAGCCTCTTTTTTATCCGAGAAGAGATCTTCAACTATTCTTTGTCATATAGAAGGACAAATATCACATAGATATCCAGCCATCTTTTCTTTATTTCCAATGAGATTATCCTGTTTCTAACTACTTTGGTTAGCTTTTAAAATGTGTCCTTGACCATAATAATGCATCTGCACATCTCAACGTAACTCTTACCATCATCTGTCAGAATACTTCTCACCTATTTTAATTTCTTTACTTGTTTTGTTTTAGTTTTTCCGACGTGTAGTTAACATTTTTGGGTCTTCTTTTGCTGATGATCATACATCAGTTTTCTTTAATTTTGTGCTCATTTGTTTCTTCTCGGCTTTTTATGCTACCTTCTGTAAATGTTCCTGCACTTTTCTTTCTCTGTTTGCTATCTTATATTGTTAAGATTGTGGCAGCCATTAACAAATCCTAGCAAATATTTTATCTCTCAGAATTTTTTCGCTCTATAAGCTGAATAGATCCGGTGAGAGAACACGTCTTTGTCTTACGCCCCTTTCTATTTTTGCATAATTTTTGAATTCATTATCTCTCCGTATACAAGTGGTTTGTTGCCAATATAAGTTCTTGATTATCATAATATATTTCACAACATTGTAGAAGTTGCCGCGCATCTCAAACAAGCCTTTGTCATGAATTTTCTCAAATGCCTTGGCCTAGTCTATAAAACACAGATACAGGTTCTTCTGAATTAGTATTGCATTTGCAATTCTGAGCATGAATATCGCATTTTTATTTCGGTGACTTTAAGGATCCCGCACTGTTCTTATCCTCTCAGCCCCAATTCTGCTGAACGCTCTGTTTATAAAAACCAGGACATTAAGTTTTGTTATGATGTTAATCAGGCTGATTGTTCGTTGGAATACATATTGATAGTCTCTCTCTTTCTCTCTCTCACTCATTCTATCTTCACGAGCTTTTAACTAGTAAGATATCCATGCTGACGGTAATAAAAAGTTCGTGTACAGACAATGGTGAATTTATTGAATACATTTACTTTTTCATACTTTAAGATATTTTTGTGAGATCTTGGCAAATATATCTGTTTAAATGAGAGGTCAGTTTTATTTCCATTTTTGCGTAATTTAAATAACAATTTATCAATCGCATTTGGTACATAAAATTTTAATTATTTAGAAACTATGATCAGAGTATTATCAAGAATACTTCAATTGATTTTCAATCAATTTCACGCCAAACAAGTCAGAAAAGCCACTAATGAACGAGGAGGTTACTGGGATATTTATGAGCGGGAAGTGGAACTAGTAATAATGAGGACTTTAGTTAGCGATTGACATTGTAATGAAATTTAAGTTCGCTGGAGAGCATGGAACCGTAAGAGAGTTCCACAAGCGAGAAGTGCGAGAAACAAAGTGCTGGCAGAGCAAATGTTTTAAACTTGCCAAGTCAACAGTAAATTTAAGAGACCATGACGCCATTCCAGTACTCCGCTTAAATTAAGAAAATATATTGGTATTATAGTGAAGCGCTCATCCGAAAAATTACCATTTATAGAAAAGACACAGGAACTTAAAATTACAGCAGTGGGAAATTAAAAGACGCTGTACCACCAGAACAGGACCGACGAATCTGCTGATTCTTTTTTAGAATATATCAAGGAGCTCAAAGTAAATAGCAGGGACACTGGGTGATATTTAGTAGCAATATTCTAAACATGAACGATTGGTAGACTTTTAGATATGTATGACATATTCTGGAGATAAATATCGTATTGCACGACACAGAGAACAAACTTTCTTTGACGCTAAACAAGCAATGAATTCAATATAGTATATTCACTTCATGACAGCTGAAAACGTTAGCCAGAGAAGGAATGATAAGCATTTTCAAAGACAGCATCAACCATGCTAATGGAGAGCAGATGAGAGTCTCTCAAATGTTTGATGGGTTGAAATTATTTTGGAGGCTTTAAATTTAACGAATGACTTTTTGTCCCATTTAGCAACAGACTTGAGAGCGTTTTGAACATTGGTTTCAGTTTTTGTCCATTTATTTTTTTTAACTAATTATATGATATCTGTCCTGGCTGCAAATCTTAGACGATCTCTTCAAGGATGAGGAAGACGTTTGAGGCAGCAGAAATGTGTGTATACAGAAGGATGCTAAGGATTCCATGTACTGAGTACGGGAGCAAAACGCGGTGTTGGAGAGAATACAAAGGAGAAGAGAACTCATACTTAAAATTAGGAAAAGACATCTGTGATTCCTAGAATCACGGGACAGATAGAGGAAAAGAGAGACAGGAGAAAGCAGCGCAAGATTTATTTGAGAGGCATGAGCAAGTAGATGGGGGACCGGAGTTTGGGAGAGATACCAAGATGAAAATATTAAGAGAGCCAGGAGACAGGGGCAAATGGAAGTCATTGAACGACTACGTTCTGAATAGACATACCATAAGAAGAAAAAGAAGAAAAAAAATGAAAAATGGAATAATCCTTGCTTAATAGTATAATCCATAATTCGTCTAAAACCTGAATTGATATTTTCTTCCTTAACCAATTCTAGAACATAGCAGTGTGATATCAACATATATTACATATTTACGTATTTGCTGTCGTTATACAGTAGGTACCTCCACTCATTTTACTATACCTAAATTTAAATTTAAATTTAAAAAAAACTTCAAGCTTTAAAATTATATTTAATTGAAAGCCATGGGATTAAATTTAGTAATTCCAGTAGGCAAAATACCCTGGTGTATTTTAAACCAAAATTATATTCATCGGAATCAAAAATGTTCTAAATTTAGAAAAAAAAATTAATTTCAAATTTTCCGCCGTTTTTCATCGATGGTAAACAGAAGCCAATTCTCGGTTTTAAAAGAAGCTTGCAAAAATAAAATACACCTCGCTGACATATTATTCTCTTCAAATTCCCGAATTTAAATTTACTTTAAGTTGACTTCAAACAAGAATTAACTGCTTACTGCTTGAAAAAAATGTTTCAAAAAGCATTCCTCAATTACGGTAGCCTTGTTATTACAGCTGTCAACACCTTATCAGCACCTTCGCAGATGATTTACAGTATCCGGCCAAAAGTATGGAAGACGAATTTAGTATAAATCTTATTCATACAAATCGTTTTTTTTTATTTCTATGTTAAAATTAAAGATTTAACACAGTTTTCAGCAATTATCCAATATTTGATGAAATTTTCGTTAGTTTAGCTTTGCAGGGTTAAGTTTGAAGAGGTTTTATGAAAAAACAGATTAAAACTTTCTTTTAAAAATATCTACAATTTAATAACAGAATGAAAATAAAGGCAGAGGTAACTCAATAATTTATGAAATATTATGGCATTTAATAATTTTTATTTTTAATATCTATTTTTCATATTATTTTTAGGTACCTCTACAAATCGTGAATTTCACAATTATTTTCTTTTAACAAAATTAGAAAATTAGGAATTAAAATGTAAAATCTGCTTTAAATGTTTAAAGACTGACTTCCTAAACAGGCTGTTGAATTTTATAAACGTCTTGAAGAGACTTGAATCAAAATCAAAGTGCGGTTTCTGTCGCTTTCCATGTAAAGGGAATAATCCAAAACACTTGTTAACCTTTAAAATACATACGACCCCTATGGAAACTTGTTATGACCCCTATAGAACATCGTACTTATTTGAACATATTTATTTGCACACACATAAAAAAAATTAATTATTTTATAAATATAATGGAAAAATATTTTAATTGAATTTTTTATTTTTTGATAGGTAATATAATCATCAATTCCTAACTAAATAAAAAAGGCAACAGTTCTTTAAAAGATTTTTAAAAGATTTTCACATCTTTATGAATTATTATAATAATAAAAAATGAAAACAATTCTTTTAAAATTTTATTAGTAATCTTATTTTTTTCTTCAGATTATCATGTCCTTAATTATTATTATTTGTTCCAGCTATTAAAAGCTTATCAAATTAAATTATATCAGAGTTTTATTACTCTTCGGAGCAAATTTTCATGTAGCACCTAATAATTTTAAATAAAAAAATAGATGATTTATATTCACCGATGAGTTCTGCGTCTAACTATTAAAAATAATTTGCAGAAATTAAAATTTATTAAAATTTCATGAATGTACGTGGAGGTGGGGGGTAAATATTTCATCAATATTTAAAAAATATAATAATTTCAAAAATAATTTCATTTTAAATGAGTACTGATAGGTTCATTAAAATCCGACAATTATTTGATTCTTCCGAGAATTTCCAAATTGTTATGTTCGTCACCGAAAAAGTGAGTTACTTAAAAATTACGTGATCGATTGTAAGTAGTCGTAACATTTTCTGCAACGCTAACTCAAATCAAAACAAAATTTTCTGCTAAAATTTCGAACATGTTAAAAGGGATTAAAAACATTTTATAAAATATATATAAATTAATTTGATTTTTCCTCTTAATAATATTATAAACATTTTGATATAAGAAGTTCGTTTTATTAAGTTTTGAAACTTTTTAATTCATACTATGCTGTTTTTTTGTTATGTAATGGAGCTAACTATTATACAGAAATGTGCGTTGTCGGATGTGTGGACACATTAGTTGCCATAGTCTTCTTGGGACCAGTATAATCTAGTTTTCTGTCCTCTATATGTTGCGGAAAATTAAATTAAATGTCTTTTCACTCGGAGAAATGTATTATTTATCATTGTGCTTATTTATTGCTTCTTGCTTATTTACCTAAATCTTCGTGTTTTATTCAAACCCCAAAATAATTTCATGATAGAGAAAAACGTAGAAGGACGATAATAATATTTTAGTGTTAAATATCTTACTAATTATCCCATAGCAAAAAGGAGAAGAAGGGAAATTTTACCTTTCCCAAGAGTATTTTCGCGCAAGTTTAATACACTAAACCCAACTGGAAAGAATACCTGATACTCCGATTAATAATTCCGAATAATTATCTATAACATCACACGCATATCTAAGCTTACAACACTTGGTCATAATGTCCTTTTTGATTTAACTAGGTTTGGCAGTGGTTAACTTCGATGAACGTTCGGGAATAGGTATTTTAACGTGATGTGGCCGTAAGCTTATCGCGGTGTTAAACAGCACAAATCAGGTGTTATGAACTGGCCACATTTTATTTCTGTCAGCAAGGATATTCTACCAGCTAAGTATTCTTGAAGTTTGAGTGAGTAAGAGAAAGAGAGAGAATTGTTTGCTGCTTCAGTTCCAAGTGTTCACTAAGATTCAGCATTCCCAATAAAGAAAATGAGAATGGTAAATTCTTACTACAAGTAATCCTTAATCATCTTTTAATTTGGAATGATGAATTTACAGTCAAACGAAAATGCTATCAAATCCAGAAAAATTTTCTTCTGTTTACTTTTAAAGATAGCCGATGTCAATTGCTGAATCAGAAATTGCAACATTACACCAAATTCGACAGTCAGCAGTTCTTATAAAATTTATTTGTTAATCTTTCCTCAGATGTGGTTAATGAATCTGCTATAATCTAGGGTCTGAAATATTGACATAACATAAGACACAAAACAACACGCAAAACCACATATTAGATATTTGTCTTTTTTTATTCACTTATACAGATAATCAACAAATCCATCACTATTTCACACATTATTAGATATGGAGCTGTAGTTAGAAAAGAAATCAAGAGCTTTCGTAAAAATGTTTTTTTAATCATTTCACCCCAAGCAAGGCATTCCACTGCCACTATTGGTTACATAGGGGAAAGTGCTGAGAAAGAGTGGAAGGAGGATCGTAGACGGATGAGGATACCGAGGATGGGGGTTGGGTAGATGGGTAGAATATTTGAGGGAATGAATTTGAGTTAGTGTGATAGATGTCAATTGACCTTACATTTAAATTCCTGGAAATTGTAGCTGCCGGGGAAGTAAGTATATGGAAGGGAATTCTACAGGCAGGAAGTAGGAGAAAAGAAGCTGTTAGAGTAGAAATCGCTGTTACATTATATCTGTTTCACTGTAAAAGGGTGGAAACTAGTTGCTAATCTAGTATCTCTTGCAAATTCATACCTATGCTGCACCAGTAAACTAAGTTCCTCAGAGCAGAATCCATGAAAGTATTTATAGAAGAGGCACAGGGAAACCACATCACGCCGGTGAGAGAGTGGCTGCAGCCGGGCTGCCAAGTAGGCATCGATCACATTACAGATTTTCCGTTGTAGATGTGGCAGTAGTAGTCAATACACGGGCGGATGGTAGATTTATAGATGTGCAGGATGGACTCAAGCGGGAAAAACTTCCGAATATATTTTAATCAAAACCATATTGATCATATAAGACGTACATAATGTTGAATATTTGAACACAATATTTTAGATATCTTTCCTAAATCCTGTTCTGCCAAACATTTACAAAAGCCCGTTAGAGAGGTAATGCGTAGCATTCATCTGTGTTTATCGACTGTGTTTATCGACTTCACTTCCATGAGTGCGTCCTATTGCCTAAGCCATTATTCCCCATCATGTTGCCAAGACAATTTATCTGTCTCTTTCTGAATTTTAAGTATTAGTGACACATTTTAAAATTTTTCTTAAAATTTAGTCGTTTCTGTAATACTCAGTCCATGGTATGAACAGCATTCTTATATAAAACCAGGTCTCAGTTGCTTCATATCACTTCTTCAGTTATGATTCCTTTGTCCGTAATTCAATGACATATAAGAGAACCGATATCCCGTAAGTTCAGAATACTTTTCCTTAAATGTCCTATGCATTAATACTCTGTTTAGCTTTTTGAATGCGCGTTCTGATATCGGTGTGGTATTCTCGATCCGTTCCCAAAACACTTTATAGATATTTTAATTTTTGTATTTGCTTGATCGGCAATTCGTAGTTTGCATATTGAGCTGTTCTTTTTTCTTAAATTTATACATTTTGTGTTTAAGAAGGAAGCAAATCTGTCAACATGATTTTCCCAGCAAAACGCTTGGACATCAATCAACATCTAGAAAGTGTTACATCCGCCATTCGTTTGATGAGCCAGGATAGGTTTGCCACAATTTATCGATTTAGGTTAATGAATCCCGACATATGGTGTGTCAGATTACTCATCCGCTGACAAGAAATCACAAGACGTTCACTGGCACATTTCAAGAGATACGAATACAAGCGACACGAAATATTTTCGCGCGTTTCGGAGTTCCAATACTATTACTAATGCTAAAAATGTGCGTTGTGGTTTTATAGATATCGGATCGGAATGTGAAATCGAAGAGCCGGGTTCAATTTCTAGTCAAATTCTTTTAATTACCTTATGCACAAATAATCCATGTGTTAAATAGCAGGAAGGATTAGGTCATATATACTTGGTTGGCAACCAGTCTATCGCATAAATTAATGGCAACCTACCGCAGAAAATCTTCTACCTTGTCAGCCATGTATTGAAAGATATCTGATCGTCCAGGTCTGTATCATGTATGGCAATTAACTGACTGACATAATAATATTAATACTATACTTATTTAAGCATTTTTCCTTGTGTAACACAAAGATTCACGTTCGAATGGTTAATACAGCTACATAGACAAAATTACTGTAGAGGATTTTATATAGGTTTCATTTTATGTGTTACCAGTAAAATGGAAATAACAGAACGACCTCAGAAGTAAGGGAAATTATTGACTGATTTGTGTTTTAATATTTAACACATTGAGGATTATTTAAATCTGCAACTTATTTAGGATTAAATGAAAAATTATTTTATTTTTTAAAATTATGTTGCTATAATAATCTTTTTATTTCAATAAAAGTTGTTTTTTAATACATGTTCTACTATTTAACCCATAGCTAGGAGGAAGATAAATCAATTCTTAGCTTTACAAAAAACATTTGCACGTATGTTAATGTAACCACCTCGATTATATTTTTTCTCGGCTATTCTCATTCAGAGAGGCGCATGGCAATTAAAGTAAAATAAATAAATGAAAACTTTAGAGACCAAGTGAAGCTCAGTCGGGACCTCTGGAATTCCGGTTAAGCTGTATTCCAGAATAAAGAGTTACCTTTATGCAGGCAATCGGAGAGAGTCGCAATCGGAATAAGAATAAGAAAGTAAGAGTAGCGACAGTTCTCCTCTGCCAATAGTATTATTTGTTCCGTTTGTCTTTTTTTAAAATAAGACGTAAGTTGTATCAAAGGTGTCCAAGGTGCGAATTACTTATTCTAGACAGTACCAGGTTGAACTTTGAATAAAGACTAAGTGGAATTCGTGATTTCTTTTCCTACCGTGACATATTTCCTTTTCGTTCTTTTGTTGAACATGTGCCCATCTTCTCCTAAATGTTGTTCACACCGATGCAAAATGGGATCGAAATCCGGTGTTGGGAATTTACTGACTTTTCAGTAAAAAGCTGACGTACAACATGCGCTTATTTTTGCACTGCTAACAGCGGAGTCTTTATCAGAATCATACCTAAATTATATATTTCATATATCACAACGCATCAGGGATAGGGTATTACAATTTAGAAATAGAAAACCATTAATACTGGTCATATTTTGGGTGTGTAGTAGGGTCTCTTTCTTAAAGCAAGAATATAATGAAATGAAGGCTATGTGAAACAGATTGAAACAACGAAGAAAAATGAATATATCCTATTTCGATATGAAACAAAAAGCGATAAAACGATACATTTAAAAATAAATAATTCTGCTTCAGTTTATAGCAGCATTCTAGGTCCCACGCTTTTCCTTATCTACATTGGCGATCCCAGGTAGGCATATACTCTGACGGCACTATGGTTTACTCTAGCCTCGATCAAAAATCTGCCGATGTTAGCTCTAACAACAGACCACAAGTGGAATGTCTACATAGAATACATAGCTAAATCTGCTGCTAAGAAGACCGGTTCTATGTGCAGAGCCAGGGAGTTTTTCCTGGCTGAAACAATCCTACACATATACAAATCTACCATAGTGCTGCGATAATTGGTCGGGTGCTCCTGCTATCCACCTAGGGATCATTGACAAAATTCCACGGAGAATCTACAATGTGATCGATTCCGACTTGGCTGCTAGCATACAGTCACTTTCTCACCGGCTCAATGTGGCTTCCCTGTGTCTCTGCTACAAGTACTTTCACGGCTTCAGCTCTGATGAACTTAGCTCACTGGTGTTCCCTATATACGAATTTTCTCGAGCCAAAAGATTAGCAATTAGTTCCCGACCTTTTACTATGAAACCAATAAGTTGTAAACGCAAATTCTACTCCACCAGCTTCTTTTCTAGCACTTCCCGTCTGTGGAATCTCCTTCCCTTTACTTGCTTCCCCAACAGCTACAATCTCTAAGAATTTAAATATTAAGTGAAAAGCCATCTCCTATCTCACTAATTGCATCCTCTTTAATGCTCTCATCTCATTTCTGCAGTATTCTCATCATTCTCCTACCCGCTTCCTGACACCTCCTTTATTCTCATAACTTACCTCTTACGTATCCCTCTGCACAACAGTGGGAGTATAATGTCTTGCCAGAGCCGATACGACTATAAAAAACATTACGTAGAATTCCCAGGGAAAGACAATATACATGACCAAATAAGGGAAGGTAATAAAATTCGTACATTGAGGATTAATGAAATATCGGATAATGACTGATTTTAGAAGTAAATCGTCAGTCGATTTAATCATAAATGAAGTTTGACTATAAAATATTAAAAGGCAATTAAATGGCAATTAAATGGCAATTTTCGTTTCGAACAAATGTTTTACGTTCTGTACAGTGCAGTGGCTCGGAACGAGAAATCTGAGGTCTAAGTTCAGATACCAATTGAATCCGTTGCATTCACTTACGTACATATGTTATTGGGAAAGATATTAGTCTCTTTTCTCCAGCTATGGTTTAAATAACAGGGCAGATTGGGTTCGACAGCCTTGAGCCTTTGTACCGCAAGAAGTAATGGAAACCAACTCCGGAAAATGTTTTCCCATTCACTCATGTCTCTTTCGAGACAAGATCACTTAATCGTATATCCCTTATGGCACTTAACTTACTGACTGACTGACAGCTTAACTCGGGACATGAACTTTCATCTTTCATACGATTTAGTCAAGCGACAGACGACTATTTCAGTGAAAGATCAGCTCGCTATTTAACTATATATATATATACACACATATATATATATATATATATATATATATATATATATATATTAAACTGCAGTAATTATACTTAGCTGGTAACTACCAGGCAGGATTTAACATCTTTCAATTGAATCTCTCTCCTCGGGCAGAGAGCGGCTCAATTGTGCTTCTGTCCATGGACAGAGACGCAGCTTAGAAAAAATAAATACCGAGAGATGCCCGGTCCCTAGTAATTGATGCTCGGTTCTTCAGCCCGATGTTGCGAGCACTAACAAATAGGCTGGCCTTGACCGTAGCGTACACGCTCTGGTTCTACCACCTTACATTGTAACTGAGTCTTCACAATATGTTTGAATAGAGCATCAATTATGACATATGATGTTCAGTAAAATAGAAATACCCTCCTTGTTACGACAATAACTAGTACTGACAACAAGGCCTCTGCTCGGTTTGGGAGAGAGTAAACAATGTGGAATTAGCTTTTAAATGCTGTTGTTTCCATTCCAAACCTGACTAGATTCGTAGCACAAGTTAGGCTCTCAACTTTGGAAAAATGGTGAAGCGACCAAAGTGAAATCAAGATTCTATGAAAGTATAACAATACATTTTATTCTAAAATTATCAGCAATAGATTTAAAAGTAAAAATATAACGTCTTGATACGTCGTTACCCAATCAAACTAACCAACCAAATAAAAAAGTTACATACACTTTTGCTGCAACATAGCTTTCGCTTTTTCAAACTGCTCAAATGTGCTTATAATTGACACTAATATAGTCACAGGATTGAAGTTTGATGACGTAACAGTGAAATATGTCCGCTTTGCTAACAACAACAGCAAAAATACTGCATCATCCATATTAACTCAACCATTCGGCATTACCATCTCTCGAGCTTGATGATTTATATCGTTAGTGGTTAATGTTGATGGGCGTCCTGCTTTTTCTTTATTTGTCACGTTTGTACGGCCACTTTTTTAATTTCTAGATTCACTCATATACACTTCTAAGTCTCTGATGAATTTCAGACCCTGATACGCTTTTACACCGGAAAAGTCGGATCACTGTTCTCTGTTCTTCCCTGGTGCACACTAGTAGTGGAGGATACTTTGCACTAAATATGTTAGTAATGACAAGTCTTAGAGAAAGTAGAAACAAAAAATTACAGTTAACATCAGGAAGAGACTATTGAAACTTTTAGTGCATGTAATAGGAAAAGAAACTTAGAAAATCGAATTCTCACAGGAAACATTGAAGTCAAGTGTGACAGTGTGAAAGAAGGCATAATATATTAATTGAGTTGGAGTGAATGTATAGTGGAACAATTTAGCAGAAAAAACAAAGATAAAAATTAATAAGAGCTAAAAAACAGGAAATTGTAGATTGCCATGGTTGCCTATGTACTGAATAGACACTGCGTATAAATAAAAATAATTTTTCAAACTTAAACTCCCTGGCATAACTACTTGCAATCAGAGACAAACAAATAAAACACAATCTTCATGTTGAAGAACAATCTTTCATAGTGGCCGTCAGTTATCAGAAAGTTTCATCTGTAAAGATTTTGCTTACGGTTGTTTTCTTTTTGATGAGATGGTTTCATCCTTCACTTTTTCTAAGGGAATATAGGTGTGCTGACAGTTGCAATGGTAGAGAGAAAGGAAAAGATATACAGAGTGGTGTAGAAAGAACGAGAGTCAAGTGGTTAAGAGATGGATATTGACATTGCATTTAAATTCCTGGAGGTTGTAGCCGTCAGAAAATAAGTTTATGGAAAGGAGTTCAACAGGCAAGAAGTGCGAGAAAAGAAGCTAATGGAGTAGAACTGTCATCCGCATTTAGTTGATCTAACTGTGAATGGGTGGGACTCAGTTGCCAGTCTGGTTGCACGAGTAAACAACTGTTGCAAGGGCACAAGTGATTTAGTTTATTGGATCAGAAACCATGAAAATATTTCTAGAGCAGACAGGCGAAATCGGTACCTATCTCATTACTGATTCTCCTTTGGTGCCTGTTAAGAACACTGAAATGAACAAAGGGTGCGCCTGACCTTACATGACAGCAGTGTTCCATGCATGGACGGATGGCTGATTTGTATATATGTAGGATGGATTCAGGAGGAAAAAACATCCTGGCCCGACACAATCATTCAATCTCCCTTTATTTTTAGATATAACATATCATTTTGGTTGTCATATATTTCTTTAGATTCTAAAAAAAAAAAAAATTCGCAAAACAGATTCGAACAACTCACAGTTCGATTAAAAAATCAGTCAGTCAAGTGCCATACGTGATACACGCCTTGGGCGATCATGTTTCGAAAGAGACATGACTGACTGAGCAGAAGATTATTCCGCAGTAGGTTGACATTACTTACTGCGGTAGACAGGTTGTAACCCAAGCCTATATAACCAAATCTGTCCTATCAAATTAACACATAACTGGAGGGGAGAAGTTGATTTATAACTTTCCCAAGGTTATTTGGGCGTAAGTGAATACATGGAATTCAACAGGAATTCGAAGTTGGCCTCCAGATTTGAAGGTTCCGAGTCAAAATCCATTGCACCACAAAACACATCCTGAAAAACTGAAAATTCGTTCGTTTTCAGTCTTTTTCTTTTCGTTTTCGTATGATGCCCAGCGACGAGTAACACTTATAAAGTTTTTTTATTCCAGTGAACGATCAATTATTCATAGATAAAATCCCGGCAACATTTAAAAGTTTGAGTATCTCCTAGTAACAACACGATTCGAAATTTAATCGCCTGGTTTGAAAGAAATGGTCGTATCTCTACGTCAGAGGGTCCTTGAGGATCCATCAACACCTACCCGTCATTGCTCAGGTCAAATATACGCTGCAAGAATATCGTTTCAGAAGATTCTGAAAAAGAACTTAAAAATGTTTCCATACAAAATACAAATGGTCTAAACTTTACTACCCCAAGATACTCAGCAGTGCTTTAATCATTTTGTGGCCACATTGTATTTGATATTTTGCAATATTGCAATGAATATACAAGGAAGCTAGGTTTAATATAAGTTGGGTTTAAAAATGTTTCCATAGAAGTTTGAAATGGTCCAAACATTGCTACCCTAATATACTCAGCAGCGTATAAATATTATCACTGAGGCCCTCGTCATCTAACTGCTTTTAATCTTCATACAAATTAATCCGCTTCTCTTCGTTGAAGTGCAGAATTTCTACATAATTTTTTTTCTTTAAAACTATTAGTAGCAATGAAAAGGAGGCCCAATCTTACCTGTAACCAGCGAAAATGTCAATGGTTGGATTCCATTGAAAATGGTAATTAATCCAGCAAAATAGTAGTAGAAACAAAAATATCCTATGAGTCTGTTGCGATCTCATTGATGTCGTTTATCCTGAATTGGCAAACACAAAGCATGGAATTAAATCGGAGGTAAACTTTTTACAATTGAAAACAATAGAGATATTTTAATGAAAAAACATATCCATGAAAACATATTGTTCATACAAGATAATGAAAGAATACATAATGCCAAATTCACTCATAAAAACAAACTCGGCACTAAATAAAGAATCTTTACCTCATCCGATACTATACACATGATCTTTTTCTTTCAAATTGTTGCAACATTATTTATAAGGAGAACCCAGTAATAATTCTGAATTGGTTATAACTTGAATGTGTATGTTTTTATAGGTGAAAACCTCAATAATCCTTAAGTTCGTGAAATAAAAACTTTGCCAAATAGACGAGATTAATGTTATTGATAATGAGGAGAAATGTTATCTTGATTAAAATATCAATTAATATCATACAAACATTTATATTTTTTTTAAAAATACAACAAGTCTTACTTCCAAACTAATAATTACATAGGAGTATAGTCAAACGCATATCCTGTATACTTTAAACGAGCAATTACTCACAATTGTCAAGCTATGTAAAAAGGGAGATTTTAGGTGGAAGAATACTTTAACAAAAAGTATTGAAACGGGCTCATACATACTTTCTCTCTGCCAAAAATTATTCCGCTTTTTTAAATGCCTTTCTTTAATGTTTGTGGGGGAGTTTTTTCTTCTTGATAGCCATTTGCACAAAACACTAACGCTAATAAAAATATCTACGAATAATTCCATCAAGTTCCACTATGAAATAAAAAAAAAGATTTTACCATTGAAAGAGAATTTTAAAATGAATTATGAATGATGGTTTTCAAATTAACATCGTGAATCAGCCATTTTTTCCCCACCATTTCTCAGATATTTATGGGGAAAGTCCTGTCTAGCAATGATTACTTTGGGGAATATGTGCTATCTTGACCATGATTTATTTGCTCCAAAAATCTATACCCTGTCTTACAGCAATTTCGCTGAACATAACAAAGCGTAAGAATAACACAATTTCAGCGAATAAGAAAAAAAGTTGCGAAAACTAAACTATCGCCAGTGGTTGTAAATCCAGCCAAACGACGCACCATCAAGTTATACACATATATAAAATTGTGATTTTAGAAATAAATAAAATGATTTCGCGCTTGTGTAATTTTGGATTTCATGAAAACCCAAAACAATATGCTAAGCTACTATATATTCTTGGTTCAATTTAGATAGGTTAACGCAGGGAATATTGATTAAGCATATGATTAACGAGGCTATATGAAAACAATGCATTTTGAAAATTATATTTAATGGAAGTAGATAAACTCGCCTATCGTCCGGTTCATTTAAGCCAGTAGGGGTTTACCCGTTGTTTCCTTGTTTATGATTAATTTTTTTCTTTTATTCCCCCCTCGCGTGGGGTTAGAAATCCCGACAAACTTAGTCAGTTATGCGCCAGCTGTGATACATACATGGAAAAATACGCGCATGTCTCACAACTTTTCACTAATAAGTCAGTATCTTCCCAGCACCGGATTCGATCCCCTTTTGCGTAGGTGGGAACATAACTTTGGAAAATATTTCATCATTCCTCAATGTCCGATTTTTCATTACCTTTCCTTATTTGGTAATGTATATTGTTTTTTCCTGATATTTCTACGTAATATTTTACTTTAGAGTGAAGGAGAATTCTTTTTTTAATGTATCGGTTTGTCGCTCTTTGTTTCATATCAAAATAGGATAAATTCATTTTTGTTTGTTGTTAGTACGGTCTATTTCAATCTGTTTCACATAGCCTTCATTTCAGTATATACTTGCTTTAGGAAAGAGACCCTACTACACACCCAAAATATCACCAATATTAACGATTTTTTTACTTCGAAATTGTAATACTCTATCCCTGGTGCGTACTGCTACACGAAATATATAATTTAGGTATGACTGAAAACGAACTTGCTGTTAGCAGTGGAAAAATAAACGCATTTCTCGCGGCAAATTTTAACTGATCAGTCAATATCTTCCCAACACCGGATTCGATCCCATTTTACGTAGGTGAGAACATCATTTTGGAGAAGAGGGGCACATGTTCAACAAAAGAACAAAAAAGAAATATCGTCACGGTGAGAAAAGAAAATACAAATTCCGTTTAGTTTTTATTGAAAGGTCAACCTGGTACTGTCTAGGAATAGGTAATTTAGATTTTGGACACATTCGATACTACTTCTATCTTTAAAAAAACGGTAAAGGGGACAGATTGGCAAAGAAGAACTGTCGCTAAACCTATTTTCTTATTCTGATTTTGATTCTCTCCGAATAACTGCGTAACGGTAAAACTTGATTGTAGAATACAGCTCAACCGGAATTCAAGATTTTCCGATGTAGTTTCACTTGGACTCTATAATTTTTATTTATTTAGTGACTAAGCAGAAGATTTTTTGCAGTAGTTTGCCATTTATGTCGGCGGTAGACTGGTTGCCAACCAAGGCTATACAACACAAGCTGCTCTGATATTCAATCCACAGTTGGGGAGAGAAGAGATGGATTTGTACCTTTTCCAAGAGTATTTGTGCGTAAGTGATACAGCGAATTCAATTTGAATTTGAACTCAGCTCTCTCATTCTGATCTAGTTTTCAATACTCCACAACGCAAATAAATGTTATACTTCAACTATTATTCATCAATTAAAAGACCTACGTATCACTTAAAGAAGAATATTGTTAGCACGTTTAGAAAGGGAACATGATTTTATGTTATGTAAGACAGATTATTGTTACACCTCAAATTGAAGTGGTTAAAATTGAAGTGACCAGAGATATATCTACCTGAAAGTCCGTTATGATTTGCATAAGTTCTTGAGAAGTTGATAAATGATTCGTAACTAATCCTTATGAATGGAAGATGTTTCGACTATGTACACGTGACACTGAGGATCCAAGCTGTGAAGTTTTGGACAGGTTGACTCAGGGTTAATATGATTAACATTAACTTCTTAAATATTTATGGTTGTGAAAGTTCTGAGCAGCAAGGTAGGGCTTGTCATTTATGACTTCTCTCCTCTTTTTTATCTGTGGATAAAGTGCGAAAAAAGGACTGTTTTTTATTCAAATTCAGTCTTACCTGAACCTATTTTCGCATCGTTTTCACGTCACTGTAAAGAGAAGGAAGAAGATTTCTTTACTCCAGAGATAATTTTCTGACTGTAATAAGGAGGCGAGACAGTAAATTATACAAAGTTAATTTAGAATTAAAGCATTGATAAAAGTGCTAGTGAAATTTCATATCTTCATTTTGACACAGTACAGAGACAAGTGTGAAATGATATTTATTCTAAACGGTGAATAAGATGCTATACGGGAAAAATTTGTTGAAATTCGAAAATACACGCAGCATTTTATGTTATTAAGAAGTATTTCGTTCAGCACGCGATGAAAAGTTAAAAAATATCAGTTCTTTTAGAAGGGTATATCCTGACTGACTGATATTTAAATTAAGATATATTTTTCTTAACTTGTAGATGACATAGGTGGGTAAGTTCTATCGCCACCTGATCTCATTTGAATCAATTTAAAATTAATGACTATAAAATTTGATTGTATACACAAAAAACTTTGTTCGATTTGGGCGATTGGCGCAACACAATCTTCATGGTTTTGATTATTTTATTTAGCCTTGTAAAATAATACATATTAATATTTAAGTGCATAATTTGATAGACTCTCAGTTCCTGATATGTCAGTCAGTTAAGTGCCATACGTGATACACGATTGGGCAAACATATTTCGAAAAAGACATGACTTAACGTGCAGAAAATTATCCGGCAGTAGGTTGCCACTACTTTCTGCGTTAGACTGGTTTCCAGCCAAGGCTGTAGAACCCAATCTGTCCTGTTTTTTAACCCATAACTGGAGGGAATAGAACTTTTACCAAAAGTATTTTCGAGTAAGTGAATAAAAAGGAATTCAACCGGAATTCGAATTCGGATCCCAGATTTCTAGCTCTGAGGCAATATCCACTGCACCACAACGTACATCCTGATAAGTAGTTGAGATAATAAGAAATTTCTGCAGTGAATTTTGTAAATATTTCTTCTTCTACTTTTTCTTCTTTGTCGTTCCCCTTCATGACGTCGGCGATCAGCAATTTCCTATCCTTTGTATCAATTAATAAACGTTTACTTTTCTTTTCTTAGTACTTCTCAAAGTTGTTCTGTTATCTCTTTCGATGAGTTTGTTCAGGAGATTAACACTTGTTTTCGTCTGTCCCTCTTGTCTTCAATCTCTCAGGTTTGTATGACATTTTCCAAAGCTTTTCTTCTTTAAGATGTGCCCTAGAAATATCAACTGTCTGTTTGAGATGTTAAGTAAGCCTTAAGACTACATCACGTTGAATTGTTTCCATACGAACACCGGTGAAGCAATGATAGGTGACCGTTTGGTAATACCAGGTGCTGGAAACTTGGATATGCAGGTTGTAAAATGGATAATGCTTCGGAAATGTTAAACGAAAAGCCGTATTCTAATTCCAGTTGGGTCGGTTATATTCACTTACGAGCAAACACTCTTGAGTTTGAATCGACCACTTCTTACACAAGCACTGGCTTAATTAGTAAGATCTCAATCACTAAGCTATTAGTATCTTAAATAAAACATTTTCACAATTTAAAAGTTTTTTTCTGGCATTAACTTTGATAAGCCGTAGAAAACAATGCAATAAATGAATCTGGTGTTCTTTTCGTCTTAATTTTCTAAAACTTTGTATTTGCTTCCATGATTCGTCCATGTTATTCTTAGCATCTTTCTGTAGAACCACATTTCTGCTGCTTCAAATCATTTCTTTATCTAGCATTCCCGGACGTAGAAGCGAAAACCATATGATTTTCTGTTTCGAAGGTTGTTCTTATTGTGCTGATAAACTAATTACCTTCTTGAAATTAACTTAAAAACATTGCTGATGGCATCAAATTGATTGATAGAACATTATGTGTAAACTGTCCAGTGTTCACTTCCATATAAGATAATTGGTATTAGATAACACTTTTACTCGTTTCGTTCCTTCTAACGAAAGTTTGCTGTTCCATAATTGTTAAGGATCACCCCTTTGTGGATACAAGAATGGAGTCGTCTAATGTGTACATATAATCCTGCCTATACAGAGAGCAGCAGTTTTCAGTTTCAGTACAGTCACTAGTTGGTCAGTAAGAATATAGACTCATTACTCGGACAAACTTCTTCACTACAAGACTCTATATATTGATTCCTACTAACAGTATACCTAGTATTCAGGAATTGACTAACCCGTGTTCCAGTTTGTATATTTTTGTTCAATATAACTTATATTTTCTATCTGCATGTCTGCTTTTGTCATTATTATTTTCTGTGGTTTCTCAACCAGAATCCACACAATAATATTTAATGAAAAAAGTGTTTCTTGCAGAAAATCAGATGAATATAAATAATTTATTTCGTCAGTTAAGAATCACCCTACTTGTCTAGTTAAACCACTGGTATTTATTTTACTGCACTACCATTTAGTTATAAATGCACACAAGAGAAGGGTGTACATTCCTACATGGGTGAATTGGTTTTAAAGGATAACGATTTATTTTGTCAATGAAATTCCGTTAAGTGAATGATTGAAAATCAAAGTTTATGTTGCTTCCACCCGGATATATCGTTAGTTGTGCTGATTTAAAAAAAAGCAAAATCTCTTTTTGGATTGGATTGCAAGTATATAAGCACGAATACTTTCTTCTTTACGCGTATGTGTATGTGTATGTGTGTATGTCTTTATTTACATAATAAACGTAAACCTGTTAAATACTAATCCTATTAACAGCCGAGCGAAAGAAATTGTAGATAACATGAAATCCGAAAAAAATATTGTATGGCTTTGGAGACGATTGCTTGTACAAGTTTGTCTCGGTCTGGAAATTTCTAAGCAGATTTTGGTGTCTGGAAGAATGAGAAAATTCAATTTCCTAGAAGAAATAAAGACAGAAAGAGAGGATGAAAGGAAGAAGCAAGATTTTTACAAAAATTGAATGCTGTCTATTCAATCAGGAAAGAGGTAATTAAAAAATACAAATACGAATATATATATATACATATATATATATATATATATATATGTGTGTGTGTGTGTGTGTGTGTGTGTGTGTACATAAAGAGAGAGAGCCTTGAAGGTGGCGTTCAAGCATGGAACATGCTATCTATACTAGATGTTACTATAAGTATACACACTTATACTTACAAACACTCTATTGCAGCTAGTGGGAACTTTTCTTTAAATTATATAATATACTTTAAAACTATATTTTATCATTACTTGAAAAGGAACTCCATTTCTGTGGTGGACTGTGGTAAGAAATGACTAGTGGATTTTAATGCTTTCAAGATGGAGATGCTATCTGTTAACCGTAACAGACAATCGCTGCTACCCATTATTAGCATGAATCAGGCTAGCCTCCTTGAAAGCAAAACGCTCCTCAGGTTAACTCTCTCGGCATATCTCAACTAGAATGACTATATCGAATTCATATCTATATCCACTGCTACGAGGGTCGGTTCACTCTTTAGGAGCAGGAAGTTTTTCCCGTCTAAATCCATCTACCATCCGATGCCATATCTGGTCGATGCACCTGCTATTCACTTCGGTAATCTTGACAAAATCTAACGGCGAATCTGGAATGAGATCGATTCCGACTTGGCAACTAAGATTCAGTCACATTCTCACCGACGTAATGTGGCTTCCCTTTGTCTCTTCTACAAATACTTTCCCGGCTTCTTCTCCGATTAACGTAGCTCACTGGTGCCCCCTATAGATGGATTTACTCGAGCTACTATACTAGCAACTAGGTCCCACTCTTTTACTGTGAAAACAATAAAATGTAACCCAACTTCTACTCTAACAACATTTTCTCGCACTTTCCGCCAGTGGAATTCCCTTCCGTATACTTGCTTCCCCGACCGCTACAATCTCCAAGAATTTAAATGTAAGGTCAATAATTTCCTATCTGACTGACTTGTATCCTTTCTCTCATGCTCTTTTCTCCGTTCACTTCATTCTCATCACACCAGTTTTTTTTATCCTTCTTTTACGCACTTCCTGACAACCCCTATAACCTGTGCCTCTTTTTCATCACTTTCCTCCTATATAATCCCCTGCGCATCAGCAGCAGTAAAACTGCCTTGTCTGGGGTGAAATGATTAAAAAATATTAAGTCATTTTCATCTTAATTCGGCTTCTGCTATCGTCATTCTACCTAACGAATATGTGAAAAAAGCTATGGCAGATGGTGGTGCGTTGTTATGGCTCCATTTCCTTTGTTTGTTTTTTATTTATTTTTTATCTCCGATAACATAACTGGTTTTATATGTTTACAAAGTTCTCCTTAGTGTGTGGGCTGTACTTAGCAAGAAAATTTATGTGTATGTTATTATTATTACGTCATTTTTCATTATAAATCGATTTCTGCTATGGTCGCACTACATATCAAGTCTGCAGGAAGACCTAAGCCAGGTTGTGGTGTGTTGTTATGGCTCCATTTCATTTTTTTCATATCTCTCTAACATCCTTAGCGTTACATAGAATAAGTTCTCCTTTATGTGTCGGCTGTACTTAACAAGACAATTTTTTGTATATCTTTTATACTGGGGTTTCCAAGGATTCTTTCAATGTTTTGTTTTCTTCCAATTTTATAATTCCTAGTGCACCCACTATCACTGGTACGATACTTGTTTTCAATTTCTACATTTTTGTTTTCTATTTCAATATCCAGGTCCTTATAATTTGACAGTTCTTCGAATTCCTTGGTTGCTAGTTTACAATCCGCTGGACAAGCCATATCATTTAATAAGCAAGTTTTTTCTTTCTGGTTTTAACAATAATGTCCGACTTATTTGTTTCAATTTCTATGCCCGTATAAATGGTGTAATCCCATAGAATGGTGACGTCTACTAACTCTGCAACCGGTACTGGGTGATGTTCATACCAATTATTATTATTATTATTATTATTATTATTATTATTATTATTATTATTATTATTATTATTAAGATAAAATATTCATATATATATATATATATATATATATTGTTTGTGTCTAAAAAAAGGACGTATTAAATAGCCGAATATTTTCGCTAATATGTAAAACTTAATATGATTTGCATATAATAGAATCGTTATATTCTCTGTTGAATTAATTATCTTTCTATTATTGGATAGATTTTATTCTGCCATTTATTTTGTATACAGTTTGAAGCTAATTGATGACGTGTTTTTTCATTTTGTAATCTCATCTCAGGGAAACATAAGATTCTAACGATTTGATATTCAACATAACCAATTAGAGGAGCCTTTCGTACTCTACCGAACACTACCAGAAGTAAATGTACAACTCTCCATAGCACTAAGTATGCTGAAATATTTATATTTAACAATAACTGTCACCGTACGGAAATCCTGATAAATAATAAATAATATAAATCACTACAACATAAAGAAAAATTGTATAATATTGAAATAACTAAATATATTGATTTTCAAAGACAAACGAAATGTCTTTTTTTAAATGATCTAAAGTTAATGTTGTTTCAAAACCTTACTCTGATTTCCTAAATATTTTCAGATATATCAGGTTGTTTTTTGTTTGTTTTTAATCATTTCACCCCAAACAAGCTGGTACCGCCACTGGTGTGCAGGAGGCTACAAAAGAGAGTTAACGTTTTAGACAGGAAAAGCGTAAAGACAAAGACGAACCAGCTACAAGGGGAGAAATAGAAAGGACAAGAGAAGGATATGAACACAGGAGTGACGACAGTTGCAAAAGTAGAGAGAAAAGAAAAGAACAAGATACAGAGGGCGATGCTGAAAGGGTTAGAGTTAAGTGGATAAGAGATAGAAATTAACTTTGCAGTTAAATTCTTGGAGGTTATAGCCGTCAGGAAAGTAAGTATATGGAAGGGAGTTCCATAGGCTGGAAGCGCGAGAAAAATGCTGTTAGAGTAGAAGTCGCCTACATTTGGTTGATCTAACTGTAAAAGAATGGTACCTTGTTGCCCGAGTAAATTCATGTAGATTGTCTCCAGTGACTTAAGTTCTTCGAAGTAGAAGCAATGAAAATATTTACAGAGGGAGAAAAATGGAAGCCACATTCTGCCGATGGGAAAAGCGCTGGTGTCAAGCTGCCAGGGCAGGACCAATCACATTACTGATTCTCCTTTGTAGCCTGTCGAGAACACTGAGATGAACAGTAGAGCCTGACCAGATATGACAACACTATTTCATGCACCATCGAGTGGGGGATTTGTATATGTGCAAGATGGATTCAGGCGGAAAAAACTTCCTGGCCCGACCCAGTGACCCAACCTTCCTAGCAGTAAATTTTGCTATTAATTCAACGTAATGTTTCCACTTCAAGTCGGAAGAAAGTGTAGAGCTGAGGAGGCGCAGTGCATTGCTTTCGGGGAGACTTGCTTGATCTATCCTCATGAGTAGCAAAAGATTGCCTGTGATAGTTAACATATAGGAATTTCATTTTAGAGGCATTGAAATTTAAGAGCCACTTCTTACCCCAATCAACCACAGAGTAGAGATCCTTCTCGAGATCAGCAGCCAGGTTATGTTTGTGCGCCTCGCTAGATGTCTTCCTGATGCGGGAGTAGATTGTTTTCTCATCTTCATAGATGCCTTTTTTGTATTTGATAAAATCTGGGAAATCATATATAAAAATAAGAAAGAGCGTCGGGCCTAGGATAGAGCCCTGGAGAGAACCAGCGTTCGTGCGGTAGGATGTGGAGGAGTGCTCATTCAAGACTACATTAATTAAGATTCATAGGAATGATTGGATCAGATCAAGCAAGCGTCCAGTGATACCATATCTCCAACGCTTGCGTAGTAGGATAGCATGCCAAATATTATTAGAAGACTTGGAGATATCCAAGGCAACAGAACGAGCCTCACCAGACTTATCGATGGCCTGCTATATGTACTCCGTGATGGTCGTTATAATATCGGCTGTACACCTGGTAAAGTAGGATCCATACTGTCTGTCTTAGAACAATTTATGGGCAGTAAAATGTTGAATTTTCTCAACAGTGATCATAGCTTCGAACACTTTTCTGAAAATTGTAAGGAGGCTGATAGGGCGAAAATTACATACAGGAAGCAAAGAAGAGGACTTCTTGCAGGCAGGATAAAGACTGTAATTAGATAATTTAGAGAAGAGAGAAAAGAGTTTAGGTGCACATCTTTTTCAGGACAATGACCGGTATTCCATACCCTCCTCTCGCCTTATTGAGATCAAGCTTGGATATTATATTAAATACCAGAGAAGGAGTTATGTTAACATATTTCAGTTGAGCCTCAGTTCTAAGAGGGAAGTCGGGTGTGGGCACTCCTAACAAATCAAATGTACAGCTTGATGAGAATCTGCGAGCAAAGTGCTCGGCCTTGTCCATAGGTGCCCTGAGGAACACGAATTTATGGAATTAAGAGAGGGATGGAGGATTTGCTGTTGTTCAGCACACATTAGCACAGTCGCCAATAGTCCTGAGATACGAACCTGCGATCATCTATGCGCTGCTTCCTTCTCTCAGCAAACAACAACTTGGCGTTATTCAGGATCCTCTTGCACTCATTACGAGCAGAGCCGAATAGGCGCCTATTGTTGTCACTTGCATGGCTCGGAAATAGACGGAAGTAGTGGTTTCTATGGGCAATGTCGCCCGAACAAGCAGGAGAGAACCAGAGGAAGGAATGAAGTTTTGGACGGAACTTCCTGATCGGTATGAAGGCATCACTGCTTTTTTCGCCTAGTAAGAGCCCTCAGAATAGCAGTCATCAACTGAGAGACAAAACTTTTCCCCAAGAGACGTCGCATAAGAAATTGCGAAACGCATCCCATTCTGCGCTTTGGTAGCAGTAGGAGATCCTATTGGTAGGAGGCTCATTTGTGGGTGGAGTCAGATTGAAGAGAGATATTAACAGCAACAACAGCATGTTCGGAGTTGCCGAGAGGGCAATGCTGAGAAACTTGGCAGGAGTCAGCAAAGTAAAGCAGAGATCTAGTAGAGAAGCGTATCTTGAAGTGATACTAGGAAAACGCGTGGGTAAATCCACCAATTGCGTGAGTGATTGAGAAATAGCAAAGTTCATAGCCTACATGCCAGCTGAATCTGTGACAGAATTTTTAAGCCACTTCGTATGATGGGCGTTAAGATCTCCAAACGCAAACCTGTTAGCGAATGGGTGTGAGGACTTAGCCCTATCTATATTATCAGAGATGATGTCTAGCAGGGTGCAGTCAGGAGAGGAGTGGAAACGGTACAGAGAGAAAAGCTAACCGATTTGAGAAGTGATAGCCAAAGACACATTTATGGGTGGTCAGAGGATTAAATAGATGTCACCCTAGCTAGAGGGAGATGTTCACTTACGTAAACCCCAAGCCCATGCATATGGACAGTTGAGTCCGTACTTAAGAGGGGAAGGTAGCCAGGGATCGAGAAGTCAGATGAGGGAATGAAGAGTAGAGATTAGTCTCACAAAGCACTAGGATGTCAGGGTACTTTTGGTGGAGGAAAGATTCAAAGCGACACAAGATGTTTCGAATATCCCGAATGTTAGTAAATGAAACGTTAAGAGGTTTAGAGGATTTTACTTTGCCTGGTTTAGCTGTTCCTGTTTATTGTTATTGTTGAAGAGAGACCTCGAGTAGAGAAGTTAAACAGTCATTAGCTGCGACATGCACTGGAAGGGAACTGGCGCGGGCTGCAGGGACACCTATCCATTCTTGCAATAGAAAAGAACCGGATATTGTTCAACTGTTCATCAGAGCAGCCACTCTTGAAGCTACGCAAGAGTTAGGGCTCCTAACTACCAGTCGGAAGCAGTAACCAGAAAAACTGACAACTCGATACACTCACAATGCGAGAGACATTGCCACTGACCACGCACGTCGCAGGAAAATCGCGGAAGCACCAATACGGAGGTCTGAGGAGAGGAAAATAGCCGGAACCCATTTGCTGAACAGGGAACAAGTGATTAGACTTTACACCTGTTCAATAGATGTGGAAGGAATGTGAACCGGGTGATAGAAGGTTTTATCTACTCCATCTTAAAAAAAGAAAGAAAAAGAATAAAAAGAAATGAAAACGAGAAGTTTTAATTCGGTTAAAGTCCAAGATATCTGCAACAGAAACTTCTAACGAGTTCAAAAAGAAAAACCAAAGAGAAAAATGTTCAATAAGCAAAATAAATATAAACATAAAGAAATGCAAAGATACATGAAAAAGACTTAAATTTAAAGAATCCAAGCCTAAATAAAATCTAGCACGCTGGACATGCTTTAAATCTGGCCGAGAGAAATACTAAAATAATAGTATTTATCGCACAGCCCACACTTGGGACGGTTAGTTTAGTAAAAATGTTTTTGCGATTTTAGAGAATTTTTAACGTTTTAGCAGAAGCAAGTAATCGGACAGGTTTGAGAGACCAGATTATTAACTTTCTAACAGAGTCCAATAATCGGGTATGGCATGTTTTTAATCATTTCCCCTAAATAATCCAATTAAGTTAATAAGACTCTAGGTAATACTTGATGTGGGAAAAGAAAAAAAATAAAGAAACAGAAACAAAAAAAACAGAAATGATGGAGACAAGATAACAATACTGCGTTTGAAATTTTGAGGATCGGAAGTGTTGGCGATCATCCATTTTTACACATAAGAATAAACTCGCCTGATGTGTACATATAATCCTGCCTATACAGAGAACGGCGTTGGTCATCAAAGAGTTTTCTGGTTGCGACTACATTTCTCACTATCAGCTCTCTAACCCAGTCGTTGTTCCGCCGAAAGGTAGAGGCACGATTGGGCAAAAATAGACACCAGTTTTTTGGCCGGGCCCTATAGCATGGAAATCCCAGTCAAAACTGACCATGTGTCACATGTTGGCCTTACTGGGAGGGACAGCTAAATATAGTGGCCGTCAAAGCGTTTTCTCGCTGCGACGGCGTTTCTCACTGTCAATTCTCTGCCTTCGGGTAGAGGGCGCTCTCTGCTTCCAAGCAGAGATCACTAATCCAGTTGTGGTTCCGCCGAAAGGTAGAAGCACAACTGGGCAAAAATAGACAGGTATGTTTTGTCCGGGCCATATAGCCAGGAAATTCCCACTCATAAACTGACCATGTGTCACATGTTGCCTTTAGTGGGATGGACAGCTAAATATAGAGGTTGTCAAAGTGTTTTCTCGCTGCGACTACATCTCTCACTGTCAGCTCTCTGCCTTCGGGCAGAGGGCGCCCTCTGCTTCCGAGCAGAAAGCAATAACCCAGTCGTGGTTCCGTCGAAGGGTACAACTAAATATAGTGGTTGTCAGAAAGTCAGTAAGTAGTTAGTTGGTCAGTAAGGTGGTGCATATTAAGTTGGAGTGATTTGGATAGAGACTCATACCCAGACTTACTTCTTCACTACAAGTCTATATATATTGTTTCTATTAATAGCATTCCTAGTATTTCTGAATTGACTAACCCGTGTTCCAGTTTGTATATTTTTGTTCAGTATACTTTAAATTTTCTCTCTCCATATCTGATTTTGTTATTTATTACTTTGTGTGGTTTTATAACAAGAATCCATAACAGGAAGTAAGAATCAGGAAGAGTTCCATCAAAGAGAAGAACGACAAAGAAAATGTTAGCATATAACTTACGTTTACATCTAACTTAAAATAATTCATTCCAATGTACTACTTTCAAGGATGTTAATCTTTCTGAGTAAAATCTAGACATTTTTCTTATATCTGTATAGTGAAAAGAGATAGAGAGAACGAGTTAGAGAGGGAAACACAGACATACGGTGATAGCGAGACAGAAGAAATGTAGTTAAGTCTCCATTAAATGTTGATGTGTTAGTAACCAGCAATTCGTTGTCAAATTTTGTCACCAGAAACAACACACATAATGGTGAAGGAAGACGTATAATCAGCTAGATATTTAGTTTGGAATGAAAATAAAGAAATAGTGGGGAGATTCTTTAAAAATCGCCATACAGACAATCTCAGATTCGAATTAACAGTTTTTGTTCTCCATGGTTGTTCAGCCAAGGCGAAACAGTCGGGTCTGGTCCAACTTGCAATCCACACTTTATGTATATGGAGCTGAAATCAATGAACTCGTATGGCGTGATAGATTCCTTTAATGTTTCAATGGATGAAAAACTTGAAGAGACAATTTCATTACAATTGGCGGTACTGAAAGGAAGATTTAGTAGTAGATTTAGACAGGCCGACTTATGATAATGGCATTTTAGATGTGGGACCTGTTGAAATAAACACTCTCTGTCTCATTCAGCTAGCTTCCTCCAAGAAATGATTTTTTAAATCGTATCAAATTCAGCAAGGTGGTAACACGACTAATGTGCAGGGAGCTATGTAAGAGAAAAAGGTTAGGGAGCTACATAAGAGTAAAAAGATTAGATAGAATAGAGTGAAGAGAAAGACGAACCAATTAGAAAGGAGCAAGAGAAGGATGGGAATACAGGTGTAATGACAGTTGCAAAGGTACAGAGAAAAGAAAGGATATACACGGTGGTGATGAAAGAACTAGCGTCAAGTGCTTAAGAGATGAGTATTGACATTGCATTTAAATTCCTGGGGGTGGTAGCTGTCAGAAAAGCAGGAATATGGAAGTGAATTCCACAGCGGGGAGTGTAAGAAAAGAAGCTGCAGGAGTAGAATTGTCTGCATTTGGTTGATCTAACTGTGAATGGGTGAAACCCAGTTGCCAATCTGAATGCACGAGTAAACACGTGTTGCAGAGGCACCAGTGACTTAAGCCCGTTGGAGCAGAAGCCATGAAAGTATTTATAGAACAGACAAAGGAAGCCAAATCCCGTCGGTGGGGAAGTGGCTGGAGTCGAACCGCCAAGTCGGTACCTATCACATCACTGATTCTCCTTTGGAGCCTGTCAAAATCACAGAGATGAACAGCAGGGGCACCTGACCATATATGGCAGCAGTATTCCATGTACGGACGAATGGTTGATTTGTATATATGCAGGATGGATTCAGACGTGAAAAACATTCTGGCCCGACACAGTGACCCAACCTTCCTAGCAGTGGATTTAGCTATTGACTCAATGTAGTGGTTCCACTTGAGATCAGAAGAGAGAGTAAGGCCGAGGAGGTGCAGTGTATTTCTCTCAGGGAGACTCGCTTGGTACATGCTTATGGGAGGTAGGAGAGGTTGCCTGTGATGATTGAGAAGACAGCAGCTTGGTCTTAAACGCGTTGAAATTTTCTTACTGATGCTGGAGTCAATTGTGATGTCATCTGCGTAGATGCCTACTTGGCTCTTGATCTAGTCTGGGGAATCATTTATGAAAATAAGTAAAGCATCGTGCATAGTATATCTTATCCCCACTCATCACACAAGAAAAATGCAAGGAAAAGAAAGCGAAATAGTGTCGATTGTTCGTTGAGTCAGTGATGGAAGGCTTGGGTCTGACGAATGAAAGAGCGTGAAATAATATGAAAAAATAAAACATCATGAAGGAGGAAGAACAAAAATAACATAAATAAAGAAAAAAGAAGTTAATGTTTGACATTGCATTTAAATATTTCAATATTAAAGTTAACTGGGTAGCAGGAGATAACCACAACCTAGACATTCAAGAGAAGAATCTTTCAGCGTAGAACTTAATGCTATACCCAGGTATTTAAATTTTAAGATGAGGAGACCTAGCGGTAAATTTTGTAATAGGTTTAAATTCGTTAATCGAGGTACGAATGAGGAATGCTCATAATAACTTTTACTCTGAAAATCCTTATAGAAAATGGTCACAAGGTGGTTAGGACGATGGAAAATTGACTGAATTCGACATGCCATATTAGAATCAATATATTTGAAGACTCTTTGGATTTTATCAACAATTTTTAAATCCATACACGCAGCAGCAAACGAGGTGTGACAGTACTATTCAAAGCATGGATTATTTTTTTTTTATTACAGTTTAAATTGTATTTGTAATTTTGTTTTTCCTCTACCAACAAAATTGGTCATTTGATAATTACAGAAAATAAAAATGTGAAGTATTTGTTTAATAAATTCTGCCAATTCAGATCCTATTCTTATTACGCCTTGCTTCGAAAAGGTAAAAGCAGTCTGAATCATAAAGCCGATATATGATGCAATTCCTATCTTTACAAGACTTAATATTATCAAGTTTTTGTGAAACATGCGTTTGTATTAATTTTCAATTGCAAATGTAAGAATAAAAATACAGCTTCGACTGTATGATCGCATCTATAAGGAAATGAAATTGGTTCAGGTGTTTACAGAATATAACTGTTTTAAGGAATGCGTTTTAAATCAATGATTATGAGTTGCAATCACATTCGATTTATATTCAATTTCGTTTTGTATTTCAGCCCCAAAGGGTAAGTATGAATCGCTAAAGAAATGGAATATATTCCAAGCGTTTCTTCTTGCATATTTTTTTTTTAATCATTTCACCCCGAGCAAGGCGGAAACACCACTGATGTGCAGGGGGTTACATAAATGTAAAAAGATTAATTAGAAAAGAGTGAGGAGTACAAACTAGTTAGAAAGGAACAATAGAAAGCTGAGAAAGCAGGTGCGATGACAGATACATAGGTGGAGAGAAAGGGAAGGTTATACAGGGGAGGGGAGAGAGCTAGAGGCCAGTGGTTAGTAGATGAGTATTGACTTTGCATTTAAATTTTTGGAGGTTGTAGCCGTCAGGAACGCAAGAATACGGGAGCGAGTTCCACAGGTGGTAAGTGCGAGAGAGGAAGCTGCAGGAGTAGAATTGTCGTCTGTATTTGGCTAACCTGACTGTGAATGGGTGGGACCCAGTTGCCAGTCTTGTTGCACGAGTAAACACCTTTTCAGGAGGAATCAGTGACTTAAGCTCATCCGAGCAGAAGCCATGAAAGTATTTATAGAACAGACAAAGAAAGGCCACATTTCGACGATAAGGAAATGGCTGCAGCCGAGTCGCCAGATCAGTACCTATCACATTATAGACTCTCCTTTGGAGCTTGTCAAGAACACTGAGGAGAACGGCAGGGGCACCTGACTATAAATGGCAGCAGTACTCCATGCACGGACGGATGGTTGACTTGTACATATGCAGGATGGATTCAGGTGGAAAAAACATCCTGGATCAACATGGTGACCCAATCTCCTTAACAGTAGATTTTGCTATGGATTCAATATAGTGGTTCCATTTGAGGTCTGAGGAAAGGGTAAGTCCGAGGAGGCGTAGTGTATTACTCTCAGGGAAAATCACTTGGGAGGCAGAAGAGGTTGCCTGTAATGGTTGACAGACAACAGCTTGGTCTTAGATGAATTGAAGTTGACAAACCACTTCTTGCCCCAGTTTACCACAGCGTGTAGATCCCGCTCAAGGTCAGCAGCTAGATTATGTCTGTCCGCCACGACAGGTTTCTTACTGGAGCGGGAGTATATTGTAGTGTCATCTGCGTAGATGCCTACTTGGGAACTGATCTCATCTGGGAGGTCGTTGATGAAAATAAGGAAGAGCGTTGGGCCCAGGATAGGGCCCTGTGGGACACCAGCGTTCGTGCTGTAGGACGAAGAGGCACGCCCATTCAGAACGACCTTCATTTTGTGGTTATTTAAGAAAGATTGGATTAGGTCAAGCAGGTGACCGGTAATACCATAACCGCGTAGTTTGCATAGGAGGCCAGAGTGCCAAACCCTGTCGAAAGCCTTGGAGATGTCCAGAGCAACCGCGCGAGCCTCGTCAGACTCATCAAGGGCATGTAGCATGTACTCCGTTACGGTTGTTAGCAGGTCGGCCCTGGACCTGTCAATGCGGAATCCATATTGCCTGTCGGAGAACAGTTTGTGGGCGGTGAGATGATGAACTATTTCAGCATTGATTATAGCCTCGAATACTTTCCCGAATATCGGTAGAAGACTGATAGGCCGATAGTTGGATAGGTCCGAGGGTTCACCACAATTCTTAAAGACAGGAACGACTGAAGAGAATTTTCAGCATGCAGGAAAGCAGGAAGCAGAAAGGCAATAGTTATATAGTTTAGAGAGGACAGGAGAAAGTTCAGGAGCACACCTCTTAAGGACTATCACCGGGATTCCATCGTCTCCACACGCCTTATGGGGTTCTGAAATTACTCTGGATACTACTGTCGGGGTAATATATACGTCGTACTAGCTTTGTCCGCAGATGACGTGAGAACCTCAAATCCATGGATTGAAGGAGGTATTGAGGATTTCCTATTGTTGAGCACTCGTTTACAAATCCTCCAATATACCTTGGAGCCGAATTTTCGGTCAGCTATGTGCTGTCACATTCTCTAAGCAAACGACTGTTTGGCGTCATTTAGGGTTCTCTTGCACTCATTGCGAGCAGATGTGAACAGGCGCCTATTGTGATCAGTTGGCTGTTTCCGGAATAGACGGAAGTAATGGTTCCTTTGGGCAATGGCGGCTGAGCAGGCCGGAGAGAACCACGGAGAGGAATGTGGTTTTAAGCAATATTTCCTGGTGGGTATGAAGGCATCAATGCCAGCTTTCACTCATGACGAGACCTCAGAGGCACAGTCATCAACTGATAGGTCAAACACTTTTCCCCAAGGGACGTCGCAGAGGAAATCGCGAAAGGCATCCCAGTCCGCTGTTTGGTAGAGGTAGGAGGTTCTATAAGTAGGGGGCTCCTGGGGGGAGTGAGATTAGAAAGACATACTGTGAGAGACTACAGCGTGTTCGGAGTTGCCGAGAGGGCAAAGCTGCGAGACTTGACAGGCGTCAGGCGCAGAGGTGAAACATATATCTAGCAGTGAGGAATGACCCGAGGGAGTGCTTGGGAAGCGAGTGGGGAAGTCCACCACTTGCGTAAGGGATTGGGAAATAGCAAAGTTCATAGCGTGAATGCCCGCCAGATCAGTAACGGCGTTTTCAAGCCACTCCTTGAGTAATTATAATCAGATCTTTTTTTAATGAGCGTTACAAGTATAATTTTTTTAATGTCTTCCAAAAGAAACAATTACCATGAATATACCATTTTCACATATTTTTCAATTTAAAGTGTTAAGTGCAACGAAGTAGAAATATCTATACAGGAACTCACACACACACACACACACACACACACACACACACACACACATCTATCTGTCTATATATATATATATATATATATATATATATATATATATATATATATATGCAACAAAACCGACACATGAGAAATAGACAAAAGAAATAGGCAATAAAAACAAAAGTTTTTGTTTTATGCAGAAACCACACAGTTTATTTAGCAACAGGTAGAATTAAATACTACATTATTTTTCAAATTAACCGCCGCCACGGGCGACGACCATATTCAGGTGGATGCAAAAATAGTCCCACGCTTTGGCGACGAATGCCTCCCCGATGGTAGCTTTCAGAGAGTCGAGCGTATTGTGGGCGTTCTTGTTGACCTTGGCCTCAATCACGCCTCGGAAAAAATAGTTAAGGGCTTTGCCGTTAGGTGAGGAGGGCGGCCACAATTCCAGCGACCAGGGTGAGAAACATTGTTGAGCAGCCACGGTATTAACGCATAGATAGATAGATAGATAGATAGATAGATAGATAGATAGATAAATATGAACAGACTAACATCCAAGGAAAAGCATAGACAGAAAGACAGACATAAACAGAAAGACAGACATACACTGACAGGCATACATGCCAGAAAGAAAAACATACACAGACAGAAAGACTGATATACACAGATAGATGGTTTTTTGCATTGTGTTTTTAAAATGCTGTTGCTGCATCCTAGTATTTATTTAGATCTCTTGAATTTAAATTATTCTAAAGGGACGTCATGCGTTGCGTCTAAATGGGGCTAGATCACAACGAAAAAGAAGGTATCAAATATGCTGTTCGTATTATAATTATTATTATTTGAGATACTCTCCAATTCTCACATAGACGGGTGTGGAACACCTTATCTTTGTTCTACCTGTAGCTTGAAAACCCAAGCTTCCAAGCAGTACTGCACGCTGCGTACTCCACGTGTTAATAACTCTAAGACGTTCTGCGTGGCATAATGTTTCCGTGAATTATTCCAAAGTGCGCCAAAATATTTGCTTGGTAAATTTCCTTGATTCGCTTTTCCAGCTCAGGATACACTGCATTTTAACTTATTATTATTTTATTATTATTATTATTGTTATTATTATTATTATCTTGGATGCATGTTAAATAATTTATACAAATGTTTACTTCATAGTTAAGCCCCCAAAATTTTATAATTATATAAGCAAGAAACTGTGGTGCAGTGGATATCGGCTCAGAAGGAGAAATTGGAAAGCTGCTTTCGCATTCAACTTGAACTCAATGCATTTACTTACGCACAAATGCTCTTGGGAAAGGCAGTAATGCATCACTTCTCTCCAGCTATGGGTTGAATAACAGGACAGGATGGTTTCTCTAGCAATGGTCGGCAACCAGTGTACTTGGAGAAGTAATGACAACCTACTGCCCAGTCAGACATGTCTCTTCCGAGATATGACCACCCGAGCGTGGATCATGTATGGCCCTTAACTGAATGGTAGACAAGAAAAACTTGTCGAAAACGCTATCAAAACAGTTGTCTGTTTACCAAACTCATTGCATACGGAAAACGCCTTTCCTTCTCTGCTCATTGTTTTCTTCAATAAATTTATTTAGTTTTAAATATTCCAGCCTATCTTGTTCTATGTGCTGTGTCTTGAAGAGATACGTGTGATTAGAGTTCTTGAAAATTTCCTGACCTATGTAGCTTTTAGTCCGAATTTCCTTTTTCTTATCTCTTTTTATTCCTGTTCTGCTTGTGACACTATTTCCCTCTGATATTTTTTAATACAACGGAGATAGAGAGATAATATTATTACTTGTATTATTAGTTGTGCTTTATTGTAACCCGCGATGTGAGCTTATGTAAAAAAAAATAACTTTTCCTCCTATCATGTATTTATAAAATCCTGGAAATAGGGAAATTGCTGACATTTTGGAAAAAAGAGAGAAATATAATTTACTTTCTTTTTCATATACGAAATGAATTGTTTTGGGTCAGATAGAAGCTTGTAATATGAAAGTAGCAATAACAAAATATCAGAATTTACTTTATGAGGTCAGGTAGGGTTATATCCTCAACAATTATTCTTGGGAACATATACCAAAATCGAAAATCTGGAAATCATGTAATCGAAAAAGAAAAGAAGACAGAAAGACATTACGTCATGTGAGCTGTTGATATTTAATTCGTCGAGCCATGGCTCCCAGCAAATTGTGCTGGTGGAAAATAATCTCATTGGTCAAAAGCTTTGAGTCGGCTAGGTCGCCTAGGAAGAATGGGGATGGTTACAAAAATGGAGACTCATCGAGAAAAATCAGTTGAGAGAGATTCGGAGAAAGACTTTGAGAGACAAGTAAAAACAAACCCCACCGTCGCCGCCATTAGCCGTCTCTAATTCGGTAAATTCCGTTAAGCTCCGATAACAACCCGAAAGAACTTTGTTGTTTTAAAATTGCTAGGAGAATTGACAGCTCTGATTATAGAGAATATGTGAAAAGACTAATGGAAATTTGAAGAGCTCTGATTACTTTAACGAAACTTGGAATATACATTTTTATTTGAAGATTGAAAGCTCTGATATTTTGAAACCGAACTCTCTCTCTCTCTCTCTCTCTCTCTCGGTTGTAAAGTGGCAAACAGACAACTGTATTATGTGCTCCTGTAATAATAATTATTTTTTTATAAAGACTTTCTTCGTAACTCTCCATGTGTCTTCGAATTTATTCATTTATTTAATTTTTGTTTGTGGTGCCGTGTTTATTTTATTTTAACCACAAGTGTACACAAGTAGCCGGTCTGGATCTGATAGAAATACGGTTGCCGGGCTTACACAACGTGATTTTCTGAAGACACTTGTGGGTCAGTAAAGACCTTTTTCAAAATAGACTGCCGCTTATATTTCTGAGATGAGGTGGTATTTGCAGTATCACCATTATTGGGACTATTGTTTTCATCTTTGTTACCATTTGTACGACGTTTCAGCAGTTGTACACTCCGGCCTTCTTCATGTGCTAGGAATTTTGAAACGAACTCTTTATTACAATCACTGGGTTATATCAGCCTAATTTCTTGCATAAAGCCTCGATTGGAAATCATGTGTTATTTTCCTCTAACTTTGCAAGTTACTTTCTGTACTTAATGACACATGGTCTAGTTAATATAGAAGGTTAAGGCGCTTACAGCGACTGAAAGTTCGTATAAATAGAAACAAAGATGAGAACAATAGTCTGAGTAATGTAAATAATACACAGCCGCTTAACCTTCGACTTCATCAGTAAAAATTGTCTAGTGTTCACTGTCATATAAAAAGATTATTACGATCGAATTAAAATTTAGTTAGGAATATCGAAAATGACTATATTAGATTTGAATTTCGAAATACACAATATATGGGAATCAGTATGTTTATTACACGATGTAATTAACAAAAAAACCTCATTTGCCTAATTCTACTTTGCATGGTCACAGTTGCAAAACGTATCCGCTGACAGCCAACTGAAAAAAAGGTTTAATTCTTCTATGCCGGGGCTAAAATTCAAATTTGCTTTTTAAGGTTACATAGATTTAGAAAGGCATTGTGAGGTAACTGTAATTTAGATAGAAATTCTAAGGTGACTGAGATTTAGATAAACATTCTGAGATAACACGGATTTAGAATGACATTCTGAGGCATCTGCGGTTTAGATAGGCATCCAATGATAACTGAAAGATTGATTACTTTTAAAATAAAAAGAAGTAAAATTTCACCGTTGCAAGAATCCGTAATCCGTATTTTAGGTATGATTCCTCGGTTGAGACTTGTAGTCGCCTGAATAAAGTAATGGCGAAAGAAGAAACGGCACACAAACAATACAAATGGAAGAATCAAATTTATATTTTTTTCAGATAGAAAAATACAATGACTTACCGTTGAAATAAAATCAAGGAGGCAAATAAATGGGGATATAATCACTTAATCGAAGTTGTCCGCGAAATTGGCAAAAAATGTAGCTAAATCCATAGTAAGCCAGTTTCTTTTCTTTACACATGAGATTTTCAAAACCACAATCTGCCATATTAAACTGTACAAACAAAATTTATTATCAGAGTTTAAACAAACTTATATTTGTATCGCCTACTGAATGTCCCGAAGAAATATCAGTTCATTGGCATTAATTACGTGTTCATGGAATGTATTAGACTTACGGACAGTAATAGCGAACTCCAAATGCTAAATTCCTACACTGAGTAAAGTGTCATACGTAATGCTTAAAAATAATGTGTGCTTCGAGTCATGATTAAATAGGCCAGCGTTTTTCACCAGGTTAACAATAGATTCATAACTTTCCCTAAGTGGCAAAATCAAGATATTAACTATTTTAAATTATATAAAATAAAGTTAGAAAAGAACACATCATTGATTTGAGCGTAAATAAATGTAATGCACTCGATTGGAATTCAAACTCAGCTTTCTGATTTCTTATTCCAATGCATTATCATTACAACAATGACATATTTAGGCCCTACCTACAAGGTGACGGCAGTTTTATACCATTTCAAATGGTATTGAAGCGTGTCAATATAACAAACCCAACTGGAATCCTAGGTCCGTTGATCAAGTTCTTTTTACCAGCTATGATTCATTACACCACCAACATGTTTAATTCTTACCTAGGTGAAGAGGTGAATTCATACCTTTCCTAGCGGGATTAGCGCATAGATAGATAAATAACATCGACAGAGGGACATAGACAGAAAGACAGACATACACTGATAGACATACATACAAGAAAGACAAACATACACAGACAGACAGACTGATATACGCAGACTGACATACACAGACGGACACAGACAGACGGACACAGACAGACGGACAGACCTACATGATATACACAGACTGACATAGACTACCTGCCATAAATATTAGGCCTCCTGAGTGTTAAAATAATTATGTACTTCGTACTATTTTTTTAGTATTTATTGCCAACTGAATAATTATAAATAAAAATAGAATGGTTCTTTGGTCAATACTACATAATAACATCTGCATCAAATGAATTTATGAATATTCAATTATTACCTATACTGCAGTTTCATCAATGAAGGAATGAAGAAAATTTAGGGTGATTCGGACGAGTTTCTCTTTGTTTCCTTGCCTTGTAAAATTTTGCAAAGTAATAATAAAAAAGAACCATTCTATTTTCGCTTTGAATTATCCACTTGGCAATAAATACTAAAACCAATATGAAATACATAATTTCTTTTAATAAAACTGAGGTGAGCTAATAATTACAGACACAGACAGGCAGACGGACTGACATACACAGACTAACAGTCAGACACAGACAGACTGGCATACACAGACAGACAGATTGGTAGACAAACAGAAATATAAATAGTTGTGAACATACTGAGACAGAAAAACAGATAGACAGATAGACAGACAGATAGATAGATAGATAGATAGATAGATAGATAGATAGATAGATAGATAGATAGATGTATTGTCTGCTAATAAAAGTTACAATTACTTTCGTATTCCATAAGAAAGACCAAAGTATATTTCTCACGACCACATATCGATTCCTAAAATATGATTTTTGAGCCAGAAAAGATAAATTTATATTTTTTAATATATAATTTCAATTTGTATGTGTGCCTTTCTTTACATGCCACACCCTACACTTTTGCTAGAACGTTATATCCATATTTTTCCGACAACTGTATTGTCTATTAAATATAATGTGCAGTTGCTTTGCTTGCTAGTGAACCGTAAACAACGATCACACTAGAAATTCTTGAAAGAAAGTAGATTGATTTTTTTGTTCATTTTTTTTTAAATCAACCAAGCACAGAATTCGTAATTGCTAAACACAGCTTGGAGGGGTCAATTTTACTGTGCGCATTCTTGCAAATGCCTTATGTCCCGTACAGATCATCATAAAAAAGAAAAGAAAGCAAAATAAGCAGAATGAAAAGAAATAATGTTTTAGCTTTACACAATCCAAGCATTAAATGGAGTATCTTTGTACATAGATCGGCAAACATTTACGCTTTGCAATTAATTGGGTGCGCCGGGTTGTTATACAAGGCAAAATACGTCCTGGTGGATCAAAAGTTACAATTCACATGGTAGACATAGTTACGATTTTAGATAAGATTAACTATTGATCATTGATAGGATGACTAGTCATTTTTTTATATTTGCTTTGAGTCAGTGGACAATGTACTTAAAGAATGAAAACAAAAACATGGGTGGGAAAATATAGTGATAAATTTGTAGCCGCAATATCGGAGACATTTTTGCGAACGTTAGTCAAAGGAAGAGCGGGATTGGTTCTTTATGGTCCACAGCTTTTTACTGATTAAAAACTATGGCCGAATGAAGCTGGGGGTCAGCAACAATACAAGTGGAGTCACGATTCGTTGTGATCCGAATCCTTTGGAATCATAAATGATTAAAATCTGAATTGACCCATCGAGTTGAAACATATAATCACAGTTGTAAAAGAGGAATGGCGCTTTTGATAGCAGATATTTGCCTGAAAAATTGCTGAAGATACATGGGTAAACCTATTGAAAGCATTCTCAGTCGCAGAGAAAAATATTTGTGGCATTAATCAAACTTTTCATCTCTCTCTCTTTCTCTCTCTCTCTCTCCCTCTCTCTCTCTCTCTCTATATATATATATATATATATATACTCTAGTAAAAAATTTGGATATTCTACAATTTCATGGATAGTACGTATTTCACAGTAAAAAAAACCTGCTGCTCGTCAGACCCAAATGATACAACAGTTAATATTCAGAATTTTGAATATTAACTGTTGTATCATGTGGGTATGATGAGCAGCAGGGCTTTTTTATGCTGCGAAATACGTATTACCAATGAAACTTTAGAATATGTAAAATTTTTCTAGATTATATTACTCTATTAAATTAAATAAATAAATTTAACATTGAGTTCTTTTGAGTTCATCTATATCGGAATTTATATGCCTTATATACCAAATATTCTACGTTATATATATATATATATATATATATACAAAAACATTATATATATATATATATGTATTGCGTTACAAAATCATTATATATATATATATATATTGCATTACAAAATCATTAAATATATATATATATATATATATATATATATATATATATATATATATATATATATATATATAATGATTTTGTAACGCAAAGCTTAGTTATTGGCTTAAACAGGGCAGATAACAATATGTAAATATTAAAAAATGCGGGGTGATATATTAAGAAAAATTTCGGCTAAATGTTTGTGAGAGAAAAATATCCTGGCAGGAAAAAATAGTATTTTATTCATAACAGGAGCAACAGCAACAACAATATAAGTGGACTAAATGAGAGAACAGAACAGGCGTACACCTAAATATACAATCGTATCAATCTATGTTGGCAAATCAATTCAATTGTAAAGTTAAAAACGTATAACATTGAGGAACATACCTATAAGGTCACCAGATATAGATCAGGAGAGAAGTAAAATCGTAAATGAATAAAATTTCCCAAGCCAAAGTACACAACAAGTATATTATTTTTATTGTTTGGACTATTGTCCTCGTCCATTTTGTCGTGTTTACGACGTTTCAGGCGTTGTAAGCTCCGGCCTTCTTCAGGTACTAGGAATTTCAAAACCCACCATTTATTATAATCCCAGTGATCGTAATAAAATGTTTGGTTCGAAATTCTTAGCACCTGAAAAAGGCCGGAGCGTACAACAGGCGAAACGTCGTAATCATGGCAGTAATGATGATAGTCTGAACAATGTAAATAGTGGGAATATTATCTCATCACGGGAGTGTAGAAAACTACCCAACAAATATGTTGAAAAATAAAAAAAATACGACCAAAACAATCACTTGAAACTTTGAATATTTGCAGCACAAAAGTCCGTCTCATACTGTAACAACCAAATCACAATACCAACAATATTAATAAAAAATGAAGTTTACTTGATCAATTTTCTTTTTCCCAGATTTTGATGTAGTATATATTGTCTTCCTTATGCTACGAATGACCTATCATATAACTTAGGAACATTCATGAACGTTCTTAAATTTACAGGACTTTATAAAAGAAAAAAGGATATATTCGCCTATTTGTATATTAACAGCTGCATACAATTAAGCACATTGAAAGAAGACAAAAACCTTGGGAACTTTTTCTTCTATGTACCATGTCCCTTTGGGACTTAAGTGATCATGATCTCCAACTTCTTCATATTCCTTGTTGCTTTTAGAATCCATTCTCTTGTGATTCCACTTAATACTCGCTCCAACATCCATCTTTTCAAGTCCATCAGGTATGTCATGCACTGCTTTCCCTTGTCCCTCTTTCCCTCTATCCGTCCCGTGAGCATCAGATTCTCTAAGCCCTTCTTCCTCATTACGTATCTAAAAATATTAAGATCTTTTTTTCTGATGCTGAGTATAAGTTAACATTTTGTGTCTACCATCTCCAAAATCTCGTCATTGCTCCTGTGCTTTGTCAATGGTATCCTCAGGATCCTTCTGTATAAACACGTTTCCTTTGCTTTAAACGTTTTCTTCATCTTTGATGAAATGTTCAGCATTCGCTGCCATTTAGAAAGACAGACATCACGTAACAATCCAGCATTCTCTTTTTTGTTTCCAGCGAAATTGTCCAGTCTCTTAATACTCCACTCAGCTTCCGGAATGCATTCTTGGCCATGTCAAAGCGCATTCGGATCTCCGGATTGCACTTATCGTCCACTGTTAAAACACTTCCCATGTATTTGAATTTTTGTACCTGTTTTATTTTCGAATCATCACCTTGTAGCTAGCATTTTGGGATCCTCTTTTTAATGGTCCCCATACATGCTAATGCTTGTAATACTCGCAGTTTATTCGTAGCTCTTTCCGCTTTCTTTAACTGATCAGCAACTACATTCCGGTAAACATCATGAGAAATTATTATTCAATGATATGCAGAACGTTTGTAGATTTCGAGAAACATCAATGTTGAATTTTTATACATTTATCAAGGTTTTTATTGCCTCGGCCACATTTTGTGAGTCCTATTAGGTCTCCTTTCTCTAAACGTATCTCGAATATTCTCCACGAGAAGTTCAATTTTAAAACTTTTCGGGAACCCCTAATTTATATATGTGTAAGTAATGTTTAGCACCTATTTCATATCTCTTTCGGCAATATTTTGCTTGGTCTATGCTATTTTGAAAACACGCAACCATTATCTTTAGTTTCTAATTTGGACGCCTGTCCGAGTGTCATTACAATGATTGGTCACCAAAAGGGCAGAGAGATTTCAGCAAAAATTTCTGTTACAGTGATAATCTAGCAGAATGGGTTGTCCATTTGCTTTAGTCTATATTTGACATTAAAGAGTTTGCTTTCAGTGTTTGATAAACTTTTATATGTAAGTTTGTGAAAAATTGCCAGTAGATCTTGATGAAGAGGGTAAAAACTAGTATTCTTAATTACTAAATTTAAGTGCTAATAAGATTAGATTATTTCATTCAATGTGTACCTACCCACGACAAGTACGGTACTTATTTAAGATGTCCCTTATCAAATTGAACGACACTATTAACCAAATCGCAACGTTATATAAAATTAAGATTATTCCAGGAAATATCTTTGTTTGGAAAGACACCCTTATTATAAAAATACTGGAATGACAATTCCAGACGATACTTCTGCTCAGTGCAAAATTATATGAAACAATATGGATTATATAAATTACGACTAAAACAATGTTCGATATAAAATAAATATCTGCGCATTAATATTTTTTATGTAGAAATATTATATTTATATAGAAATAGGCTTAAATGTTACATTTACGTAGAATAAGATAGAATTCTTTAGTTATAGCAAATAACAATTCATAATATCGTATTATGTTATTAAATTCTTTGCTTAATTTGTAGAAGAAATATATTTAAACTCATAAAATAAACATATAATGATATCCAGTTACTTTGCGTTCGTATGTACGAAGACAAATGCGTGCATTTAGTTATTTTTAAATAAAGACGATGCTCTCACACACAAACAAGCACACACAATGAAGTCTTTATTTTTTATATCATGCTTGTTCCTTAAATTATTGTATAAAACCATATTTTACATCGGGATTCTGGTTTGAGATAATATTGTTCATAAATAATTGTTTCATGCAGCTTTCTCTTCTTCTATATGCCCTGTCTCTTCAGGACGTAGGCGATCATGGCTTTTTACGTTTCCCTATCGTTGAGGGCTCTGAGCACGCCTTCTCCTGTTACACTACGCAACCTTCCTTCTGTCATCTACCTGATTATGTCCTTCAAATATGTTATCCGTTGCTGTCTCTTTTTCCCTCTATCTGGCCTGGTAGTATCAGGTTGTCCAAGCCCTCCTTCCTCATTGCATGTCCCAGGAAATTTAGTTGTCTCTTCCTAATTCTCAGTCATGCAGCTTAATTTTCTGTAATTTTCCTTAAAAAGTCATGAGTTGCATAAAACAAAGATTTATTAACAATAATGGTTTTTTATAGTTAAACTAGCAACCAAATGGTTTTATTCAAACCAGATGCATCCTAATTCTTGTAGATGATGTGTCAAATGTTAGTGCAATTCACACACATAGATAAACATATCACAAATAATATATATATATATATATATATGTTTAAACATTATTTTATAAAATATGCTCGTATTTGAGTAGATAATCTCTTTTTTATAATTGAACATAATATTTATTTGTATTGACTGGCCTGAATAATCTAAAAAATTTGTTAGAAGAATATGCAAACTCTTCGTTTTTAACAAGATTTCTCGATTATTAGAGCAGTAGATATGAATAAATATACTGTTTTATTATACGAAGCAGAGTTATCAGTCCAAATCGAGTATCTAATTAATACACACACACACACACACACACCTATATCTATCTATCTATCTATCTATCTATCTATCTATATATATATATATATATATATATATATATATTATACTATTATGCCACCAAGGTTTCACCATTCATGTATCGTCAGGCGTCAAAACCATAAATATATAGTCGGCTTAATAGCAGAACAAGAAAATACTCTGAATAATAAGCAGCACACACAAATCTACAGAATATTTAGCAGAACAAACAAATCACTTGAATAGTTTGCAGAACACTCAACAGCACTAAATAATTAGCAGAACAAACAAATACACTGTAAAATTATCCGAACAAACATACTGAATAAATATACTGTTTTATTAAAAAAAAAGTGTATCCAGCCCAATTTGAGTATCTAATTAATACAGCAAAGCAAACGAATCTCCTGAATAATTAGCAGAACAAAAAATTCCTTGAACAATTAGCAGAACAAACAAAATCGCTTGTATTGCTAGCAGAAAAAATACCATGAATGATAAACAAAGCACAACAAATCCCCTGATTATAAGATGAACAAAAAAAAAAACTCTGAATAATTAGCAGAAAAAATACCCTGAATAATTATCAGAACACCGAAATCTCCTTAATAATTAGCAGAACAAACAAATCACCTGAATAATTAGCAGCACAAAAAATTAACTTGAATAATTAACAGAACACAAAAATTCCCCTGAAAAAATAGTAGAAAAAACAAATCTCATGAATAATTAGCAGAATGAAGAAATCCCCTGAACAATTAGCAGAACAAACAATCCACCTCAATACTTAGCAACACAAATACATTGAATAATTAGCAGATATAACAAATACTCTGAATAATTACCAGAACAAACAAATCCCCTGAATAATTAGCAGAACAAACAAATCCTCTGAATAATTATCAGAACACACAAATCCACTGAATAAGGATCAGAACAAATAAAACTTCTGAATAATTAGCAGAACAAAAAATTCTCTGAATAATTATTTGAACAGAAAAATATTATGAATAAGCAGCAGAACAAACAAATCAGCAGAACACAAATATCCTCAGAATAATTAGCATAACAGACAAATTTCCCTGAATAATATGCACAATAAGCAAACCACCGAAATGTGAAGACTTCATAATAAGACATAAGCGAAACTTTGTAGTCGGCATGAGTAAAGCAACACTGTGAAGACCTCTTCACATTATATATATATATATATATATATATATATATATATATATATATATATGTAATCTTAATATAATCGATATTTTAGTGGATACTCGTATATGGGTAGACTCTCCCCTTATTTTTTAGCAGTATACTTATTTTCGTTTTTTATTTTTGTTTTTACTACTAAGCTCCTATTTCCTCCAACAGCTACCTCTCACAATTATCTACGACCAAAATGGCAAAATAAGTTTATTTTACCAAATGGCTTGTAAAGGTGAGAGGGGTTTGGAAAGATTTATTTATTTTTTGAAACTCTCTAAAGTTATGTATTTTTTTTCTATTTTTTGCTTGATGCTATGGTTCATTTGAACGAGTGTTTTTGTAATTTTCAAAGAAATTTCTTTGGACTTTAAATAAGTTAAAACTTAGTTAACTCGCCACATTTTATTTTTTATTTTTTCCAAATTGGAGTAGATAGTACCTACTATCGCCCGGTTTCACACTCCACCCTCTTCTATTGAACAGGAGTAGAGGTGATCAGATTGTTTCTTGTTTAGGAAGGGGTTCCCGGTCCTTCTACCTCCTCCTTCGGTCTTAGTGGTAGTTCAATTGGAAGCTCTTTGCTGTTAGTGAGTGTGGTGGCAATGTCTCTCCATTCTGAGGGTACCGGGTTGGCAGTTTTCTGGTTGCTGCTTCCGACTGGTAGTTAAAAGCCCGAAATCTTGCGTAGCGTCTTGAGAGGCTGCTCTGATCAACAGTTGAATAATATCGGGGTTCCTGTAGTGCCATATCGCGCATGGACGGGCGTACCTTCATGAACCTTCGGTGGGCAACCCCGAGGTCACATTATGCTGCAGGCTGCGCCAGTCTCCATTCCTCACATGCTGCAAATAGTATCCAACTGATCCTGCCCTAGTCTTCTCTCCTCAACCAAAACACCATGAAAAAGAACAAACAAAATACCTAAATCAAACCAACTACTCGGAAAACGCCCAAACCTCTCTGTGTCTCTTTCACTAACATACGCGGTATCCGCACTAACTTTTATAGCGTAGAAGCATTCCTCCAAACTAACTCACCTGATATCTTAGCCCTATGTGAAACTAACCTTGACCCGTCTATCCCCTCCTCTGAGTTCTATGTTCCTGGTTACCTTGCCCTCCTCAGGAAGGAGTCCAACGTCCATGTGCATGGGCTTGGTGCATATGTCAGTGAACATCTACCCCTAGCTAGAATAACATCTCTCGAATCCATGGACCAGTCTTTCATGTGCTTCCGTCTCTCACTTTTAAGCTCTGTTAGCTATCTCTTCTTCCTCTACCGCTCCCTCTCTTCCACTGACTGTTCGGTGCTTGACAGCATCTCTGACAATATCGACAAGGCCATTTCTTCGCACCCATCTGCCCATATTTTCATGTTTGGCGACTTTAACGCCCACCAACGCTGGAAATTTTTCGATCTCCCAATCCCTTACGCAAGTGGTGGACTTCCCCACACATTTTTCCAATAGCCCTAACGGAAGGGACTCGCTACTAGAACTTCCACCCCAAATTCTTGATTCACCAGACAGCTCAGCCCTCTCGGAAATTCTGACCACGCTGTAGTTTCTGTCAACATCCCGTTCCACTCTACCCCTACCCAGGAAACCCAGACCAACAGAATAGCCTATTGCTATTAAAGAACAAACTGGGATTCTTTCCGTGACTTCCTCTGCGACATCCCTTAGAACAATGTTTTTAGTCTTCCCATCGAAGAATGTGAATCAATGGTCTCCTACTGGATTAAGGCTGGCATCGATGCATTCATCCCTGCCAGGAAATTTCAGCTTAAGTCACATTCGTCTCCCTGGTTCACGCTCGCTTACTCGGCCGCCATTGCCCACCGGAATCACTTCTTCTGGCTTTATCGTAGCCACGTGTCGGATCAAAACAGGCGCCTTTTCGCCTCAGCTCGTAATAAGTGTAAAAAGACACTTAACGAAACTAAGATGCTGTTTACTGCCAGGATGAAGCAGCGCATAGCATCCTCCAAGTTCGGTACCAAAGAATACTGGCGCCTCTGCAAACGCGTGCTTAGCAAGAGTAAGTCCTCAATACCCCTACTAATAAACGAGTTTGAGGTCCTCACCTCCTCAGCGGACAAGGCTGAATGCTTTGCTCATAGATTCTCGACCAATTCGACTCTTGATTCGCCTGGAATCCATACACACGATTTCCCATCTAGAACTGAGGCCCAATTGAATGACGTCCACATCACGCCCTCGCTGATTTCTAGCATAATCTCAAAACTGGGCCCTCTCAATGCGATTGGTGGGAATGGAATCCCAGTCATAGTTTTGAAGAATTGTGCCCCTGAACTCTCCTCTATACTTTCTAATCTCTACAACCTCTGCCTATCTTCCTCCTGTTTTCCTGCCTGTTGGAAGTCTTCTTCTGTGGTTCCAATATTCAAGACCATTGGTGAACCAGGCAAACTGTTCGAAGCCATTATCAATGCCGAGGTCTTTCAGCATCTCACAGCCCACGGGCTCGTCTCGGACAAACAGTATGGCTACCGCTTCACCAGGTCCACTTCTGACATGCTAACGACCATCACCGAGTATATATACCAGGCTCTCGTCAAGAATGGTGAAGCCCGAACCGTCGCCTTGGATATCACTAAAGCTTTCGACAGAGTATGGCATGCCGGCCTTCAACGGAAACTGCAAAGCTATGGCATAACTGGACTTTTGTTGGACTTAATTCGGTCATTCCTCTCTAACCGCACACGGAAGGTGGTATTAAACGGACATGCCTCCCAGAACTACCCTACAAACGCGGGTGTACCCCAAGGCTCTATCCGAGGTCCTACGCTCTTTTAATCTATATCAATGATCTCCACGATACCATAAGATCACAAGTAAGCATGTACGCCAATGATACCACAGTTTACTCTCGCCTCGATCAAAAATCTGGTGTAGGTGACAAGGCGACCCTCGCTGCCGAGCTTGAGAAGGACCTCCAATCCGTGGTGGATTGGGGTAAGTAATGGCTCGTTAAATTCAATTCTTCCAAAACGAAGCTGCTGTCAATTAACTACCACAGACAACCACACCTACCTTCCATTAGGATGGAAAAGGCTTGCCTCCCAGAGAGTAAATCACTACGCCTGCTTGACCTGACACTCTCAGCGGACCACAAGTGGAATGACTACATCGAATCCATTGCTAAATCCGCAGCTATGAAAGTCGGCTCTCTCTGCAGGGCCCGGAAATTCTTTCCGCCTGAATCTATACTGCAATTATATAAATCCACCATCCGCCCGTGTATTGAGTACTGCTGCCACATCTGGTCGGGTGCCCCTTCTATTCTCCTCGGGCTTCTTGACAAAATACTTCGAAGAATCTGTAATGTGATTGATACCGACTTGGCTGACCGCCTGCAGTATCTCTCTCACCGGCGTAACGTGGCCTCCTTGTGCCTCTTCTATAAATACTTTCATGGCTTCTGCTCTGACGAACTTAAATCACTGGTGCCTCCAATATGTGAATTTGCACGAGATACTAGATTAACAACTTGGTCCCAGCCTTTTACAAAGCCTTTTAAACCGATGAAATGTAACCGTAATTTCTACTCCAACAGCTTATTTCCTCGCACTTCCCGCCTGTGGAATTCCCTACCGCATGCTTTCTTCCCCGACGGCTACAACCTCCAGGAGTTTAAATGTAAGGTCAATAGACACCTTCTAATACACTAACTCACACCCACTCTCTCCAACTCTCTCCCTATGTACATCCTAAGCCGTCTATCACCATCCTTCTGACATTTCCTATACCCCATCCCTCTATGTAACCCGCTACGCTATAGTGGGAGTGGAATGCCTTGCTTGGGGTGACACGATTAAAACAAAATATGGCTTGTTTATTTGAGAGTTATTAGTGAAGATATATTTACAGAAAATAGATGCGCAGACACGTCAATTGCAAGAAAGATATATTTCCAAATCTCTCGAATTAAATGTTAAGCAAAAATATTTTTTGAAGATTTGATGAGGTATAAGAAAGGTTTAATTCAAATTCAATTTTTCCATGTAATTATATATAACAATATGTAGCCGAGAATATTTCATGGTTTTCCTAATATAATTTTCTGAAATTCGTAATCCGTGAGCTAATGATTGAATAAGATACTTGTTTGTACCATGTAGAAATGGCCTTGTTGCATCGATGAATCATTTAGCTTGAAAAGGATGAAACAATATTGCATTACCTATCATAAATATGAACACAAATGATTGTTTAATGCAAATTACAAATAAAAGGATCAAAAATTGTCAAAAATTTCGTTTTCCTTGAAGCAGATGTAAAAACATGGTGTTTCATCGCCACCCTTCGCCTTCTTACTTTGCTTCTTTATTATTTTTTTTTAGTTTTTTCTCTCACTGAAATCAAAATGTGTTTCTGTATTTCTCTGTCTTTCGACAGGATCTGAAGCTTCTTTTTTACGCGAGGTCCGAGTGAGTATAATTGTGTTATAGACCAAAATCTGTCTAATATTAACTCCATGGGTGTTTTTTAAAGTAATATTTTTTAATCGAGCTATGATCAGAAAGGTGGCAGGTAAGTCTACGGAACAGCGTTGTTGCAGTAAAACCAATATATGTAGTAGGTTTCTTATTAGTACCAGAGATACAGTCTCCAAACGGTCATGTAAATTGATACACTACATTGGTTTTTTGTAGATGATTTTTTGTGCGATTGTAGGATTATTAGAGACTATGAGGTCAATTGTTTCAATTTTTTTATTATATATGATGAGCTTAATTTTATTATTATTATTTATTTGTTTAAAATTTCTACGTATTATGTTTTTGAGTGTTGTTTCATCATGTTTGTAATTATTATGCATTTGGTTGCAATAGTATAAGTTAATAGTGTCATGTTTATATTGACCTACACTATTATTATTAATATGGCTAATATTGTTAGCGGTATTATTAAGTTTATTGATATATATTTTAATTTTCTTGATGAATGACTGAGTTAGGAAATCCATTGTTAACAAGTGTTTTTTAATGCTGTGTAATTCTTATATATATATATATATATATATATATATATATATATATATATATATATATATATGCTGGCGTATGATACATCATACGATAAAAGTCTGCCACCTTCTACCAAACGCCCATATCTTAGAGGTAGAATAGCCGACTGGCGCTAATTTAGTCGGGTTTCAATCCTGGGTTAAAAGCAATCAGATGTTTAAGCGTACTGATGAGCAGCGAAACGGCTCTGTCTGCGGATGACTATATACATACATTAAAATGTGTGTATTTAGCAGCAGATTTTCTTTTAAACATGTCAGATTAAATAAATTGCAATCATTATGCTTGATTTTAAAAATAAAATCCGCTCATACTCACGGATAATCTTTTGTATATTACAATAAAAAATTGTTAGAATTGAGTTGTAACCTGGACAGATGTTATTTTCCTTTAACTCTCAATGTACTCAAGTATTTTCAACCTCTTTCCAAGATCATCTTCAGGGGTGTGAAGTATCGTAACAAATGTAACTGGAAAACTCTGTTGCTAAGAATTACTGTATATTATTTTCTGTTTCAAATATAACGGTTGACAAATTGCTGGTGTTCATTAGAACGTGAAAATTATCCAAAATATAATTTTTTTATATGTTGTAATGTCAGGGCCATGCACGTGTTAAAGCATGAAAAACTGTTCTTTTTACAAACATTTTACAACATTACTGCAGTATTCATAGCTGATTCTATTTATTGAGGGCTTAAGTGCTGTAATGAATAATGACTCGAGAATTTGTAGTTTACTTTTGTTGTTTTCTTGGTGTAGGATAGTTGTATTATCGATCATTATTTTGATATTTGAAGCGGAAATAAATATACAGTAATTTTTAGCAAGATAGTTTTCCGGTTAAATTTGTTACCATAACGCACAAGATTGAAGATGATCTCGAAGGTTGAAAGTATTTAGTTACCGTGAGAAAGGAATGAAAATAACATCTGTCAAAATTACATCTCATTTCAGACATCTTTTGATTGTAACACGCGGAAGATTATCCGTGAGTATGAAAGAATTTTATTAAATATTTCGCAAACATAATGTTTGCAATTGATATATTCACACACACACACACACACACACACACACACACACACAGACACACACACGCGCGCGCGCGCACACACACGCACACACACATACATATATATATATATATATATATATATATATATGACATTAAAAGACAGTGACAAGTATAGAAATGAAACAATAATCCAACAACTGATAAATTTTGAAGATAGCATAAATGCAAGCGAAAATCATAAGACCATGACACCCTACACGAATATCATCTGCAAAAGCAGAAGGCATGAGCCCACCCATACAGATGGATACAAGTCGGAACTTACGTAAACGCAGATGTGAACACGAAGCAAGACAGATAAGAAAATAAAACACGAAACCTGCAAAACGAAAAAATTGGAAAATATTTTAGCAATTTGCTGATAAACCTTTTAGTGTGAATGCATACATCTGATCACGAATCTCTGTAGTCAGGATGCTGAAATGAAGCATTAATCAGGTAATTGTTAAACTTTATTAAACTTATTAAAGATCTATCTTTGATATAGAGCACTTTATTTCAGTATCTACATGCCTTTTCTATCACACTGTCGGCGCTTTTGGCTTTACACAACCTTTCACAATATTTCTACTGAATATTTTACGACTGCTTTTACGCCGAGCGTTTCAAAACATCTGAAATTATCTATATATGCAATTACACACACACACACACACACACACACACACACACACATATATATATATATAAATAGATAGATAGATAGATAGATAGATAGATAGATAAATAGACAGATAGATAGATATACAAACAATACGATATGGAATTCTTTTTAACGTTTCGAATCATACAAGTTAGGCTTTATTCGATTTTAGCTGGATTATCCAATCAACCGACTTGTTTCGATGATATGTATTTTTTCATTGTGATATTCAACGGTTGCACCTGTCTTCACAGGGGATTCTTACTGATTGAGTAGACAAGCTTCCAGCAAGAATTCTGCAGAGGCAAGATCTGATAGCAGAAATCTATTCATGTGTTACACTCAGATTGCGTTGTCTGATATCATTAGGTGCCTTCGATTCTCACCATTGAGAATCCTCTGATTATTGATTATTTCAGAAACGCTGTGAGCCAGAATATTTCTAGGGAAGACCAATCGTGCCATAACAAAATGGGATTCACTAATAGAAATCAAATAAATAAGTAATAATGAAGAATATGATCTGACTCAGAAATAGAATAAAAATCGTCTAGACAGGCGGAATGAGTACGTGTGTTTAGTCACACACTAACGTCCGCATCAATGTAAACCTTCAAATGACGCGCATACATTTACAGGATTTGCATAAATCGATGCACAGATAGAGAGATACTGTTAACATTAGCATAATGACGTCTATCGGGAAATTGGTATCTCATTTTTTAAACAATAAAACAAAGAGCTAGTATCATCATGATTTTCAAAGAAAGAAAATACCATATGAAAAATTACAAAGGCTGGAGAAGACACAACAGTACTGATAATATTAGACGTTTCCTTATAAGGAAACAACCAGAATTCATTGGCATAAAATACGCTACGACAGTCGATAGATATTTATTACTTGTTTTTCTTAAACCAATATTTTGGGAAAGTCGGATTCTCAGTATTAATATATGTTATCGCTATTGATAGGTGCTTCCTTCCTAAATTTTTAGTTGTTGAAGTGTGGAACGGTTAAATTCTGGCAAAACTACCTCCAGCGAAGCCTATTCAATTTAAATGTACTGTTATTTTTTTCATATACAGTTTCTTTTGAAATTACTAGTCGGTGAGGTCCATAAACTTTTCGAATTGTTGATATCTGTTCGTGTTGTTGCTCTACTTATCTCGAAGTAGTTCGACAAGGTTTGTCATGTTGGCTTCTATGCAATCTATATAATTACGATTTCAAGTGACATATATTGGCCTAATTCAATCGTGCTTAAAGAATCAAGCAATGATGTTAGTGTTGAACGGGAACGCTTCTAGATCCTTAGCCCTACGCGATTTCTGATTTTCTTCAATAATCTCTGAGACCTATATTGCCCAAGTAGTTATTTCCTCGACACAACCATTTATTCATGTTTTGAACAAATCCGACAAAGTAAATCTAGAAGCTAATATTGACTAGAACCTGCTTAACTGGAGCAAATGGAAATGACTTGCAAATTTTAACGCTCCCAAAATAAAACTTTCATTAATTTAATCACCACTCTTTCCACTATTTACATTATTCGGAGTTTAGGTTATCTGATACTGAATTCAAGTAATGCAACACTCTACGCCTTCTACGTTTTTCATTAAGATTAAACGGAGTGCCTATATCGAGACAACTACCTCGTCTACTGCGACGAAATGTTGTTCCTAATATTGCCAAAAAATGTTACTCTTTAGAATACATCATGCACATTTACTAATCTGACATTCGTCTTTGTATAAATAATTTTACTATATGTAGATGTTTTATTTAATTGAGCATCTCGAGATTCTGAGAAGAATTTACATTACAATCGATTCTGACATGGCATCATATCTCCAGTAACATTCTCACCAACTACATGTATCTTCCATATGTCTACCCTACAAATATTTCCGTGGCAACTACTCTGATGAGCTTTTTTCCTTATGACCTTCGTACATGAATTTAAGTGTGCTACTATATTGGCAACAAGGTCTCACTTCTCTAATGTTGAACTGGCTAGATGCAAACAGTACTTTTACTTTAAACGTTTTTTCTTCTTGCACTTCTGAAATGTGGAATCCCATTCCAAGTTATTGCTTTACCGAGAGCTGCCGTTTTCAAAAATTTAATTGCAACGCCAATCGTCATTTACTTGAACCCGATTCCGTTTTTCATCTCTCTTCAACCCTTTCCATTTTCAACTTACTCGTTCACATTCACCCCCTCTACTTCCAAGAGTTCTAGTGGCCTTGTCGTGTTGTTTGTGGCAAAACGATTAAAAAGGTTTAATATTTAATAATGTAGAATCGCTTCTGCTGTTAGTGTACAGTGGTCTGAGCACTTATACAGAACATCGTGCATGCTTTTACCGTAAATCGAAATTTATTCCACATATATCGACAGGCTTTTCTCGGTAACTGAGGTCTCAGATCAATATGGTATTTCTGACGCAAGTTTTTTATGCGTTGACTTCTGAGTGGACACTATATATATGTAGAATCAGGGCAAATACGCCTGTATCTTATTCCTGGATTGTTCCTTCGTTAAGTGTGTTTATATTAAACGTTTTCTGGGTTATGGAATTAGCTGCATGTGATTCAGAGATGCTAACCTTTGTATATCTTGACTAGATATTATCCCATCAGCATGTAAATAATAGAGCTATTATCCTGCCATTTTGTGAATTGGTTCTAAACCGAGCAGTAATCTCTGGTGTGGCGTAATGGTGCTATTGTGAGAGTTACTTTTGTAGCTTTATCTTACACCCTTGTGGAAATTTATTGAAACAACTGTTTTACTTTTTTGTCTTTCTTCATACGGTAAGTATAGAGTAACAGGGTGTAATCAATTTCTATTTTCCTTGCATTAAGCAATTTAGAATGGTGCTACAGAAAGATGAATCCAGTTTTGGGCTGTGTGAAGAAATGTGATTGGCCTTGAAAAATATTGCGTCATCCGTGATTATACCATATTTTCATCATGCCAAGGCTATATTGTCTCGACTGTCGATTAGCCGTCTTACGACTATTGTCTTTGATGAACGTTACTCCAAGGTACTGTATGAAATGTGTAACGCTGCACGAACTCAATGGCAAGCCATACGGAGAAAACGCAAATAGTATTCTTATCAACCTTTCAACTGACAGACTGACCCAGTATCTTAGCTATAATTTGTTTCTTCCATCACTTGCCAACGCTAGCTCTCGTTCACGTAATTTTGTTTCAACGATAATATTCAGTCTACTGGGGTACGGAACGCAGAGAGACCTATCCTCCCACTAACCTCTATAGTCTATTTAGTCCTCATATATCAACAGGCGTCATCCGCGGTTATTTCATATTTTAATCACGCCCAGACAAAACTGTCTTAACTGCCTGTTCTATGGCAATTGTTTTTGATGGACATTACTCCTAGGTAGTGTACGAAATTTGTAACGCTGCTCAAACTTACTAGCAAAACTGGTAGAGAAATCGCAGATATTGTTGCTATCAGCATTTCAACTGTCATTCATGTCATCAAATCAATGAAACAAACTGTATCCATCAGTGCAAAACGTACAGGAATATGCGATTCGCAGAGAAAGACGCCGAGAGATGACGTATTCATGATCAGAAAATTGTGAAAGATCATGTGAAGACATTAATCGTTTTGTTTCAATTAATTTGCAGAATGGGGTAGGACAATTAAACCCTGACTGTTAATGTATGCATCGCCTGTGGATGTGACTGTCTTGCTACCTGGTCTTCGCCCGAACCCACCTAATTCTAAAGATGGCCCCACCACATCTTAACAGAAAATCAATCACAACATCAAAAATCAAAGATAAATATCTGATTCATTATCTTATATATATGGGGGTCTACGTTTTACATTTCCAGTGGTCGATCTTTACCTTACCGACTCCAAATCTGACATCTTATTCCTGATTGAAACAATATCTTTGCATCTATCTCAGTGCATGATCTCGCGATCCCGGGTTACTAACTCTAATAGTTCAACATGACCGTTGTCACGGCCATGAACTAGGCGCTGATATTAATGACGTTTTCCCATATAACCCAAACACCAGAAAGACCCAGGCCTTTTAAATGTGCTTCTGCGTGACACTTGTCTACAGTACTACTTTCACTTTCACGCTGTATTGTCTTCACGATGATGAAAGTATAATAACCGACGAATAGCTGACACGACTGATAATACGATTAATAATCAGTCAGTTAAGTGTCATACGTGTTACACGCTTTGGGCGATCATGTCTTGAAAGAGACATGACTAACTGAGAAGAAGATTATCCTGCAGTAGGTTGCCATTGCTCTTTGCGGTAGACTGGTTGCTGGCCAAGGCTACAGTCTATTCTATTGTTTAACCCATAACTGGATGGAAGAGACGGATTAATATTTTTTCCTAGGGTATTTGTGCGTAAGTGAATGCAAGGAATTCAACTAGCATTCGAACTCGGCTCCCCGATTTGCCGTTCACGTAGATATCTACTGCACCACAACGCACATAGCTCGGTTAGCTTTCCTATTGGTGGTGAATTTAATATTCATCACAAAATAGTGGTTAGTCCCCTGGAACAAAACCAATGAAGAAGGAAGATACTTTCAATGTCTGAACTGGCACCGATCATTGAATAACCCACTCGTGATCCTCGGGCGATACAAGTTCACTTTTGAATCTTAAATCCCACATCCTTGTAAGTGATTAAATATTTTCTCACTAACAAACTCTTTCCAACAGACGCGACATCGCATGACTCGCACTGCTTTATCGCTCTTTCTTTGAAAATTCTTCAGACCAACTACATCGTTTTGTTTCGATATTATATCATTCATAGTTAAAACCCGCCATGCCACATTTTGCCGAAACATACATTCCCTACAAATTCAATCGCTATGATATATTCAGCTAGCTTTTCACGAAAATTGACATTGTTGAAACTGTTCCAAAGATGAAGCTTTCTCGCTCAATACAATATTAACCTATTCATGTTTAGGGTTAACCATTATCACATCCACATATCTCTACAAATTGTACTTCTTATTCTGTACCAGCTACCTTGAGTGGCTCTTTGCAATTTTACAGAGTAAATATCGTAGTCAAAACATAATTCACAAGCTTTGCTACTCTAAGACTTTTTCACAAGGAGAGAAATTTAATATTGCATTATTTTCTTTTCCACCATGTCTTACACATTAATATCTTAGGTCGCTGCCCATTGTTATAACCACAGTGATGAACTCCAATATTTCCTTGTTCTTTTTAATCAATTTCCTTTTTTTATGCTTTAGTGTTTGCTCGAATCAACTGGCGTTGGATAGACAAGTTATAAATTCTTCCTGTTTTATTAATTCACGATCAAACGATTCAAAATATACCGGCTTTTCTTTTATTCCCTTTTCTTTTAAGATGTGTTTTTTTATGTTTAGCAGACTGGGATCAATAAGCAGATCGATATCGTGGAGCAGGTTGTGTGCAGAAGTCACGTAATTGAGTTTTGTAATTGAAAATAACGTTTTCGCAAAATACCTTTTATTAGGAAATAGTTATCTCCCTTTGTGGAACGATAAAACAAAAAAATCTTCTTTTTTTTTGTCTTTTTTCTTCTTTGATAGGAAATACCAGTTGGAAAATGACAAGGCTAATTATTGGAACAGACACAAAGAATACAACGGATCGCATTTGAATCGGGCTAAATTGAGGAGGGAAATGTTGATTAAGCAGTTTCTATTATTTTTACTGCGACGCATCTGATGATTAGTTTTTAACTTTTTTTTTCTTTTTATCAAACTTGACATAAACATAAAATAAAGATAGCTGGATATTTTATTAGAATATGTTTCTAGGTTTAGTTTTACGCAGTAACCGGCGATTTTAAAATGTTATTCATAGTACAAAACCCAGATATGTACATATTTGCGTGACACATCTCTCATGTAGATTTTGACAAATATGAGACCAATAGTGCAGTTTTGAAGTATAACCCTAACACTAAAACTAACCAACGGAGAATATTTGATTATATCTTTGACGTATTGTGTGAAAGCTGCCTTATTTTTCAGAAGGAGCGATACAGGAAATTAATTCAAAGTGAGTAATAAAATCTCCAAACAACCGCAAGCAAAAATTAATTCAAAGTTTTACTTATTTTAGTCTGGTTTATATTTAAGATAAGAATGACTAATCGTGCAACTTTCCGAGCTGGTGGATTCGTGACTTTTTAAAAGGATTATTGTAGTATATTACAATAGATCGTGACAGGCAACAGCGAAGACGTATATATAAAAATATAATCTTATTTTTTATTCTTCCACAGTGACGCTTGTGAGAATCAAGAGAACAAACGGAGAGAATTCGCGCACACGAAGGAGCTGTGGGAGTGGGAAACCATCGTAATTTTCTTTCATTTCACCCTAAATTCTAGGCTTTACATAATCTTAAAGCTCCCACAAGAGCCACATAGCCACGACTCTTTAACCACTCAATTTTCTTTTACTGGGTGTCACTTATCTAGAGCCGGATGCATCTGTCAATTCCATCCGCCTTTCAGGGTAATATATTTCATGATCGTGGTATGAGATATTAATGTAGCTTGAAGATTAATATTGGCTTGAAAGCATGGATCCAGAAGTGAGTTCCACAAGCACAGTGCGAGAATAGAAACTGGTAGTGCAGAATGTGGGGCTATGTCTAGCAAGGTCAACTGTAAATTAATGCGACCTCCCCTCTGGTCTAATCAGCCTGTTAAATGCCATGCGTGAAATACCATTGGGCGATCATGTCTCGAAATATACATGACTGACTGGATAGAATATTTTCTCGCAGTAGGTTGCCATTGCTTACTGAGGTAGACTGGTTGCCAGCCAAGGCTATAGAACCAAATCTGTCCTGTTATTTATCCCATAGCTGGAGGGAAAAGACAGCTTAATACTTATTCCAAAGGTAATTGCGCGTAAGTTCCGAGCCGATATCTACTGCTCCACAACTAGTACTGCTCTTAAATTCAATAAGTCTAGGTACAATAGAGAATAGTTCATCTGAAAAACTAGCTTGAAAATATTTATAGAAAAGATACGAGCGGGTGGGGGGGGTACCTTACGGAGATGGGAAAGTGATTAAAGTGGCGATAGCAGATAATGACGAATAATATTTTTCTTTCTCTCTTTCTTTCTTTCATTTTTTTCAGACAGAAAGAAAGATAGCTATTTATTTCAGAAAAAAAATCATCAGATTTTATTTTAATTAACACGCAAAATGTATATGCTAAATCATGATGGATTTGTCATAGCTGTATATTTCTTCTTGAAATCTATTTATCTTTTTAAATGTAATTCAGTACGATAGAATGCCTATTCGAAAAAGAAATTTAGGAAATTGGATCTGCCTCGTTCGTTTCAAAGCTACCCAATCTGCCTCAGACGTTAGAAACGTGTAAGGAAAAATGCATATTACAGGAAAAAGTACACATAAATGATTCTCACCTTTCAAGAAAAGGAGAAGTCCGTCCTCACAAAATCTCCGTGTTCGAGATAAATTTTCGATTCAATGACAACGGATTGACCCATCAAGTAGAATCCGCGCCATTACATTAGATGATTGGTCCAGTAGATGTTATGCTCTTATGATAGGCAACTTTCACACAATTTACTATAAATTCTCATGAATAATACAATCAAAATAAATAGGAAAAACGAACGAATTTACCTGACTACACAATACTTTTCCTAACACTTATCATTTAATGTTTCATTTGATATCAATTTTACCGTTTCTACGAAGACCAAAGAATAATTCAACCAAAATGTATCGATAAAGTGAACATGCAAATAGTTTGAGCAACATATTGTGTATAATCCTATGCACCATAATGCAATAAGCCTTTCATGAAATGGTGGCATCAGTCATTTTTAAACGACAGGACGTGGTTTCCCTGTCCTTTCTAAAAGTATTATCATGGTAATTGTTCCAATGAGATTTTCTCCTGAATGACATGTCTGAATGAACTCTAACTACTACATTGGCAGATATGTATCCTCGTTTTACAGTATAACTAGCAACCCGGTGTTTTTTTTTTGTTTTTTTGTTTTATCATTTCAACCCAAGCAAGGCACTCCATTGCCACTATTGCGCTTGGTGCTACATAGGGGGAGGTAAATAGAAAGAGTAGTTAGATATAGGAAATGTCAGAAGGGGGGGTGATAGATAGTTGGGTGGGTGGGAAGAGTGTTTGAAAGAATGGAAGTTAGTGTGTTTGAAAGAATGGAAGTTAGTGTGTTTGAAAGAATGTAAGTTAGTGTGTTTGAAAGAATGGTCCCAATTCTTGCCTGTAGGGCTCCTTTCAGATATTTGTTTCTCTGTCAGATATATTCTTTAAAAATTTAAATGTAATCTCAATCGCAACCTTCGTCTTCCTGAATGCTCTTCCTTTATGATTCTTTTTTCACTTCTCTTCTTCCTGATATTATTTGGAAAGCCGTACGATGTAAATCGTTTACAATGCCGTCATGTGTAATGGTTATTGAAAATGAGGCCACACCAAACAATGTTTTCTAAAGACTAGAGCTTGTGGACAATGCTAAACCTTGTCGAACGACTTCGAGATTTATTGAGCCACGACACGAGCTTGACCATTCTTATCTAATACTTGATAGACAAATTCAGTGATGACCATTAACACATAGGCTGTCGACCTGAAGAAAAGGAAGCCATATTGTTTATCCAAAATAAAGCTGTGTATCATCAGTATTTAAGAAATTTAACATTGATTAGAGTATCTATTACTTTGCCATGAAAAAGTAAGAGATTAATATGGCGATAAATCAAAGTTCCCAAGAGTTTTTCAAGACGTAAAATACAGAGGAAGATTTCTAACAAGCTGGAAAGCAAAAATCATAACGTAAGTTTTACAGATTAGTTTTGGCTGCGAATGTTATTAAATATAGTGCCCATCAAAATGACCTTTATAGTTTATGTGACACTCGCCTCAGAATAACAGATTTGAATTGAATTAATACCAAATTAAAACGAGTTTGTCAATGTTTATCCAAGTATGTAGGATACCAAATTAAATGTTGCTTTCACTCTTATACCAGGAGACAAAAAGAGATTATTTTATCGGTGAGTTCATCTAAAAGGTATGAATATAGCCAAAAATACAAAATCGAGTCACAAATTATTTCCCCAACATAAAACAGGAATTTTATCCATTTTATTATATACGCACAGCAGATAACTGGATAATAAGTTATATAAACAAATGACCTGTGAAAGGAAAGTGAAAGTGATTTCGCAAAAAAAGATCGAAAGTTCTATATAAAATACGTCTACTCAACGTCTAAGCTTAATCGTATTACGTATAATGTTACACTAAACATATTTCAATAAATCTAGCCACATACAAGTTTCTATATACACTGTTAGTAACGCCATGAACTGAAATGACTTTCTTTTTAATCAGCACACATTTTAAACCATTAAATACAAATAAAAAATTAAATAAGATATAAAATCGTGTTTATGTAATAGGTAGGTAACGACACTTTTTCGCGGGAAAACATCTTAGCGTAAATGTAAAAGGCCACAAACTTAAGGAAAATAAAGTTTTATTGTCAAAATGTTCATGTTATTAGGATGAAAGTTCAAAGTATTTTTCAAATATTTTTAGAAACTTTTAATCCTTTCTAAGACGTTCGAAATCTTGGATAATATCTTGTTTTGTTTACGGCATCACAGTGGCTAACATTGACGTTTTTTTCGCATGTTTTCCGTTGAAAGCACATTGATTTGGACATTCTTGTAAAAAACAAGTAACTGCCCGATTTAAATAAAATTTTCAGGACTTATTCACAAAGAAATAAAATTATTTGTAACTTGGTCTTTAGATAACTTTGGTAAAAAATGTATTTTTTAAATATGTAATCCCCTACTTACTTTCATGAAATTTCGCACAGAATATTCCTATTCATTGAAGTTTTTATTTTTATTTTTTTGTTAAAAGTAGGAGTCATTGGAGATTGTAAATCACCTACTTTTTTCAAATTTGTACTATTTAACTGAAAATATGCTCTGAATTGAAAAAATAATGAATCCATTAAAACTATGACATTACTTAATTAGAAAGGCTTTTAATTGATTTTGTAAATAAGTAATATTAAGGACATTATTGTCTGAATAAATAATTTTTTTCTGATGAATAACTAATTTTTACAAGAATTTTACATTTCTTTTACATTTTAATTATAACAATTTATAATAATTAAAATCGTGTAAAATTCTGTATTGAGCTATTTATTTGATGTGATACAGTAATGTACAAAATTTATGAATTTAAATTGCAAAGATTAATACAAGTAGTTGTGCTATTCTGCTATTAAAATCATTTTTTATTTCTGCATTATTTACTTAATACGTTCTTTATGTTCATGTATGGTACACCAAAATTGTCAGTATTATGAAAAGTTTACGTAATCTAAGAGTGTTGTCCCTTCACTTAGATTTATGAAAATTACATTTATAGTCATCTATATATGCTGTCATTGCTTCGTCATTCAACAGTCCATCAAACCATCACTTGGATCAGATGAACACGACCGATCGTTAATAATTGGTTGCCTATTAATTTTATGCTATAAGTAAGTAATCTTTATTTCAAATCAAATTAACTTAACTATAAAAATTTTTAAAGTATCAATAATTTTTTGAAATATTTTTAGAATCGATGAATTTTGGCTGGTTTACAAATTTCTTCAAATTAAATCAAATGGTCGCTCTAAAGAAAATTAAAAAAAAACAACTTTAAATGTGACATTCCAATCTATATATTTTCTATCTGAAATGCACCAGAATTTTCTATTTAACGGAAATAATAAATTTAATCATTAGGCTATTAATTAAATTTAAAATGAAATGTTCGAGAATATTTTTTCATTTTAAAAATTTCATTTTAAACTTAGGTATTAAATATAACTGCCGAAAAGATTGGGGTATGTAGATAGGAATATTCCGAAAATACAATTGTAAGTTTTTTAATAGACTTTTAATTATTTTCTGCATGCAATAGGTTTTGTTATATATATATATATATATATATATATGCATTGTGAATTATTTTTCTCGAACATCACTTTGAAAGTTCTATGGCATGAATTTCTAAAAATACACTTATGATTTTTATATCGAAAAAGTTGAAAAAATATATTTTCACTGTCGTGAGTTGAACATATATTATTTAAGATTTGATTTTAGCGAAGAAAATATTAAAAAAAAAATTTGACATTTTATTTAGTATAATTACAAAATTGAAAGTTACGTTAATCTGATTTGAAAGAAATGTTAATCGTAATATTAACATCTAAATTACCTCTGAGTATTCCTTTAGAAGATATCCTCATAGACAGATGCCTAATTGGGTATCATATGTTGTCACTGAAAATGTAGACAGTTAGTCAGTCAACTGCCAGTCTTGATACACGCTTGGACGTTCATGTATCTTTTGATACATAACTGACTAGGCAGAATATTTTTCTGTATTACATTGCCATTACATTCTACGGCTGACCGGTTGCCAACCAAGCCTAGAGAATTAAGTCAGTACTGCTATTCTACCCAAAGATGGAGAGAGAATAGATGTATTAATAATTTTGCCAAGTATATTTGTAAGTGAATGAAACTTTAGAGTTTATATTTAAATCATAGTAATCTTTTCTATTATAATAAAATAAAAGATATATAAAAATATAATAAAAGTCAGGGATCAGTTTATGTATTCATTATTATATAGAATCGCTCACCCGAAATTTTATTATCTATATCTATATATGTTGCCTCTCCCACTTCCACACTAATCCAATAAAGACATATTACATAGTTATCTATATCTATAAAAGTGATGAGAGTGAACGTTATGTTAGTATTTGATATGTAAATTCATCATTCGTTTTTTATTCTTATTATTTCTTAAACTACCCGATTCAAACCGGGCTAAAATGCTAATATATATATATATATATATATATATATATATATATATATATATATGTATTCTCAATCAGGGTCGTGGAGGGAGAGATAATATCGAGGCGGCGTAGGTTCCGTGTATTCTCTTCATTACCATGAAATTTTTGCAGTGTCCACGCTATTTAATAATGCATTAGTAATTAATTTTTTGTAATTATGATGACATAGTGTAGTGAAAAACGCATATATATATATATATATATATATATATATATATATATATATATATATATAATTTACATTTAAATCCTTAATTCGGTTGAGAACGGACATATGAATTTATTAGCATTCACTTTTTTCTTAGCTCCTAAATATTAATATTAATTAAGATGCAGTTGTACTAATATTATTACGTTATAATTGTTATATTTTTATTGTTATTACTTTTTACATCATCCAGTAATGTATATATTTATGTAGCTATGTATGTGTATATGTATGTATATATGTATTTCCATATATGTGTGTATACGTGTACGCTTTTGTTCAAATGTATGCATTTAGGTAAAAATGTGTGTAAGTGTATATATATATATATATATATATATATATATATATGGGGGGGCTTTATGTGAACTTATATGTATATGTTTGGATATACATGTATGTACTTACGTGGATAGAAACAGTTGGGTGTCTATATAAGAGGTTATATATGCAAATATGTTTATAATTACCTTAAGACAGCCCTCCAATATTTTCATAAAATACTCATATATTTTCCTCGTTAAATATTTTATACCTTGTAAATCTTTGTAATTTAAAAAATCATTTAAAAAAAAAAGTTCTTTTATTATAATTATTATCATTCAAATTTTCTTATTAAATTAATTAAAAAATTCCTTTGTTAAAATTATTATTAGCACTAATAACAATATTATTATAATTACTATTATTATTATTATTATTATTAAGTTATTTTTAATAGTATTATTATTTTTTATATTTGGCATTTTTTAGCATTATCAGCATGGTTATGACACTACTACAATCGAACGATTAATGTTAATACTTTTGTCATGGAATCGAGATGATTATATTTATAAGACGAAATTAATAATTTTGCCGTCGGAGTTAACATATAAAAAAATCTATTAATTCATTTCATCTATGTAATATATGTTTCCTAAATTTATTCTCATTATTTGAAAATGTTCAACCCTATGTAAAATTAAATCCAAGATCATCTTATCGTCTGGAATATTTCGTAAACTCATTATTGAACCATGACCGTTAACAATTGATATTACATTTAAATTTATGGAGATTGTAGCCATCAGGGAAACAAATATACGGAAGGGAGTTCCACAGCGGGAAGTGGTAGTTGACAGATAGCACCTTTGTTTAAGAAGCATTAAAATTTACAAGCCATTTCTTACTCCAGTCTAGCACAGAGTGTAGGCCATTCCCCAGATCAGTAGCGAGATTATCTTTGTCCGGCTCGCCAGAATTCTTACTGAGGCGGAAGTAAATTGTAGTGTCATCAGCGTAGATGCATATTTGGGATTTGATCACGTAAGGGAGATTATTTTTGGGGATCAAAATGAGCGTCGGGTCTAAGAAAGAGCTCTAAAACAAATTGTTTTCCTTCTCTCCATTTCTTTCCCACTATTTTTTCTGTCTGGACAAAATAAACCCATTCAGTTTTGTAATAAAAATTTCGGTTTGATGTGTTGAATGTTTTTTTAATCGTTTCACCTCAAGCAAGGCGGTACCGCCACTGATACGCAGGGGTCTACATAAAAATAAAAGTTTAGACAGAAGGAGGGTGACGGATCAGTTACAGGGGGTGTCAGTGAAAAGGCAAGAGAAGGATGGCAACGCAGGTGTGAAGGCTGTTGCGAATGTAGAGAGAAAGTAAAAAATCAAGATATACAGGGTGATCTAGCAAGAACTGGAGTCAAATGGATAAGAGATGGGTATTGACATTGAATTTAAATTTCTGCAGGTTGTAGTTGTCAGGAAAGCAAGTCCATCGAAGGGAGTTTCACAGGCGGGAAGTGCGAGAAAAGAAGCTAATGGAGTAGAATTGTCGCCTGCATTTGGTTGATCTAACTGTAAATGGATGGAACTTTGTTGCCAGTCTGATTGCTCGAGTAAATTCTTGTGGCGAGGGCACTAGTGACTGAAGTTTGTCGGAGTAGAAGCCATGAAATTATTTGTTGAATATACAGCGGGAAGCCACATCCCGCCGGTGAGAATATTTTTAATATTCACTAAATAAACTATCACCGATGTATTTATAAATATTTTCCAATTTATTCTCATTACATTTTTCTTCTACTATGTGCCTTGTATCCTCTGGACGTAGGCAATCATGGCCTTCCACGTCTCATTATCCCTGGTGGCTCTTAGCACGCTTTCTACTGTAACGTCTCGCAGCCCCCGTTCTGTCATCCACCTGCTCAGGCTCTTCAAATATGTTATCCGCTGATTTCCTCTATTTCTTTTTCCTTTTATCGAGCCTGTTAGTATCAGATTCTCCAAGCCTTCCTTCCTCATAGCATGTCCCCAGTACTTCAGTTGTCTCTTCCTGATGCTCAATGTTAATTTTCTTTTCGTTTCCATTCTTTCCAACACCTCGTCATTGCGCACATGGTCGGTCCATTGCAGCATCCTTTTGTAGAACCACATTTCAGCTGCTTCGAGTTTTCCCTTCATCTTTGTTGATATTGTCCAACATTTACTGCCATATTGAATAACTGACATCACATAGCAATCCAGTACTCTCTTCTTTGTTTCTAGTGAAAGTTTCCTGTATCTTAAAACTTTACTCAGCTTCTGGAACGCATCCTTCGCCATGCCAGTTCGCATTTTGATCTCTATGTCGCACTTTCCCTCTTCAGTTAGAACTCTTCCCAGATTTTACATTTTCGTACCTGCTTGATTTTAACATCCCCGGCCTGTTTTTGGCACGTAAAATTGCTCTTTACTTTGTTAATTTCTAACCCAGAGTTCTCATTTTCGTGGAATTAACCTTACAAATACCAAGGATAGAAAGATGAAGTTTCAAAACTTATTGACTAAGGAAACCGAAAAAATCGTAATCAATTTAGCGTAACCGGCTGATCTTCCCTTCCTTCCTCTCTCTCTCTCTCTCTCTCTCTCTCTATATATATATATATATATATATATATATATATCTCGTATCATGCTCAGATCTTTGTTTGCTTTTCTGATAGCTTAATAGAAGATTATCAATAATAAATATATCTATATATGTGTTGGTCCGGTAAAGAGTATCCAAGGTTTTATGATGTTGAGTTATCTGGCATATACTTTTGTTCAAAAACGTGCTCAATACAATAAATATTATAGAGCATAATATAATTATATAATTGTAAATTACGATTCACTGCGACACGGAAATTTCTATGTTTCGAGATTACTATCACATCTTCAGGCAATGTTTATTTGTGAAAATTATTTTTATTATAATGAAAAATCTCATTGTCAATGAAAATCATTTTCAGAACTACCACCAAATATTGCCTGAGGATGAGATAGAAATCCTTGAAACATAGAAGTTTCTGTATCGCAATTTATTGTTAATTTATAATTGTATGATTATATATGTGTGTTGTCATCTTTTAAGACGGTATATCGGTATAAATATTTTGCTTTTATTTTCCACTCCTAATCATGTCCCATCATGAACTCTATCATCTCTTTTTAGGACTGCGTCTATCAATGAGTTAAGATTATTTTCTTTAAAAAATAAGGAACATTTTGATACAGAACAATTATTTCTATGCTATTAATTCAGTATCGAATCTCCACAAAATACGCTTTATTTTACACATATTGTACGAACATAAAATAACGAAAGTCGACTGATGTAGTAGCGCCAAATCACGAAATTCGAAGAAGGACATACTTCATTTAGACCTACAGCCATCACCTTTTTCGAATCCGTTTTGGAACCATTTATCTAAAATCGCGCTTGTGCTCAGCAGAGAAATCATTATATTTCTAAAAGATTTTGGCACCAGGCATGGCATTCGTACGAACATTTTTATTTGGCGAAGGTAAGTGATCAGATCTATTCACAAGCATGTAATGCTAGGAATGTATTCCATACTTTTAGAAAAATATACTAAGAGGGAAATTATTCTTAAAGAATAACTTGAGACGTGTAAAGAACATATATAGCAATTGACCACGAGTTTCATGATGTTTCCGCCTGTCAAAGATATAGTTAATCTTTGAAAAAACAGAAGTCGTTCATGTATTTCTCTTTTTCATGCTAGTTTTTTCACGAACACACCTTATATATATATATATATATATATATATATATATATATATATATATATATATAAGGTGTGTTCGTGAGGGAGCAAACTAGCATGAAAAAGAGAAATATATGAACGACTTCTGTTTTTTCATATATATATATATATATATATATATATATATATATATATATATCAGCATGTGGTGTAGATATAGATGCATCCAAAGGAGTATCCCGTACTGACAGCGGTAGAATAACTCTCTCAGAGAGCTCTAAACATATATTAATATAAATACATATAGAACAAATAAAAGAAAAATTAATACAGACACGTTATTTCATGGAAAATCGGAAATATGGGTCTATTTCAGGCGAGCCATCATCATCTTCCGTCTTTATTGTACAGAATATTTTTATGTTTGGCTAAATAATTTAGATATATTATGCATATTTGAAATTTAATAATTTCTTATTCATGGATTAATTTTTTCGTGTCGTGATTAAAACAATCAGGGTGAAGCTGTATTTTCCACATTCTATTTTATTTTTCCCTAGTACTAAAATCATAACCAAAATCGTCTTCCGGAGTGAATTACTAAGACAAACGTTCATGTATTTGAGAGTTATTCAATTATTTTTATGCGCAGAAAAATTGTTCATTAAAACTTAATTTCAGTAACAGTGGTGTTTCTGGGCAAGATAGTCCCAGGAAGCCCAACTTTGTCCGGTTTGGTTTCAATGTATTTTTCTTCTCCTTGACTGATTGCACCCCAAGGCTATAGGATTTGTTAATTACGCATATTTTGAGAGAGAAGTGATTTATGCATGCATTTCTAAAATGTATTAGCACGTAACGAATGTAATGAATTCGTCCCATGTTCGATTATTCAATTCCTAAACCAGAAACTGCTATGTATTACTTCACTCTGCTTTTTAATCAAGTATAAGCTCATAAGAAATGCTATGAATTATTTATTTCTAACTAAAACTCATAATTGATAAGTTAGCGCCGCCGAAATAAAACAGCCAACTCAAAACTGGACAACTGTCTCCCTGACAACTCAAATTAAAGAAAACTTACAATTAGACCTCTCAGCGTGAGTACGACGCAAAGACATGTAAACTATGCAATTAAGTTTGTCGCCATTTTTTTAAATAAAGGTAATTTATTAAGGATCAATTTTAATTCAAGACATTATTTTTAATAAAAAAATTCATAAAAAAATCTGTGCAATTCCCCTCAAATATTCTGTTGGAGATTGTTGGGAAAAAAACAATCTTCAAACTGTTTCTATCTGTCTACATCTATATCTTTAAAAGTGTCGAGTGTGGATGTTGTGTAAGTATTTTTTGTTTGATAGCTTCTACTTAGCGTCTACATTTTGTGGACTAGCTCGTCTGGAGTTACGCTCAGATGTAGATCAAAACTTTAGATTTCTGAAGATACCTTGAAATTTTTCAGAATGCCAAAATTTGGGGTAGAAAAAGTATGGAGTCGGCGCTGACTTAGCGATTATGATTTATAGTTAGAAATAAATAATTCATATGAGCTTATACTTGATTAAGAAGCATGGTGGAGTAATAATCCTCTCAAATATTCTGTTGGAAATCGTTGTGAAAAAAGAAATTACCCCACAAAGACAGGGATCAGTTCATGTATTAATTATAATATAGAATCAATTACCACACTTTATATTATCTATATATGTTTCTCCTCATTCTGTTGGAAATCGTTGTGAAAAAAGAAATTACCCCACAAAGACAGGGATCAGTTTATGTATTAATTATAATATAGAATCAATTACCACACTTTATATTATCTATATATGTTTCTCCTCATTCTGTTGGAAATCGTTGTGAAAAAAGAAATTACCCCACAAAGACAGGGATCAGTTTATGTATTAATTATAATATAGAATCAATTACCACACTTTATATTATCTATATATGTTTCTCCTCATTCTGTTGGAAATCGTTGTGAAAAAAGAAATTACCCCACAAAGACAGGGATCAGTTTATGTATTAATTATAATATAGAATCAATTACCACAGTTTATATTATCTATATATGTTTCTCCTCATTCTGTTGGAAATCGTTGTGAAAAAAAGAAATTACCCCACAAAGACAGGGATCAGTTTATGTATTAATTATAATATAGAATCAATTACCACACTTTATATTATCTATATATGTTTCTCCTCATTCTGTTGGAAATCGTTGTGAAAAAAGAAATTACCCCACAAAGACAGGGATCAGTTTATGTATTAATTATAATATAGAATCAATTACCACACTTTATATTATCTATATATGTTTCTCCTCATTCTGTTGGAACTCGTTGTGAAAAAAGAAATTACCCCACAAAGACAGGGATCAGTTTATGTATTAATTATAATATAGAATCAATTACCACACTTTATATTATCTATATATGTTTCTCCTCATTCTGTTGGAAATCGTTGTGAAAAAAGAAATTACCCCACAAAGACAGGGATCAGTTTATGTATTAATTATAATATAGAATCAATTACCACAGTTTATATTATCTATATATGTTTCTCCTCATTCTGTTGGAAATCGTTGTGAAAAAAGAAATTACCCCACAAAGACAGGGATCAGTTTATGTATTAATTATAATATAGAATCAATTACCACACTTTATATTATCTATATATGTTTCTCCTCATTCTGTTGGAAATCGTTGTGAAAAAAGAAATTACCCCACAAAGACAGGGATCAGTTTATGTATTAATTATAATATAGAATCAATTACCACACTTTATATTATCTATATATGTTTCTCCTCATTCTGTTGGAAATCGTTGTGAAAAAAGAAATTACCCCACAAAGACAGGGATCAGTTTATGTATTAATTCTAATATAGAATCAATTACCACAGTTTATATTATCTATATATGTTTCTCCTCATTCTGTTGGAAATCGTTGTGAAAAAGAGATTACCCCACAAAGACAGGGATCAGTTTATGTATTAAATATAATATAGAATCAATTACCACACTTTTATATTATCTATATATGTTTCTCCTCATTCTGTTGAAATCGTTGTGAAACGAAATTACCCCCACAAGACAGGGATCAGTTTATGTATTAATTATAATATAGAATCATCACTACACTTTATATTATCTGTTTCTCCTCATTCTGTTGGAAATCGTTGTGAAAGAAATTACCCCACAAAGACAGGGATCAGTTTATGTATTAATTATAATATAGAATCAATTACCACACTTTATATTATCTATATATGTTTCTCCTCATTCTGTTGGAAATCGTTGTAGAAAAAGAAATTACCCCACAAAGACAGGGATCAGTTTATGTATTAATTATAATATAAAATCAATTACCATACTTTATATTATCTATATATGTTTCTCCCCACTTGTTGAAATCGTTGTGAAAAAAGAAATTACCCCACAAAGACAGGGATCAGTTTATGTATTAATTATAATATAGAATCATCACTACACTTTATATTATCTATATATGTTTCTCCTCATTCTGTTGGAAATCGTTGTGAAAAAGAAAATTACCCACAAAAGATAGGATCAGTTTATGTATTAATTATAATATAGAATCAATTACCACAGTTTATATTATCTATATATGTTTCTCCCTCATTCTGTTGGAAATCGTTGTGAAAAAAGAAATTACCCCACAAAGACAGGGATCAGTTTATGTATTAATTATAATATAGAATCAATTACCACACTTTATATTATCTATATATGTTTCTCCTCATTCTGTTGAAAATCGTTGTGAAAAAAGAAATTACCCCACAAATAATAGGATCAGTTTATGTATTAATTATAATATAGAATCAATTACCACACTTTATATTATCTATATATGTTTCTCCTCATTCTGTTGGAAATCGTTGCGGAAAAAGAAATTACCCCACAAAGACAGGTGTGATCAGTTTATGTATTAATTATAATATAGAATCACTAACACAGTTTATATTATCTATATATGTTTCTCCTCATTCTGTTGGAAATCGTTGTGAAAAAAGAAATTACCCCACAAAGACAGGGATCAGTTTATGTATTATACAGCAGAATCAATTACCACACTTTATATTATCTATATATGTTTCTCCTCATTCTGTTGGAAATCGTTGTGAAAAAAGAAATTACCCCATAAAGACAGTGGATCAGTTTATGTATTAATTATAATATAGAATCAATTACCACACTTTATATTATCTATATATGTTTCTCCTTTCATTCTGTTGGAAATCGCCGTGGAAAAGAAATTACCCCCACAAAGACAGGGATCAGTTTATGTATTAATTATAATATAGAATCAATTACCACAGTTTATATTATCTATATATGTTTCTCCTCATTCTGTTGGAAATCGTTGTGAAAAAAGAAATTACCCCACAAAGACAGGGATCAGTTTATGTATTAATTATAATATAGAATCAATTACCACTAAGTATTATCTATATATGTTTCTCCTCATTCTGTTGGAAATCGTTGTGAAAAAAGAAATTACCTCCCACAAAGACAGGGATCAGTTTATGTATTAATTATAATATAGAATCAATTACCACAGTTTATATTATCTATATATGTTTCTCCTGGTCTATGAAATCGTTGTGAAAAAAGAAATTACCCCACAAAGACAGATCGATTGTATTAACTATAATATAGAACCAATTACCATTATATTCACTTTTATATATCTTATATATGTTTCTCCTCATTCTGTTGGAAATCGTTGTGAAAAAAAAAAGAAATTACCCCACAAAGACAGGGATCATTTATGTATTAATTACAATATAGAATCAATTACCACAGTTTATATTATCTATATATGTTTCTCCTCATTCTGTTGGAAATCGTTGTGAAAAGAAATTACCCCACAAAGACAGGGATCAGTTTATGTATTAATTATAATATAGAATCAATTACCACAGTTTATATTATCTATATATGTTTCTCCTCATTCTGTTGGAAATCGTTGTGAAAAAAGAAATTACCCCACAAAGACAGGGATCAGTTTATGTATTAATTATAATATAGAATCAATTACCACAGATTATATTATCTATATATGTTTCTCCTCATTCTGTTGGAAATCGTTGTGGAAAAAGAAATTACCCCACAAAGACAGGGATCAGTTTATGCATTAATTATAATATAGAATCAATTACCACACTTTATATTATCTATATGTTTCTCCTCATTCTGTTGGAAATCGTTGTGAAAAAGAAATTACCCCACAAAGACAGGGATCAGTTTATGTATTAATTATAATATAGAATCAATTACCACACTTTATATTATCTATATATGTTTCTCCTCATTCTGTTGAAATCGTTGTGAAAAAAGAAATTACCCCACAAAGACAGGGATCAGTTTATGTATTAAATTATGCAGTTTATAGAATCAATTACCAGCAGTTTATATTATCTATATATGTTTCTCCTCATTCTGTTGGAAATCGTTGTGAAAAAAGAAATTAATTCACAAAAAGACAGTGGGATCAGTTTATGTATTAAATATAATATAGAATCAATTACCACACTTTATATTATCTATATATGTTTCTCCTCATTCTGTTGGAAAATCGTTGTGAAAGAAATTACCCCACAAAGACAGGGATCAGTTTATGTATTAATTATAATATAGAATCAATTACCACACTTTATATTATCTATATATGTTTCTCCTCATTCTGTTGGAAATCGTTGTGAAAAAAGAAATTACCCCACAAAGACAGGGATCAGTTTATGTATTAATTATAATATAGAATCAATTACCACACTTTATATTATCTATATATGTTTCTCCTCATTCTGTTGGAAATCGTTGTGAAAAGAAATTACCCCACAAAGACAGTATCAGTTTATGTATTAATTATAACAGAATCAATTACCACACTTTATATTATCTATATGTTTCTCCTCATTCTGTTGGAAATCGTTGTGAAAAGAAATTTACCTTACAAAGACAGGGATCAGTTTATGTACAATTATATTATAGAATCAATTACCACACTTTGTATTATCTATATATGTTTCTCCTCCCCCTCGCACCCTAATCGAATAGAGAAATTCTACATTGTTATCTATATCTATAAAAGTGAGGAGGGTAGACGTTGTGTAATATTTGCTATGTAAATTCATATGTTTTTTAGTTTTATTATTCTTTAAACTACTCGAATGAAACCGGGCTAAACTGCTAGTATACTTATATACATACTATATACATATAATCCTACAAGATATCAGCATGTGTGATGAAAGTCTCCTTGAGAGCAACTCCTTTTTAGTCTAACTTTTTCAACCAACGTGAAGTGGAACAAATATATCACATTTATATCTGTTAGTTTGGGTCTCTGCGTCGGGCGATAGTGCCGACAGAATCAATCTTGTAAACATACCACTCGTTCGTACATTGAATAATGTTTCAATATCTTATCAGATCCTCCTGCTATTCACCTCGAGGTTCTCGTCAAAATACATAGAACAATCTGCAATGTAATCGGTTCCGACTTGGCATCTCGAATTATGTCCCTTTCTCACCGATGAAACGTTTTCCCTCTTTGTCGTTTCTACAAATATTTTCATGACAACTGCTCTGATGACCTCTTCAACCTAGTGCCCCATTTTCACAGGAATTTATGTTTCTTACTTGATTTATATCTAGTTCCTACCCTTTTACCGTTGAAATAGTTAAATGTAACCGGCTCTTCTCTTCGAAGAATTCCCTCTCTTGCATTTTCCGCCTGAAAAACTCCCCTTCATTTACTTGCTTCCTCTGATAGATACAATCTCCGAAAAATGTAAATGCAACGTCAGTTGCCATCTTTTATCTTCTTGAATCCCGTACATCTTTTATCCTTTCTTCAATACCCTCTCTTCCCAGTTTTTTCTCTCATTGTAACACTCTCCTTTTTAGCTGTGATCCTACTTTGCTTGGATTGTGTGGATCAAAAAGTACAGTTTACAATTTAGAATGGGAGGCATGAACTCTAATTACTTGCTCTAAAAAGGCCCCTCGGTTTCTTTACATCATTTGCAGCTCCGTAACGAATCTTAACTTTGTGTGGTGCTCTATCCTCATTTCTTTTAAAACTATTTTATTTGCTTCAGGATGGTTCTTTGACCTATCATGAAAATCAAATACCATTCAACCAAATAAGGCATTGTGACTAATATATCACTAAAGACAAAGCGCCAAACATTTAGAATCTCTACCACTGAAAACCGATCTAAGAGATTTACAATTGTCTCGTGAGAATTATTACAATTGGGTAGTGAATTCGATCCTGACTGGGTGCCCCATTTTTCGGCCTTGTGCCACATCGTCGCGTAGAAAATCAACACTATGACAACCAACACAACTATAAATTCGAAGGCGTTGAATTTTTGTGAGTTGTCCTGAAGTTGAGTTGTAAAGCAGATGAGTTGGTTGGTGTTTTGTCCGCATTGCTGAAATATCCCATCATGAACTCTATCATGTCTTTTTTATAGGACTGCATGTATTAATGACTTTTTCTTTAAAAAATAAGGAACATTTTAATACAGAACAATTTCTTTGTGGACAGAGTTATGGAGAGTTTGAAGTTTTCTGCGCCGTGCATGAGAATCTGCTACATTAAGAGTTCCCCAAGTTTCTCGAGGGAATTTACATCGATTTTCCGCTACATAAATACGCCTGCTTGATGTCTTAAATATGTATTTTCCAATCTATTGAATCGATTTTGTTGTCGCTCAATCGAACCAGCCCGATTTGACCATGATTTATCTTTTATGGGATTTGTTTCACAAGGCGTAAAAAGAACGATTCACACACCTAATTCGCACAATGGCGGCGATGACCAGGTTTAATGAGATTGACTACATAAATCAAGCATCGCACTCTAGAGCACACATTGACCACTTAATAGAATAATTAATTTAGTCACGTTTTTATCATTTGTTTTGGATTCTGTTATCTTTTTCTTTTTTGTATTTTAATCTGTCAGCAAAAAAAGTACATTGTTGAAACTAATACAACGGCGCCTGAACTGCAGAAAAAATGGTTTGTGATTATCGCCCTTATGTGTCATGAATCAAAGCCTGGCTCACAAATTGATCGCGTTGATTGCATTAATGCTACTGGATGGTCGGTTTATTGACTCTCATATCAGTCACGCCTTAACGATTCCCTTTATTCTCTCTACAATACAATGAAAACATTTTTCCTATTTACGTCATATGAGCATGGCTACTTTGGCAGTGACAAAAAGAGATTGAAGATGCCAGTCTGGGAGTTTATACGATCGGGAGTTCACACAAAATGGTTAAAGAATTGATTACACTTTTCAGGCGAGTATCAACGAATAACATTATATCGATAAAACGGTATCAATATAACACCAGTTAAAATATATGTATAACGCAAAATTATTGTATAACTTTTTGTGACCTCTAAGTAGCTAAAACGGTTAAAAAGGATCATGGATAATGAAATATGTCTCCCAATTCTTTTTAAATATTAAGTAAATATCCGCAAAAAATAGGTTATTTTTTTCGGTACTCTCTTCTCGTGTATCCTTCATTCCTTCCTCTTTTGTCTTTCTAAGACTCTGAATTCTTTTGATGGAAGTAGTCCATCTCCAGCCTCGTTTCTTTCGGAGGAATACATGCTGGAAATGGTGGGTGGATCGATCGTGTCTCTTTTTGATTTAAGATTGCTCTGGCCTAACGAATGTAATGAATCCGACTAGATATCAAACTCGGTAGTACGATTTTTTAATTCATAATTGACATTCATTATACCACCCCCAAATCGCACATCCAAGCTTTCTGCACTTAGCATTCCTAAGCGGTTACCTATCTTCTTACTGACGCGTCTCGGCAGTGCTTAACTTCGATGATGTAACGAGAACGGGTATTTCAACTTGAAAAGCACACTGCTATTTCCTCTGGCGATATTACTTTCAGTGGAACGTAACTAGTGCACTGGAATGGTGGCATTAAATTACGTTATCGCAAGAAGGCGTTAATGACGTGTTATTAACGAAATTCTTTTAGGCGTGGAAAAAAAGAATACAAGAGGTAGAATTCAAATTTTTCCTCTTCTGTTATGTTCATTTTAGCAGTCATATTTAGAAAACAGATGAATTCATTCCTGCTTCCTGTCCATAGGGCTTAAATATAAGAGTTTTAATATATATATATATATATATATATATATGGTACATAACTTGAGTATTGCATTGAGAGTTACAATTTTTGTTAGAGGACATAATGAGGATAAAATATTAAAAAAAAAACTGGTTTCATTCCCGCTGAACAAAGTTGTTTTTTTATTGGGAGAATGAACGTAAAATATTTGAGATATGTAAAATGAAATGCTCAGTGACGGGAAAGGGGGAATGAACTGCTAGAGACTGATTACAGAAAGGCCTAGCAAACACTCCCTGTTTGCACAACGATTGTCTGCAAGACCTGATGTAAACAGACTCTAGCAACTTCAAGTGAAAGAATGTATATGAATTGGACAACACAGAAAACCAATTCACATCATATGTATAAACAAATATATATATATATATATATATATATATATATAAGTTTTAAAAATATTTTTAACATTTGAGGAAAGTAAGTTTAGGAGAAACGCAGTTCTAAATTTAGACATTTTAAAGGTAAAGAGATATATTTTTCTATATTTCTGAGATGAGATAGTATTTACAGTATTTACATTATCGGAGTAATGTCCTTATCTTTGTTGCCATTTGTACGACGTTTCGGCCTTTGTGTACTACTAGTGCACTACTATCTTCTTCAGATGCTATAAATTTCGAACCGAACCCTTTATTACAATAATATTGTAATACATGGTTTAGTTCGAAATTCCTAGCACCTGATGAAGGCCGGGGCGTCGTACAAATGGCAATAAAGATGAGAACAATAGTCTGAATAATGTAGATACTGTAAAGAAAATCTCTTAACTGCTCACATGCCTGAAGCTGCACCAAGCCATTGTATCGAGTGGGATGGATTGCCACTAAGGAGAGCGCAATCCACTGTTTCGGATAGGGTCAGACAAATTTGTCTCTAGATCGAATATACTCGAACTGTACTTAAATTAAAAATATACCTTATGTCACAATTCGCCCAATTAGGGGCGGGTTTGAATAAACTTAACTCCTATTTCCTAGACGGTATAGATATTCACAGGTCTCACCGCCCAAAAACTGTTCTCCGACAGGCAATATGGATTCCGCTTTGACAGGTCCACGGCCGACCTGCTAACAACTGTAACGGAGTACATGCTACAGGCCCTTGATGAGTCTGACGAGGCTCGCGCGGTTGCTCTGGACATCTCCAAGGCTATTGACAGGGTTAGGCACCCTGGCCTCCTATACAAACTACGCGGTTATGGTATTACCGGTCGCCTGCTTGACCTAATCCAATCTTTCTTAAATAACCGCAAAATGAAGGTCGTTCTGAATGGGCGTGTCTCTTCATCCTACAGCACGAATGCTGGTGTTCTACAGAGCTCTATCCTGGGCCCGACGCTATTCCTTATTTTCATCAACGACCTCCCAGATGAGATCAAGTCCCAAGTAGGTATCTACGCAGATGACACGACAATATACTCCCGCTCCCGTAAGAAACCTGTCGTGGCGGACAGACATAATCTTGCTGCTGACCTTGAGCGGGATCTACACTTTGTGGTGAACTGGGGCAAGAAGTGGCTTGTCAACTTCAATTCCTCTAAGACCAAGCTCTTGTCTGTCAACCATTACAGGCAACCTTTTCTGCCTCCCATAAGCATGGACCTGGTGATTCTCCCGGAGAGTAATACACTACGCCTCCTCGGACATGCCCTGTCCTCAGACCTCAAATGGAACCACTATATTGAATCCATAGCAAAATCTACTGCTAAGAAGATTGGGTCACTATGTCGATCCAGGATGTTTTTCCACCTGAATCCGTCCTGCATATGTACAAGTCAACCATCCGTCCGTGCATGGAGTACTGCTGCCATTTATAGTCAGGTGCCCCTGCCGTTCTCCTCAGTGTTCTTGACAAGCTCCAAAGGAGAGTCTGTAATGTGATAGGTAAAGATCTGGCGACTTGACTGCAGCCACTTTCCCATCGTCGAAATGTGGCCTCCCTCTGTCTCTTCTATAAATACTTTCATGGCTTCTGCTCGGATGAGCTTAAGTCACTGATGCCTCCTCAACAGGTGTTTACCCGTGCAACCAGACTGGCAACTGGGTCCCACCCATTCACAGTCAGGTTAGCCAAATGCAGACGACAATTCTACTCCTGCAGCTTCCTCTCTCGCACTTCCCGCCTGTGGAACTCACTCCAGTATTCTTGCTTTCCTGACGACTACGATCTCCAGAAATTTAAATGCAAAGTTAATACTCATCTACTAACCACTGGCCTCTAGCTCTCTCCACTTCCCTGTATAAGCTTACCTTTCTCTCCACCTATGTATCTGTCATCGCACCTGCTTTCTCAGCTTTCTATTGTTCCTTTCTAACTAGCTTGTACTCCTCACACTTTTCTAATTAATCTTTTTACATTTATGTAACCCCCTGCACATCAGTGGCGTTTCTGCCTTGCTCGGGGTGAAATGATTAAAAAAAAAATAATAATAATAGGAAGAGGATTAAAAACATCAGAGGGATTAACAAAATAATCCCAGTATGTGTGCTCAAGCTAAATTAAAAAAGAAGGTTCCAAGAGAAATAACAGTAATTAACATTTAACTTTAAAAACTGAGCGCCCATGCTCAGATGTAGAATCGCCGTTTCGGTCGGGTTCAAATGTTGGTTTGAAGCCGTCGGATGTCTAATCGTACTGAATAGCTGTGATTACAGCCAAATATGACTATCTGCGGATCTCTCTCTCTCCCTCTCTCTCTTTCTCTCTCTCACTCTCTTTCTCTCTCTCTCTCTCTCTCTCTCTCTCTCTCTCTCTATATATATATATATATATATATATATATAAAACCAAAATAAAGTGCCTTCACGGCAAAAATCAACAGAAGATTTTAATAGTATTAATTGTTAAAATCAAATATTAAAAAGGATCAATAATATTAAAAATAAAAATGAAGTCAATTCGCCAATATGATCAATCCGCCGAAATGATCATCTTGACATAAACTTTGAATATATATATTGATCAATCAAATTTTGGAGAAATTACGCAACAGTATTTCTCTGTCGTATTTTGTGTTTACATTTGCTATATTTGAATAAACATATTAACCTAAAACATATTTTTAATAATCTTAATAAATCAATTTAAATATTGTTTTTTCTTAGGAATTTTCAAAATTTCTTTTAATTATTCAAATAGAAAATTAATTGTTAACCATTCAATCAATAAAGAGAAACGTAATCACCCTTCTCTTTGTACCTGAAAATGAAATATTTTGCATTTTCTATTTTTCAGATACGAAAGTCAATTTTGCCAAATCCTCTATTGGTTCAATTTGTTTCCAAATCCTATCAAAACAATCGCGGCGTTATTGATGGATCGGAACCATTCAAGTTGTGATCGGTATTTTTAAGTTGCTCTACTCATATACAAATGCGAACCAAGGAAATATTTATCATTGCATAAAAAAAAAAAATGAAACCACTTCCATATAAAACGCAGTATTAGATGTTAATATAATTTAGGAGTTTGGAATTAGAAAGTACTTTCCACCGCAAAATAAGTGTCATGGCGTGATCACATGCAACGGAATAAACTCTTCCAACCATTACATATAATTCCCATCACAAGAGATGAGAGTAGATAGCCTAGTTTTCCTGGTAGACAGGCATAAAGACGGCGTTGTTGCACTGAGATGAGGCCGAGAAGACAAATTACTGCAGCCGCCACCCACCACACACAAGATCAACCTTCGCTAGTTTCCGTAAACTTCGGTGAGAAGCGAACAAAAACATTTTTTTGAATCGTTACAACTTGAAAACTCCGATTGGCGTGAACTGACATTGCCAACCAAAAACTCGATTCTAAGAAGAAAAACGCTTCTTTTGCACAAAACTTCTGCTCCGTTGTCGGCTAAGTAGAAACAGAAAATTGGTGATTGTTTACATTCTATTTTTTGTTTGTTTGTATATAAAGTGTATTTGCACAACGTATTCGGGCGTCATTGAATTTATTTTTAGTGCCGCTTTCATTCTCTCAGATGTGCGCGTCCAATTTGGTTCAACTTGGCGATGAGACATCTAGCAAGATTTCAGCGTGACTTCCTTGAGATCGAAATTCATAGCGTAGGCGGGGAAGAATACCGTTGCAACAGTCAACTCGTAGACCAGCTACTGCATAGAAGCCATCAACGACCAGGCGTCCGGTTCACATTAACAATGGTAATAAAGAAATTCTATTGAATCTGTTTAATAAATACCTTTCCCTTTTCTTTTTTTTAATTTCCATTCCACAGTCTGTTCTGCCATTCATTAAACAATCTCAGTAAAACTTTCAATTTCCTAGAAAATTTTGAAAAAAGTATCGACAATTGAAATCAAAAGACGCATTGGTATAGCGAAATATTGCTTGCAAAAGATATGCAAATATTTAGAATGAGAAAGTTTGATTGCTTGATAATATAAGAACAGACTTGAAGTAACTAAAAATATTTAGTGTGACTTGTTAACAATCCTAATCACTGTCCCCTCATTTATTTACAAAACCTTGTTTAATTAGAACTTATTATTTTTGCTGACATAATATCTTTTCTGTGAACAGGTATCAGAAGACATAGCGAAATGACAAAGTTTACTAATGGCTAAAAAAGATAGGAATTGTGGAGAGATATGTCACCAATATCCTGACGAGACACGGCATATAAGAGAAGAAAAAGAAGAATATATGTTGTTTCCCTCTACATGTCTTGTCTTAAATATTTTTTATGAGGTTCAATTTCTCCGTCCCCTCTTTTCTCATTATGAAACATTTCAATTGTCGCGTTCAGATTCTAAATGTGTTGTTTCTGTTACCTCATTGCTTACATGTTTTGCTATGTTATTTTAAGCATTCATATGTTAAAGAAACCCATCACTATTATAACTTTTGATTTGGGAGAGAATTGTCCAGCAATCACAGGCACGGAAGAGGATTGATTTTAGAAAAAATATCAGCATTTTTTTTTTTTGGTTTTAACTAAATGTTCCTGTTTCTTTTATTAATATTCTTGCTTTTTGAATGCAAGTTAGGCGATTAAAATGACATTTTGTATTAAGTCATATTCTGTGTGGTAAGTTCAAAATAATACAAGTTACATTTTTAATTTGTTTCTGTGGTCTTCAATTTGTAGCTTGCATATTATCCTATACCTTTAACTGACAACAATTCATTTTGCGAGTTAATCTGTTATCGTCGATGACAGTTACAACATTTTTCTTATATAATTTCCTCTATTCTCTTCTTTTTTGCGTTCTAAAAGTGCATAAAATAATTTACATGAATTAGAAAATATCGGCTAAAATTTGAAAAATTATAAAATAACAAAAGCATGAACCACAAATTTAGAAAATAAGATTTTTCTGTCAGCATTAACATGAAGACGGTGAAAGTTATTTTGTAGGAACTGTCTTTTCATGCTACTGGCGTAAGCAAAACTCACATAAATATAATTATTTTAATCTTATCTCATTATTTATTTAATAAGTACAATCATACGTTGATTTAATATAAGCACGCATATGAAGTTTTTGTTACACTCAATATCCGAAGTGGGAAAATTTTCACGCCCTGAAAGCAGCACTGAAAAAATTGATGTTATTATGGATCAAATAAAAACCAGCGCAACTAATTTAATCAGTATTAAAATCTTATAAACGTCTCACCCCAAGCAAAGCATTACTGCTACTGGTGTGCAGGGTGTCACATAATAGGAGAGTGAAAAGTGATGAGAACAGGTCACAGTAGGTGTCGGAAAATTGCTAAAAGAAAGACGGGTACATTGGTGTGTCAACAGCTGCGTGGGAGGAAAGTGTAAAGTGAGAAGACGGATGGGAGTCAAAGAGATAAGAGATGACAGTTGATGATGCACTTAAAATCTTGGAGATTGTAGCTATCAGCGAAACAAGAATACCGAAGGGATTTCCACATGCGGGAAGTGCGAGAAAAGAAGCTGTGGAATAGAAGTTGTCGTTACACATTATTGTTTTCACAGTAACAGGGTAGGACCTGTTGCCAGTCTAGAAGCTCGAGTAAATTTGCGCTGAAGAATGTACCAACGAGCTTAACTTTTCGAAGCAAAATCTGTGAAATATGTTCAGAAGAGACAGAGTTAAATTCACATCTTGGAGAGAGAGAGAGAGAGAGAGACTTGAGTTGAGCAGCCAGATCAGTATCGACAATATTGCAGATGCTCTTTGAATTGTCTTGAGAACTCCAACATGAATAACAGAGGTGCCCGACCAGACATGACAGCAACATTGAATGCTTTGGCAGATTATGCATAACCTAAAGTTTATCGAAACCGTTAACAATGCCTTTTGGCGATTAGTAATGTTAAGTTACGAATATAATTATTTTAGTGTGTTGCACGTCTACAAATGTGGAAACCACTAGCAGTATCAGACCTGTACTACCTGAGAAAATAATATGATAAAAGTTTCCTTTTAGCACAAAGTCCAAGAATGAAGCCTCCGTAGATATATTTGTTAATAAAAACCATTTTGTCAGAGGTTCCAAATTTTTATTCCTAGTAGGGATTCTCGTATCATTATTATCATGGTTCCCTATCTATAGAAATGGAAAGTCGAGACGCAGCGTAACTATACATTTCGGACGTACACTTCTATTTGCTGACTACTAACACTCTTACTTTGTATAAATGTTCTGTTATTTTAATGCACTAGTTGAATTATTGAAGAAAGAGAAGCCCTGGGTTTAGACAGAAGAATGCCAACAGGAAATTGACAAATGAAGAAAATAGACCTATTTCTTACTCACTTCAGACTTATTTCTTACCCAGACTTAGAAATCATTGTTGCCAGTGACACTAGTTTCTGTGGCGTAGGAGCAGGCATTTTCAAAAGATGACCGATGGAACAGCAAAACCGATAGATCACGCGTCTAGAGCTTTGCTCGCAGCGGAAAAATATTCGCAGATTAAAAAAGAGGCACTTGGGATTAAATTCGCATTTGCGAAGTTCCACCGCACAGACATACCACAAGCCACTACTTGCCATTTTCAGCTCAAAGAAAGGTTTGCCTACGCACACAGCCAACAAACTTCAGAGATAGAAAACAAACCTTCTAAATTACAATTTTAAAATGAAAAATGTGTCATCGAAAACATTTTGCCATGTGGGTGCATTGTCAAGACTAATTTCCGATTACACTGAACGATACAATGCTCGCCCCCTTTAATCTGAAGAAGAATTAACATTTACCCTTTTAATACGGTAAGGGAACCTCCAGTGACGCTTGAACGAATGAAACAAGAGGCTCTCAACGATGTGTATATCAAACAAACAAAAGAGAAAATTGTTGAAAGGGACCAGCAAACTACGGACGTTTTCTCTATATAAAACGAAGTGGTACTATTCAGGAAACTCGTCGTAATTTCAGCAAAACTCTAGAAATGAATTTGGATGCGTATTCACGCTGTCCATCCAGGGACTAATAATATGAAAACTTTGATGCGTAGATATGTCTATTTGAAAATATATAGACAGAGATATAGAAAACGCTGTCAAACCATGTAAAGGTTGTGCCTTGGCAACCATGGTACTTACTATTAAATTCAATCCCTGCTCAAAAACGGACCTACCTTGGTCTAAATTTCACATTGATTTTGTAGGACCTCTATAATAATATAACTACCTCATTGTAGTCTAGAGTTTCTGCAAGTGACCTGAAGAACATAGATGCAAAACCCCATATATAATTGTTATAACATTTCAACATGAGTTGTGTCTGATAATGTCTGATAAAGAAATTAGTTTACAACTGCAGAAATTAGAGCTTCTGTGATGCATATAAGAGCGAACACATCACTACCGCTACATATCATTGGAGGTCAAACGGACTGGCTGAGAGATTTGTAGATACATTGAAGAGAGCATTGAAAAAAGCTAGAGCTACATCAACTGAAATAAGCCGTTCAACAAATGCTGCAAGTATACAGAATTACACCTAATGAAAAAAAATACATCTTCACAATCCCAAGCCGAGATGATATTTACACATCGTATAATGTCTGTACAATAATTTTTTCCGAAACAGACGAAGCCAGAAGCAACAAACATTGTACCTACAAGACGATATAAGCCTGGAGAAAATATATTTTTTTAAATGCTCAAAAGCAACAGTTTTTTTGGGGGGGGAGATGTGTACGATCAAAAAAAGAATCAGGAACATGATATATATGATAAAGTGTCCACAATATATGCATAAAAGCCATCTAAACCAAGGAAACACCCAACTGACAAAGTTGATAGCAGATTTCCCGAGGAACCACATACAGACATATTCAATATACCGACCGCACTAGCTGCCACTGAAATGTGCCATTCTAAGAGAAAAATGATTTAATAGTGGTCACTCCTAAGCGTAAAAGTTCTCGAGACCACAAAAGAAATCTTCAATGTTGTCTACTGCGAACTTGGTAAAACAAGTCAAACTCAGAACATTGATATAAAAAGAAAAAATAGACTCATGTGAAGTTAAGATTTTGGGAGGAGGGTATTATGCTGCCCTATCTATAAGAATTGTCACTTCCTCTGTCAACAAATAATAACCTGCCTAACTTCCGGAAAGGCAGTCATGAGGCAGTGTAGAGGTAGTCAAGAAACAGTTGTGAGACAGTCGTGACGCAGCGTAATAATAAAGTTCAGACGTACACTTCTTTTGTACTTAGTATATATGTTCTGTTATTCTAATACTCTGTTTGGACCTACCTTCTGGTTTCTGTCTCTTTCTTCCTGGCCCTAACAAGGCCACAACAGTAATAGCCGTGATTTTGTCGCTGATACTGTTTATTTAAACATATACATTTTAAAATAACCGCAAGGACTTTAGAATTCTGAAAGAATCCTGGAATTTGCTTTTTATTCTAGAATTTCTGCCATATTTAACAAACTTATAAATATTGTGATATTTTAATAATTCATCACATGTCATTCGGATATTTTTAAAAAATCATGAACCTAATTTTCTTCTAATCTGCCTTATCAGAGGAAAAGAAAATATCCACTTAGTAAGAATATGTTGAAATCTTTTTACTATGGAATATCAGCATAATTTTTTAAAAATAATTATGAAATATTTTTTTCGCAAGAATTTGAAACACGGTTTGGAAAATGATGAAAACATTGACATTTTAGTGTTTTTTATTAGAAAATACATTTTGATTTTTACTCAAGAAATATTATCAACTGCTCATTCGTCTTTTCTGATAAAATTATCACTTTATATTGGAAAAAAATTACTTTACATTAAATCTTTCTCTCTTCCCATATATATATATATATATATATATATGCAGCGAGAGAAAGAGAGAGAGAATGATTGAAAGTGAGCTGATTTTCTAAACGCTGCTTATCTGTGGCAAAAGACTGAAAATATTTTAAAATATTGGGAGAGCAAAAGTATGTAGGCGTTACTTTCTGTGTAATTTTCAGCGCTGAAATGTAGTGAGATATTTTGATAAATTTTAGCATTTTATTGAATAATTTATATACGTGTATGCGTGTGTGTGTTTATCTGTGTATGCGAAATGTTCTTATCACTTTTGTGTAAATCAGTGAAAAAGTATATATATATATATATATATATATATATATATATTGTAATAACAAAAAGTCATAGTTTAATGAAACATAAGAACCGATGTGCTTCGATACTATCTTATTAGCAACTCGTCAGCTAGTCAAATTTGTTCAGTTATGAATCATGATATATATAAGCTTAAAACAACACAATATTAAACATATCCAGATAATTAAGTTACTCACATAGTACTTATTTTAAATACCATTTTTCATTAAGTACTATTTCGACAGTTGATAAGTACCAAGTTAGGCCATAAATCCCCAAAATTATTTAAAAAGCACTTTCCTAAAAATAACACCATTAGCAAAATACTCATAAATTGCACTATAGCTATATGGTCAACTTTGAGAAGTTTACCAAAGAACATAATAGAATTTTAGGCAGATATAACAACCTAAATAATCAACAACATCTTAAAGAAAGTTAATGATCCCAATAACAATAATTGCGATTGCCGAAAACCTATTGAGTTTCCATTAGAAAAGAAATCTCTGACTCTATAGTCTATCTATGTACTATTTCTACCAAGGAAGTTCCACAACAAGAAAATTTTATATCGGTTGTACCAAGAATATATTTTTTTTCATATTCTCTGTTAAGCTTAATAGCATTATCATTAAATGAAGAAAGAAAATTACAATATTGATACATAATATTTTTCATAATCTAATCGTATCAGAGGAAATGAAAAACATTTACTTCAAATAAATAGACGGAACCTGTCTATATTATTTAATGAAACATGCATTAGTACATATATATATGAAAGAATGACAACCAGTGAAGTCGGAGAGGATAATCCAAAAGGAACGAAAAATCGAGGAGCCAAGTTCGAATTCCCGTTGAATTCGTTGCATTGACTTTCGCTCGAATACCCTTGGTAAACGAATTATTCCGCCTCTTTCCCCCAGTTATGGATTAAATAAATGGACAGATTGCGTTCTTTAACCTTCGTCGGCAACAAGTATACCGCAGAAAGTAAAGGCAACATACGGCGGAAAATCATTCTGCCCAGCCATTCATGTCTCTAGAAGGACATGATCACCCAAGCGTTTATCTCGTAATGCACTTAACTGATAAATATATATATATATATATATATATATATATATATATATACGCATGTGTGTGAGAGCATGTGTTAACTTTTGGTGATTTATCGGAGAGGTATATTTCTGTGAGCAGTGTGTGTTCTTAAGTGCGTGCATAAACTTCATAGTTTTCTACACACGTAACAGCCGTGTATTCAGTTCTTGTCACACAATCGAAACAATCAATGAAACTGGTTCTGCTTGTCACCAATTTCGAAATGGTTTCTTTTCTTTGTAACCCACAACAATCATCCATCAAACTCTTGCCTTGGGACGTCACCGATTTTTTCTCCTATTTTCATTATTAAAAAAAGAAGAAAAAAAAACTCACTCCGAATAATGAATCTATCATTTCAAACCGCGTTTTTCAGTGACGCAGGTATTTTTCTAAGGTTTTCCCGTTCATTTCGGGTTTCTTACAACCACAAAGAAAATTTGCTTAAAAAACAGCAAAAGGAAAATATATTTGTCTTCTTTTATTTATTTAATGCATTTCCATCGTATTTTAGAAGACCACGGAAACCTGAAATGTCTTCATTTATTACCATTTTAGTTGCAAATGTGCTCTTTTTAACAACCTACAAAGTGTATTGCTTGTTTTCTCTGTATATAAAATATATTCTAGCTTTTTTGATATATGATGCAGTAACCTTGAAACATTTTCACTTATTACATACATTTTGTCTTTTCTCCGGCGCATCGTCATTAAATGACTAGTAACAACGCTCATATTAGCACCATTATTTTTATTTCTTTTACCTGAAATATATTATACGATATATTTGACTAACAAGTTTGTTATATTCCTTAGCGTTGTTCATAAAAATCTTTCTAATTATTTCTTGCGAGAAGAATCGACAAGTGCTCTGGGAAGTCAGTCAAATTTCTAAATTCAGGCATTTCTTTTTTTTTTTCGTTTTTTTATAATAAGACACTCATGAAGTAGAAAAAGAAATCTACTAATGCGCAAAAGACAATTCAGTGAAAAGCAAAACAAATGTTTGACTTAATAATACCTTTCACCAAAAATAAATCTATTATTACATATGAAAAATGATGTGGTGCAGTGGATATCGGCTCGGAAACAGGAATCTGACAGCGGAGTTCGAATTCCGGTTGCATTTTTTTCTCGGCAAAGAGTCTTAGACAAAGTAATAATCCGTCTTTTCTCCCTCCAGCTATGGGCTAAATAGCAGGACAAATTGAGGTATATGGCCTTGGTTGGCAACCAGTCTACCACGGGAAGTAATTGAAACTACTGGGTGAAAATCTACTGTCCAGTCAAGTTATGTCTTTTCGAGACATAATAACCCAAGCATGTTTCATGTATGACACTTAACTGACCGATTCATACTAATATAATGTTTCCCGGATCCCTATCATGTTAATTTGTTCAAGTCTACCTTTGCCCGATATCTTCCCGTTCTTTTCTTATAAACTACCTCATAATGTTACCCTGTACTCCAAATGCCCCTCGGACCTTTTAAAGTGAACTCATACTGGAAAAATAGAATGCACAGAAAATGAATTTTGTATATAAAAAAGACGAAATAAGGAGAACAGACATGTGATTGGATAATGTGTGCGCGTGTATGAGTGTGCCAAAGTATTTTCTTGAAATTAAGAGATTGGTTTACTCTTGTGAAAAATCCGTATGTAACTGTATAAGAAATATTGTACAGAGGTTGGGATTATGTTCTACTAGCAGTATAGTCCGGCGTTGCTCGGATGTAATGAAAGCTTTAAAACTAATCCATGGTCCTGGAGCTCAGACTCTTTGGGCGTTGGCACGAAAGACTAAAAAGCAGTAGTTGTTTGCAGTTAATGCAAAACCATAGACTGAAAAACAATGAATTGATGTAAATCAAATTTTGGTTGCCTGGTATCGATATAAAATTTTCTGCACTATTGTAAGAACTGAAATCATGAAAGTTCTGAATATCGTTTCTTATGTCTTTGTCTATGAGTGTATCAAATTTGATTAAAATCGGACCACTCCTTCTATAACCCGATTTTTCGATTATCGATTTACGAGATTTATCGGGGGTGCCTCGACACAAAACCTAGCTAAGAACACTTGCAGACGCTTATAGTACAACTGTGTAAATTTTCAAGAAAATTGCTTCAGCCGTTTCGGAGTCTATAGGTAACGGATACACGCACAGGCACACACACAGACAAAGTTCCGTTTATAAATATGCTTAGAATTTTCTATATATTATCAAGTCAACAGTGATAAGCGAATTGCATTAATTTTATTACACATATATATTGCTTGAGTCACTTCTCTCTTCTATTTATGAACAACAGAGAGAATCCTGCAAAGTCTATTTCTAGCAAAAGAAAAGCAATAAAATTCAATGTCTGTTTATTAATATTTATTCCAAATTTAGACCATGATGATTAATCTTCACATAGACGATCGAACAATAAGACGAAATTCTTTTGTCATTCGAAATATTTAATGAAATATTAAATTATGAAATAAATTAGGTATGGAAAAATGAATGAAATTCTACATTATGTAAAGTGGTACGGACCGAGCATCACAACCAAAAAACAAATTTGTAACTGGAAATAAAAAGCACCCCAAATTCACCACTAATGTATTTTCGGAGGATAACATGAAGGATTTAAACGTGTACATACAAGGTTTTTCATGTATTGGTGGTATTCTCAATGCCTGGTCTATTTAGAGAACCACCAGTTCAACATAAGCAAAATAACACAATATACCATATCAGGCAATGAACACTTGATGACCACCAAAGATTTCTTTGGTCGATCTCTTATTTTTTTGTCATAAAAGATGATATTTTACATACATCTGGAGATTTTACGGCATGGTTATAAGACAAGTCATTTGGTCCGAATTATTCGATAACAAATTATCATTTAGTCACCTATTTTATAACGATTATTTTTTTCTTGGGATGGTTTACCGTTACATTGTTTTCAGAAACAGTATTGAGTGCTCAAGACTTGTTAATTTGTTATTAACCCGTTCGAGGGTATAATAGCAATATATCACAATATTCATATCACAATATGAGATATTTTTAAAAAATAGGATATAAATAATAAAAACCATAAAAGAACATAAACGAAATAGAATATTCGATGTAACCAACTTGCATATTTAAAAATAATTTACATGAAATATTTCAGAGTTCATTTTCTTTTGAGTGCCAAAACGTGCGGTTTTTCTAGCCGTAGACGTAGCAATTGACTCGAGAAAGACTATACTTTTTGCTTGACTTCACCTGCTAAGAAAGTATAATTTTTTGTACGTTTTGTTGCAGTAAAGTACATCGTAGACAATGGCCATGGGACAACCAGTCGAGAGTTGAGACAATACTGTCTGGTTATGTAAACATTTAATGCAACCTTGGAAGACGTAATATCTTTCTAGGCCAAACACATTTTAACATAAACCGCGAAAATAGATTAATTTTAATGCACACTGCTGCAAATGACCTAATCTGAGAACAGGTAGTAATCGATTACACCCTGCAAGGTGAGGAGAGTGGTGAGAAAGAGGATTAAATTATAGGAAGTATCAGAGAATGAGTAAAAGAAGGATGATGACACTTGTGTGAAGAGAGATGCATGAAATTAGAGTAAAAAGAAATAGTTAAGATGATTGATTGATTGATTGTTTGCGTGAGTGAGTGAGTGTTTGATTCATAGTTAGATAGAAAATCTTTGTCTATAAAATTTGAATTCATCACATACACCCACATATATTTGTATGTGTGTTTGTGTCTGAGGTTTTGTATTTGTGCGTCTGAGAATACGAACTTGATCTCAACTAGTAACTTTTGCGTATGGCGTCATCAGTTTATTTCAAAGAGCTTCTGAAAGCATATACCAGGCAATAGATCCAATGCTTTCACAAAAAATACCTCTGAAGACTTTGAACAGAGGATAAAGAATTCATCACCGGAATCCTTAAACACATTGAGAAATCAAAATATGCATTCCAGAACTTAATTAACTATGATTATGAAAAATCAATTAACTTTAATTATGAAAAATGGAAATTCCGTTGGAAGGAAAGAAAGTGATCCTGGACTTTTATCCAATATCAATCAGTGAATGCTGGTCAAGCTCCTCAGAGATGAAAAAGAGACATGAAGCAAATAAGATGTCGTTCTGCAGTTGAGAATACAATGATTCTTCTTCTATGTGCCCTCTCCATTCAGGACGTAGGCGATCTTGGCTTTCCACGTCTCCGTATCCCTGGTGGCTCTTAGCACACCTTTTCCTGTTACACTATGCAACCCTCGTTCCATTATCAACCTGATTAGGTCCTTCAAATATATTATCCGTTGCTTTCCTCTGTCTCTCCTTTTCTGTACCTGACCTGTTAGTATCAGTTTCTCCAAGCCTTCCTTTCTCATTGCATGTCCAAGGAACTTCTGCTATCTCTTCCTCATGCTCATTATTAGTTTCCTTTTTGTTTCCATCATTTCTAGTACCTCATTATTGCTCACATGCTTGATCCATGATATTCACAGCATCCTTCTGTAGAACCACATTTTAGTTGCTTCCAGTTTTTCATTCGTCTTTGATGCTGTTGTCCAGGATTCACTGCCATATTGAAGAAATGACAACACATAGCAATCCAGTACTCTCTTCTTTGTTTCTTGCGAAATTGTCCTATTTCTTAATACTTTACTCAACTTCTGGAATGCTTCATTCACCATGCCAATTCCGTCTTCTGTTATACAATTTCCCAGATTTTAAAATTTTTGTACCTGCTTGATTCTAGTATCCTAGACCTGTATTTGGCATATTGGGCTGTCCTTTTTATTGATGACCATGCATTTAGTTTATTGCAGAGAGCGAAAACAACGAAGATGTATTAAGCATAATCAAAACGAAAATATATTTATACTGAGGATGAGGTAGGGAGATGAAATTTCTTAATGAGAGCGCGGAACGGGCTTGGAGAATACGAGTACATATAAAAAAAAATAACAGGGAAAAGCATAGATATTTAAAACGGAACACTGACTTGCTCTATTTACATTGTTTGGACATTTGTTCCATATTCAAGTCTCACTGCCTCTTCATACTTTGCAGAAGATCAACTAGTTCCTGTGGCACAATCGTTCCAGATTAAAAGAATGAATCAAACCTCTAGTCATTGTGATCGGATTTTAGTCGGTTACGATAGGTAGTAGTCATATTTACAATGTTTCCGTCGTTAAATACTCTGGCCTTCTTCAGGTAATTGGAATCATGAACAGAACTATTTTTTCGATCGTCAGGATAGATTCTTCTCGTTCCATTTGTCATGCGACTTCTGGAATCCTTAGTTATCTCTAATTAACTCAGCTTTTGAGGTTTTTGTTTGCTGCTGCTCTAGGCAGGTATCCAACTTACAATTGTTTCAGTCATGTCGGTAACCAAAGCTTTTGTCAACTAGGCCATGAATATGGCAACCAGGTTTAGGACAACAGTCCGAACATGTTAAATAATTTCAATTTCTCATCTCAGAAATATATACAAATATCTCCTACTAGCAATATAGCCCGGCGTTGCCCGGGTTTAATGAAAGCTTTAAAAATAATCCATGGACCTGGAGATCAGACTCTTTGGACGTTGGCACAAAAGACTAAAAAGCAATAGTTGTTTCCATTTAAAGCGAAACCGTAGACAGAAAGAAAGATGAATGGATGTAAGTCAAATTTTGATTTCCTGGTATCGATATATACACACATATATATATATATATATATATATATATATTAGCGATTTTCTGCACTATTGTAAGAACTGCAATGATGAAAATTCTGAATATCGTTTTTTATATCTTTGTCTATGAGTGTATCAAATTTGATTATAATCGGACCACTCTTTCTAAAACCCAATTTTTTCGATAATCGTTTATCGATATTTATCGGAGGTACCTCGACACAAAACCTAGCTAAGAACACTCGCAGATCGTAGAAGTGTGTATTTTATCAAGAAAATTAGTTCAGCCGTTTCAGAGTCTATAGGTAACGGATACACACACACACACACACACACACACACACACACACACACACGCAAACAAAGTTCCATTTATAAATAAGTTTAGATACTTTTAAAGGCTGGACCTCATTTTCCAGACAAATAAGTATACAAAAGCATGTGCGTGTGTGTGTGTGTGTGTGTGTGTGTGTGTGTGTGTGTGTGTGTGTGTGACCGATCGATTGTGATATTTTAAACACCAAAATATGGGCTTACGTCAAAGTGATGTTGAAACACTGATTTCCGTACGATCACCGAATTTAAGCAAATTCGAGCCTGGTCAGGACATGGATAGGGAGCAGATTTGGAATACAAAGTGCTGCAACCTTTCATGCGCAAATGGGTTAATGGTTAATAGTTCGGAATTTTTATTGGAGTTTCATTTCCAGTTGGGTTCGTTATATTCACTTACGTGCCAATCAGCTTGGAAACGGTGTGAATCGTCATATTTTTCTTTCATCTTTCAGGTAATAGTAAAAATTACAACAATAAAACTGTTATTTTCTCTAAACAAAATAGTGAAATTTAGTCTTTTAAAACCCCACGGAAGTGTTGATATGCTGCTAAACAGTAAAAAAAAGAAACCAAGCAGAATATAATTTCGTTAACATATGACAGAGTCTAAAAGTCAAAATGCCTGTCTACAGCAGGATACAATATTGTGACTATCAGTTTTTCTGGATGCTGCATAACATGTTTCAATGACATTCTACTCTCGACTGATTAAAATAAAGGTCTATGGCGACGGTACTTTATTGAATTCTACTGACTTTCCTCCCTTATGAGTAAAATAAATCTTTGCGCGAAGTCGAACACAGTTCCAGTCTCACTTATAGACTGAAGGATATTTTCTAAAAAAAAAACAAGACAAGCGCTCTAACATTTCATTTTATGTAAATGAAATGTTTGAACTTTTGTTTCTGATTTTAACAACAGAGGAAACTTAGCTCGAGCGATGTAAATTCAAAAAATATCACAGAAATATTTCTAAATAAAAAGACCATTAATCATGCTCAAATAATAAGCACATATGGAAATACAGAACTTCTTGTGACGCAAAATTGTTAAATAATGGTAATATTAATCATTCGCCTATGAAAAAACATTCAATATTCATGAAGCGAGTAGCCAGTGCTAGGGTCGATTAAAATTTAGAAAATCTTTGTATGAAAATTATGTTTTATGAAATGCTTTTTTTCTAATTTAGTAGATTTAACTTTTATTTCTTGTATTGGATTTAGTTTCCTTCCATTTTTAAATTTTGTGAAATGTCAACATCAAGATTACGTCATAATATCTTTACGACTGGCAAGTGCTATAAATTTAAGATGTTGCTGCTATAAAAATGTACTTAAGTGATGTGATTTGAGTTATTTACTATAGTTCATGGTTTGCAATAATGTAGCGCCAGTCGACAAGATAAGATGCCAAGGCTTCATTTGCACGAAGCCAGGTTTAGTTTTCTTTTTAGCTAAGCGTTTCTTCCTAGTTGAACAAATTTTAGCGCCACGCATTACGCATATATGAATGTTTCGTTATGACGAGGTTAGTAACATATGACCTAATTATGTTAAATTAACTTTTGGTTTTGTAGCAATTTGCGGGTTTGTGGAAAAGTACCAGCTGTATTTCTCTCTTTCTCTCCCCCTCTCTTTCCCTCTCTCTCTCTCTCTCTCTCTCTCTCTCTCTCTCTCTCTCTCTATATATATATATATATATATATATATATATCACTTTAGCCGTTATATTTAGTTTATACTCAGTGTTCACATTAAATAAGGAATAAAGTGAGAAAATATGTTGGATAGATATATGAAAATTTTTAAAAATTTAAGCTGATATATATATATATATATATATATATATATATATATATATATATATATATATATATATATATTCCCATCCATCTCTTGCTCCTTTCTAACTTGTTCGTCTTTCTCTTCACTCTCTCCTATCTAATCTTTTACTTTCATGCCGCCCCCTAATTTTTTACTCATCTGCAGCACCATGTATATCAATATCAGTGGGGTTACCGCCTTGCTCGGAATGATACAATTAATATATATATATATATATATATATATATATAGTGTAATTAACTTATATATATATATATATATATATATATATATATATATGGTATAACTATATGTAATGGCTGCTTTCATTTGAAATATTACCCACTCGTAGCACAGGGAATATTATGTCTTTCTTTCAGTAATGTATTCATGTGTTAACAATTCTTAGCAAATTATTCATAGAAATACACAAAAAGTACAATGTCTTAAAAGTCAACAATTATTTGGGCGGCCCATTTTTAAAATTAAATTCTTATGCATGTTCTGTCAGGTTCTTCTATTTGTATTTGAGCTCTCCAAGATTCGTATTCTAACCACATATACATAGGTTCTTTGTGCTTTAGGCGTCCGCCTTCCAGCTCAATAGTTAAGATTCCTCGTCGTTAGTGGAATCGCTTGTGCCACTTGAAAATATTCTATCCATCATAAACATTGTAAATATCGTTAAACGCTTACTAGCAGTTTTAACTAGTCTTCAACTCTGTTGTTAATTCCAATGCTTCTGTCTTCTTTCAATCTTTTTTCCATCATTAGCAATCTAGGATCACCCACTTCTGTATGACAAAGAATGACTCATATGCTTTACAAGTGAATGAAGCGGAAGTTGAACACTATCAGGACATGCTTGGTTTAAATGCTCGTCTGTCTCATTGCCCCAGCATCACATTGCACTCATTCATAGAAATTATTTTGTCACGTGTCTCTTGTACATGTTCCTGGCCAAATCCTGGCAAAAAGACCATAAAGATAACAACAGAGATCAGATTAACGGAAGCCATTCTTTTTTTCTTTGAGTAAGTATATATCTGTTTGAGCCATAAGAATTTTCCATTCATTGGAACCAGTGGTTTACGACGTTATTACACCCAGATTACGTTGGAACACACAATTTCGTACAATCAGCGATATTAATCATAGTCTAGCTTGGACAGTGTGGGTGCTGTAATGCAGAGGTCCCCAATCACCGGCAATAAGCCTGGCATCTAGTCTGAGACACAATGCAACACATTTCCAAAGCAGTAAAACGTACATAGTGAATTAAAGAATAGATTTCTTAATGGATGTTTAGGGATGCAAAGAGTGATAATTTCTCGTTGTGTGAGAGATCACGAGACGACCTGTGAGTGACGTCATATATTATTCACATTTCATTTTGCTTCCAAACTTGTTGACTATAATCTTTTAATTGGCTTAAATCTCTCAACTAATAAAACAATCGAAAGTAAAATACATTTTTTTAATCATTTCACCCCAAGCAAGGCATTCCACTGCCACTATTGCGCTTGGGGCTACATGGGGTAGGTAACTAAGAAGAGTGGTTAGATATAGGAAATGTCAGAAGTGGGGTAATAGATAGTTGGGTGAGTGGGAAGAGTGTTTGAAAAAATGGAAGTTAGTTTGTTAGGAGGTGTCTATTGACCTTACATTTAAACTCCTGGAGATTGTAGCCATCGGGGAAGCAGTCATGTGGAAGAGAATTCCACAGTCGGGAAGTGCGAGAAAAGAAACTGTTGGAGTAGAAGTTGCGGTTGCATTTTATCGGTTTCACTGTAAAAGGGTGGGATCTAGTTGCTAATCTAGTATCTCGTGCAAATTCGAACCTAGTGGGCACCAGTGATCTAAGTTCATCGGAGCAGAAGCCGTAAAAGTATTTATAGAAGAGACACAGGGAAGCCACTTCGCGCCGGTGAGAGAGAGACTGTAGGTGGTCTGCTAAGTCGGTATCGATCACATTACAGACTCTCCGCTGTACCTTGTTGAGAATCCCAAGGAGAATAGCAGGGGCACCCGACCAGATATGGCAACAGTATTCAATGCACGGGCGGATGGTAGATTTATAAATGTGCACTATACATTCAGACGGAAAAAAAACCTCCGGGCCCTGCACAGAGAACCGACTTTCATAGCAGTGGATTTAGCAATGGATTCGATATAGTCATTCCATTTGAGGTCCGCTGAAAGTGTGAGACCAAGGAGGCGTATTGTTTTACTCTCTGGGAGACAAGCCTGGTCCATGCTAATAGGAGGTAGGTGTGATTGTTTATGATGATTAATTGATAGTAGCTTCGTTTTAGAAGCATTAAAATTTACGAGCCATTTCTTACCCCAGTCCACTACGAATTGGAGGTCCTTTCTAAGCTCGGCTGTAAGGTTAGCTTTGTCGCCCACACCAGATCTTTGGTCGAGGCAAAAATATAAGAAGAATTTTATCGAAATTGAAAAAAGAAGAATCTAAACTATATTATTTACATACAATCTATTGTGGTCAAGTGGATAAAACGTTAGCTTTCTATGAAATCCGGGCTCGAATTTCACCATTGTCGATTATTCAGGAAGGTGACTTCTTGATGTTAACTGTCATGAGAAAGCGATTCCAGCAAGTGGCACCTTTGATTAATCTATCGGACTTGTATCGTTATTTTCTCCAAAAACATACCATTAATTGATCCAAGACTCATGAGTGAACCTTTGGGAGATGTCGATGCTCGGGCTAGCACTAAATCATCGTGATAAATGATTTATTGTTCAATCAAAATAACGCGCTCTCTCTCATAATTTGTAACTGGTCAGCATACTTGTAGTATAAACCAGCGGTGGGCTCTGTGCGGGTTGAACAAACTTAATCTGCAACGGGGATTATCTGGCCACCAAAGTAGACAAGCATATTTGGGTAATGGTAACCAGCCATAAATATTGTTGCATTATTTTTCGTTGTTGGCAAACGTTGCAATCATTCCGGTATTAATCAGGTATATGTCGATCTGAGTAGCTGAACGTAACATTTTATCTAATTCACGGGATCAGACTAACCTTGGTTCACTACCGATCTTTTATAGGCCTTATCTTTCGTCAGTGCTCAGATATTACTCGCTATTTCTATTCAGTCTAGCTCTACACAGTCTGGTCCAGGTATTGAACACGCGAAGATTATGTCGATCAATACATAACTCAACCATCTAATACTCTAAGCGATTGACCCGTGGAACTACTCAATGAATCATTGTATTTTTGTTAGAGGTTTTGCGGCCGTTGTACATTTTCTGTCTTATATTCTATATAATCGACTAGATTATCGTATTAATTTCTATGCTAAACATACAAAATTCCTCAAAGTCTAGCATAGGCTACCCGGAACGACGTGCACCGGATATAAGCCAGGGAACACAAATACCGAAGCGTCGTAGTAACATAAAATGAGCACAACAGTCTGTATGTAAATAGTGTAAATAATGATAGCTCCTCATCTCAGAAATTCAGACAGAAAATATCATTTCCATATCTACTGTTTTATTTCTTTTAATTCAGTTCACACGTAAAGAATGATTAAAACTCAAACGCTGAATAAAATATAGAAAATTGTGTTTTCTGTTCATATATACATAAAAAGCGCCTGATATGTTTTAATGATGAATTAGTTTCTTTCTTGTGGAAACTCAATAAACATAAATAAATTAAAATGCAACTTAAAAAAACACAATTATTTTTGGTTATTAATCTTATGATCAATATTTAAAAATCAATATTTTACCTGATTATTGTGTTATTTTATTTATATATTGAAATAAATAAAGATAATGCTTATCTTTTGAATTATAATAAAGACCGCCATCTATATATATATATATACATATATATATATATATATATATATATAATCATATCGCCCCAAGCAAGGCATTTTACTACCACTGTTTTGCAGGCGGTTAATAGGAGGACGGTTGTGAGAAAGTGTGACAGGTTATAAGGGTGACAGGATGTGGATAAGAGAAGGATGCGAATACTGATGAGAGTAGGGAGAATGGAGAAAGGAGCATGAGAAAGAGAGAGAAGATGCAGGTTAGTGAGATAAGAGATGATTATTGATTTACATTTAAATTCTTGGAGATTATAGGTGTCGGGAGAAAAATAAATGGAAGAAAATTCCACAGGCGGGAATTGCGAGAAAAGAAGCTGCTCTTTATATACAAACCACTTGAAGACTGGCTTGTTTCGCTGTATAACAGCTCTTTAGTTCGCTTGAATAACCATTTACTTCAAGACTGCAATAGAAAACCAATTGATTTGTTAGCAATGGGAGATTCAACTACATAGCCATTTTATTAAATATTTTGTTATTGCATGATATTTTATTAATTCTAATATTTCTAATTTTAATTAGCGCATTAAATATTAGAATTAATAAATTATCATACAATAAAAATTATTTAATGAGAACAAACCAGAACACATTAGTATACAATGAAACCCTCAGAAAGAGTAGTTTTAAAGAAGAATTAATATACAAGGAAATTTGAAAATAAAAAATAAAAACGAAAACAAGTGCAAAAAAAAGAAAAAGAAAAGTAATAGGGTTCAACCACTCATTCTGTAATTTGTCCAATGTATATATCGGTAAATACTTTCTCAACGTAGTTAACGAACACGTCCACCAAAATAACCCCCGAAATAAATTATTCAACAGAGAAACTCTGAAAATAAACTATCCAACTACCAAAAATATTCAAATATAATTAATTAACACAACAAAAACTTACTAAAAAACTTCCAAAACATAGCTCAAGAACACAAACCTTCTTGCAACTGCATCAAGAAAACCAACTGTCCCGTTGATCGCAGGTGTAATTCGGACAAAGTACTTTCATTTTTCCGGAAGAGGACACCAACAAAAAATGAGTTTACATAGCGATATCTGCAGGTTGTTGGAAACAAAGATTTTATAATCACAAAGACTCATTCTCCAACGTCACCTTGAAACACCAAACAGCCCTGTCAAAATACTACTGGAAATTGTAGAACGGAGGACTTCCGCAACAAGTTAAATTTAGGATCATTAAATATGCTCATACTCCCAAAAACTTCAGGGACAGATGTAATTTATGCTAGGAGAAAATAGCAATTATCAAATATAGACATCCAAATGAAATTTGAAACCAGAGAAATTAACTGATTTTTAAATGTAGACATAAAAATAGGTATAGGATTACTTAAGAAGATGAAAATTAAAATTATAAGTTGGTTTTTGAAAATAATCTAGAATGTTCCATTTAAGACTTTATACCCTCAAAGAAATATTTATATCATTGTAGCTATCATAGCAACTCTCCTACTATGTAATTATTATTGTCATTTTCATTTTTATTAAGAGTATATATTAATATATATTAAAATATAAAAATAAAATACATATATTTTTATTAAGAGTATATATTAATATATATTAAAATATTTAAATATATGTATATATATTTTTAAAATTAGTTTCTCGATATTATAATTATTATTAATCTATATTCACTTATAAGGGTATGTTATCGTCATTATTCGTATTATTAGTATTTTTATTTTTATGTTTATTATTATTATTATTATTATTGTTATTATTATTATTAGTAGTAGTAGTAGAAGTAGTAATTTTTCTTTTATGGTTTACATATTTTTAGCTATTTATTTACCAGTAAAAATATTTTTTTATATGTTTTTAATTATTTTTTAATTTTTATATTTTAAATTTATAATTTACATTTCTTCATTTTTAATTATTATCAATTTTGGATTTCTAGTTTTTAATTTCTTTATTACCACGATATTATTACTACAAATATAATAATATAATATTACTATTATTATTACGATGAAAATTAAATAGAAAACCTAACAATTATTTTTCGAGTCTAAATTGAACGCCTAATTTTAAAATTTTAAATTTTGATATCATTCAACTAAAACAGACAAGTAGCAGCACGGGTCAAAATTCATTTCTTTCATTAACGAATGTTTTTGTGAATCTAGGTCAAAGACGCCACAAGAAGCTAAAATTTCATATGTTAAGTTATATTTTATTCTTTTATTCTCATTTTCTTTGACTTTCCCCTTCATTTTAATATTTTCTTTTTCATTTTAACTTGACTTCGTCTGGATATATTTTAAACACTCATTGTTTGTAGAATATGGTTGTGAGGAGCGGCTAATATTACCAATGTATTTGTAAAAATATCTACCTGTTGTTTCCTGAATATATATATATATATATATATATATATCCATTCAGGATTAGGAGTTTGATTATTTAGATTGTGTTTTTCTTATGCCTTAATATAAGATACTCAAGAGTAGGTACAATTAACAATATTTATATTGCCGTCATTGTAAAGAACATATTGATATAAATATTTTTTACGGAACGGTTTCACTCATTTTAAAATAAGTGTAAAGAACAGAATGACTTCCTACCCAGACACGGCAACAAAACCGCTAGGATATGATACAATTACTTAATGTGGTCCATTCTGAAAATTTTTCTTTTTAAAAAATCATTTACTTACAAGGCTATAAAGCAAAACGCGTTGATTTGTAGTGATTAATATCAACTGAGTAAACTTTAGAAACTTAAAAGTATTAAGCCGCAGTGTTTATCGAACTCACTTATAATGTGAATCTGATCTGCGAAATATGCTGCAAAACTCTTAACATTGTTTGTGGGTTGGGTAAAAAGCCAGGCTACTAGTGCAAACCATGGTTTTGAAAGTACTTGAAGGACGAAAACAGGAAGATATCTACCATACCACAAAAGTTCTAGGTTGACGCGTAAGAGTTAATGAAAACCCTGATCAACTCAAGAATATGGTAGCTAAATTTATTCTATCGTAAAGAATTCCAAATAAAACCTCATGCTAACCAGTTTTCTTTGCGTATCCATTTCTTTCAAAAAATAGAGATAATGTATAAAATATGACTATTTTAAAATGTGAGTTACTTTTCAATCATCCTTCATATATATATATATATATATATATATATATATATATATATATATATATATGATCAATGATCAGTCTTCTAAGTGCATAAGCTATGTTCAATTTGAATTTAACAGTTTGTTCTGTTAACATTTTTTTCTTATTTTTTCAGATGTTGTAATTATTTCTTTTACTGAAGAAATGTTGATAACAAAACAAAATTCATAACAACTAACCGATAATTTCATGTATTTTCATTTCCAATACATGTTTGGATTGATTATACAAATTAGTATGTGCAAATATATTTAATATTTTAAATAGAAATATGTTATGTAAAAATACTCTTCGCATTTTTATTCGTAAGAAAATAGTTCTTGGCAATTTACTGGATTTATTTAACGAAAATAAACTCTTGAAATATTCTTAAAAACAAGAACATCATTTGCGTTTTATTTTGTGTTAGTTTAATCCGATTATGCCGTAAAATTATTTTTAAATGCAAAATATATTGGAAGTTAGTGGAAAAGAGAACTCCCGCATATTCTATAAGTATTTTTTCTTTTTAGAAAAGGAAAAAGAAACTGAATTATTCATTTCAAAAATCCATTTTTATTCCACGTCAGTTATGCATAAGACCAGCGGATGACAATGTAGCATCATTTTCGAAACTGAGGGAATGTTAGCAAGTATTTGGTTTATATTATTTTTTTCTCAGTCACAATAGAATTTAACTAAAAGAGAATTGATATTTAACATGAAGAATTTCGCTTCGCATACACTTAACCAACCAAAACAAAAATAAATGATTTCAGACAGAAGGTAGCTGAAGAGAGTGATAAAAATAACTACAAATAAAATGCACAAAAACCGAATGCAAGGTCATGAGTAAAAAGGGCAGCCCAATATACCAAATACAGGTCGGGGATACTAGAATCAAGCAGGTACAAAAATTTAAATACCTGGGAAGTGTTATAACAGAAGACGGAAAGTGCGACACAGAGATCCGAAGGCGAATTGGCATGGTAAATGAAGCATTCCAGAACTTGAGTTAAGTATTAAGGAACAGGACAATTTCGCTAGAAACAAAGAAGAGTGTACTGGGGAGCTATGTGTTGTCATTTCTTCAATATGGCAGTGAATGCTGGACAATATTATCAAAGATGAAGGGAAAGCTTGAAGCAACTGAAATGTAGTTCTAAGAAGGATGCTGCGAATATCATGGATCGAGCATGTGAGCAATGATGACGTCTTTGAAAAGATGCAAAAAGAAAATTAATACTGAGCATCAGGAAGAGACAGCTGAAGGTCCTGGAACAGGCAATGAGCAAGGAAGGTTTTGAGAATCTGATAGCAACAGGCCAGATAGAGGGAAAGAGAGACAGAGGAAAGCAACAGATATCATATTTGAAGGACATAATCAGGTGGATGACGGAACGAAAATTGCATAGTGTAACAGGAGGAGGCGTGCTCAGAGCCGCCAGGGATAAGGAAAGGTGGAAGGCCATGATCGCCTACGTCCTGAAGGGACAAGTCACATAGAAGAGGAATCATTTTTGTAGAATTTGTATTGACATCAAACGTAACACCAGTTTTGCCATTTCTTACAGAAGATATTTTGACTAGAAAATGTCGCCTTAGAGTCGGTTAAAATTTATGAAAAAATTAAAAAAAAACATTTTCAGGAAAATAGTTTCTCACATCTATAACCTGTTATCGCTTTGTTTGGCACTAATGCGCTTTTTCTTCTCTTCACAACTGATTAGACTGTGCTCCACGGAGATGTATATAGCTAGAGAATTGATGACATGTCATCGCTGGGCGGAGGGCGTTCTAAAGCAGTGTTTATCAATAAGTTATTTTTACATCAGTTTAGACTATTAAAATAATAAACAAATTCTCTGAAACGAGTATTAAATTTTAAAAAGGCAAAATTGGCATGATCATATGAAACTATGAATTTTTTGTTTAGCAATCTTAAAGAAGATCAGCAGCACATTTTCCGTTTAAAGTGATTTATGAAGTATCTGCTATTCAAATTCATTAAAGAAGACAAAACTGAAAGGATTATACCTCCTTCTGACAGATTGAGGAATGTATCATCCAGCTTAAATTATCAAAAAGTAGCTAAAAAGAAAACGAATTCATCAATTAAATTCCGTTAACTGAAATGCATCTGGCTAAATTTTGGATGGCATTAGTGTGCCCGATTGCACCGGTTGTGAGACGCTGTCATAGACTAGAGTCAACAAGCAGGTTGGAGAGTTAATCTAATAGAATAAACGTCTACTGGTTCTCAACCAATCCGAATTTTCATGCTTGAAGGCATGGACTCTCATTTGACCTTGAGGTGGAAGATATCCTAATTTGCTAACGACAATTTAGTCATGAATGAATACATCTCCAGTTAACATATGTGAAATGAACGGGTCAAACCCCAGCTTCAAAGGGACCCTACGGGCAAACACGATCACGGACCTAATGACGATGTTGTTGTTTTGTTGAAGATGGTGATTTCAATTCAATCTTTTGTGTAAGTTAGTATTGAAAGTTAGCATCATGACTGTATCATTTTTCCCTATCTCACAAAATATGCTTTATATTTTAAATGTTGATGCTGTTGGATAACTTCAAGTGATGGTGTTTATTTTATTCAGTAAGCTTTTTGTTTCAGCTTTATCATTGCTGCATTTGATAAAAGGTTGTCTTTTTGAAAGCTTAACAAAGTTACAAGCATTTATTTTTTTTAATATTATTAAGTATTTTTCTGGATAGTTAAGTAATATTTATCACCACGGATTAAGAAATGGGAGAGCCAAGTTTGAATTCCAGTCGTGTTCATTAAATTCACTTATGCACTAATACCACCGGAAAAGGTATGGTTATAACTCCTCTCTCAGTAGCTATGGCTAAATAGAAAGACAACCTAGTCACTATAACCGAAGGAGAAATATACATCACTGATTACAAGAGACCAAGATTGAGACACACCAGACTTCGACTGTGGGTCAAATAATTAGAGAGGAGATTGGAGCCATTTAAATTGTGTTCAGAAAAAAATCCCTCTAAAATGGTGTTCAGAAAGAAAAATCAAATTCTTTTACTTCTTTCTTCATGAAGAATCTCCTATTATTCAAATGAGTCAAAGGTAGTAGAAGATATTTTTAGATCAGTGAACGAATATGCAATTCAAAGAGTAGTAATTTTTCCAAGTTGCAATGTAAGGAATTTCTCACATCTTAATATAAATAGCAACTGTTTGTATTAGAAACTTATAAAAACATCAGAAAGAATGTGAGAAAATACAGACATATTAATGAAGAGAAAAAACTATAACATAATCGAATTATGCAACCGAGTATTTAATGAATATATATATATATATATATATATATAGGCTGTAAACTGAATTAGAATTTTGGAATTGGATTAGTCTAACGATTCATTTCTTTTGAAGTTACTTTCATCAGCATCAGTAATTTTAAAGATTACTATGAGATTGATATATGTTCTATGCTTTATTTTGAAAGCTAGAAAAACATTCACTTTATTGTTCAATGACGAGTCTCTTCCGAATCTTTGTATTCGTCATCAGAATTCAACTTTTCTTGCTATTCTATCTATCTATCTATCTATCTATCTATCTATCTATCTATCTATCTATCTACCTATCGTAGTCTTGTCAAATCCTACTGTCGTCGAATTTCAACATTTCATGCTAATGCATTAATCTCTCTATCTATCTATCTATCTATCTATCTATCTATCTATCTATCTATCTATCTATCTATCTATCTAGCGGTGTCTGTTCAGATCCATCTGTTTGCCTTCAGATATCAACATTTTTTAAATGGCATTTATCTATCTGTATATCTATCTTTGTATGTTCAAATTCTTCTGTCTCTCCTCAGAATTAAACGTTTGTTGCCATTACAGGAATCTATCTATCTATCTATCTATCTATCTATCTATCTATCTATCTATCTATCTATCTATCTATCTAATGTAATTTAGTCTTGAAAGACAGAATCTTGTTCATATCTTTATTTTTCTTTACAGTGACATGTTAAAGCATTCGTTTTGCTGTTTCTAATCTCACGATGGTTTATTCCTTGAATTTCTCCAAATCTAAGCTCATATAAGCACTGTGCCAGCTGAAACAATAACGCTTTGCCGATAAAGTTGTTTGCAAGTGTGGCTTGATAGCTAACTTGTAAGATAGTTTTGTTGGGGTAATGAGTAAAAGTGATTATATATTCCTTTTTTATATTTTTCTCTCTCTTTAATATATATTCACTTGGAGACTGTACGGTAACTCATTCTTTAAGCAAAGACTTAGCCTCTTTCAGGACACATTCAGAAGTAATATTAGCAGATACAAATAGGCATCGGTTTTGATTAGAATTATGACGCTGGCATACCCGCTGAAAATGATCCCTTGAGTTAGATTGCCTGAAGAGCCCAGTGTAAACCAAGGAGAATACTGGTGTTTCAACTGGTAATTTCGAAATTTCGAGAAGGTACAAAAACATTGTTTTCTGATGTAATCCAAAAAGAAACCCATGTATCACAATTTTTAATAGGAAGATTAGAAATATCAATCCAATGACGTCCCGATAAATCTTTCGAAATGAATACCATTCAGTACACCGACATCAGAAAGAAGACTTATGAATATAAGGTTCTTATAACGACTCAGAAAAAATATTAACAAATACTAAGTTGTAATCGGAATTATCAATCATATAAGGAAGAAACTAATCAAATAAAGAAGTAAGTAATATTTACGTAAAAAATCATGATGGGAATACACAATTTGACTGAAGGACTCAACAACAAAATGTAACGTTTCAATACTGGCAACTTTTGTAACATTAGAAAGTTCAAATCTCTTGAAGTGATGAGAATTAAAATACCTAAATCTAAGGAAAGCAACAAGATAATTAAGGAAGGAATGTTTAACTCGTCGAGCAGAGAAAACTTCTGCAGGCTTTGTGTAAATATCCCGACATTTTGCTTGAACAACTGGTTGCTTTCAGACAGATAAGGCTAGATCATATCCTTAACGTATAGGCACAATAGATGTACTATTCACTTAATAATTCAATTAGAAGATTAGAACTGCCATCTACAAATCTCATTCCTTAATTCGTGATCAGGAAAACAAGTCTGGCTCCATGCCTATTTAAATAATCTGTCTGCATGTCTACTTTCTTTTTACTCTCTTTCTTGTCACTCTCTTTTTATTTCTCTATGTATATTGTACATGTGTTAATATGTTTGCTGCCAGAATGAAGCAACGCATAGCATGCTCTAAATTCGGCGCTAAAACTACTGGTGACTCTGCAAAAGAGTACTTAACCAGAGCAAGTCCACAATACACCCGCTAATCAACAAATTTGAGGTCCTCACCTCCCCAGCAGATAAGGCTGAATGATTTGCCCGCAGATTCTCGAAAAATCCGAGTCTGGACTCATCTGGAGTTTTTACACCCGACTTCTCACCTAGAACCGAGGCACACCTGAATGATGTCCACATTACACCTTCGCTTGTCTCTAAGATAATCTTAAAACTTGACCCTCACAAAGCGAGCGGTGGAGACGGAATCCCAACCATAGTCTTAAAGAAATGTGCCCCTGGACTCTCCTCTGTCCTTGCTAAGCTTTACAACCTCTGCCTATCTGCTTCCTTCTTTCCTGCCTGTTGGAAATCTTCCTCTGTAGTTCCTATATTTAAAAACACTGGAGAACCCTTTGACCCTGCAAATTACCGCCCTCTCAGCCTTCTTCCGATCTTTGGCAAAGTGCTCGAAGCCATTATCAACACCGAGGTGGTTCAGCATCTCACAGCACACAGGTTCCTCTCGGACAAGCAATATGGTTTCCGCTTCACCAGGTCTACTGCTGATATGCTAACGACCATCACCGAGTACATATACCAGGTACTCGACAGGAATGGCGAAGCCCGAACCGTTGTATTGGATATATCTAAGGCGTTCGACAGAGTTTGGCATGCTGACCTTCTATGTAAACTGCGGAGCTATGTTATAACTGGACATTTGTTTGAACTAATCCAGTCATTCTTCTCTAACCGCACAATGAAGGTGGTATTAAACGGACATGCCTCCCAGAACTACCGTACAAACGCAGGTGTCCCCCAAGGCTCCATTTTAGGTCCTACACTTTTCCTGATATACATTAATGATCTCCCTGAATACATAAGAGCCCATGTAGGTTTGTACGCCGATGACACCACAGTTTACTCTCGCCTCCTACAAAAATCTGGTATAGGCGTCAAAACTAACCTCGCAGCCGAGATTGAAAAAAACCTCCAATCCATAGTGGACTGGGGTAAGAAATGGCTAGTAAATTTTAATGCTTCTAAAACGAAGCTACTCTCAATTAACCATCATCGACAATCTCACCTACCTCCCATTAACATAGACCAGGTTTGCCTCCCAGAGAGTAAAACACTACGCCTCCTTGGTCTCACACATTCAGCAGACCTCAACTGGAATGACTATATCGAATTCATTGCTAAATCTGCTGCTATGAAAGACGGTTCTCTGTGTAGGGCCCGGAAGTTTTTTCCATCTATTGAATACTGCTGCCATATCTGGTCGGGATACCCTGCTATTCTTCTCGGGCTTCTCGATACGTTTCAGAGGAGGGTCTGTAATGTGATAGATACCAAATTGGCAGACCACCTGCACTCTCTCTCCCACCGGCGCGACGTTGCTTTTCTGTGCCTCTTCTATAAGTACATTCACGGTTTCGCATCCGATGAACATAGGTCATTGGTGCCGTCTAGGTACGAATTTACACGAGATACTAGATTAGCAACTAGGTTCCACCATTTTTCAGTTAAACAGATAAGATGTAACCGTATTTTCTACTCAAACAGCTTCTTTTCTCGCGCTTCACGCCTGTAGAATTCCCTTCCACATGCCTGCTTCCCCGAGAGATACAATCTCCAGGAGTCTAAATGTAAGGTCAATAGACACCTCCTAACACACTAACCTGATCCCATTCTATCAAACACTCTTCCCATCTGCCCAAACCTCATCCTCGGTATCCTTACTCATCTGTCACCTTCCTCCTGACATTCCCTATGTCTAACCACTCCTTCTCTTTACCTTCCCCTATGTATCCCCATGCGCAATAGTGGCAGTGGAATGCCTTGCTTGGGGTGAAATGATTAAAACAAAAAATGTTGCAGGTTAATAATGTGTACATCATGTATTTTCCAACATTTCAAAATTGGTGCGTACATTTTGCTTAAACTTTTGCATTTTCATTTAATAATCATATATATATATATATATATACACTCTAAGCCTCATCATTTAACCTTAACATTTTTCTCTCTTCTCTTAAGATATTGCTGATGCTTACTATTAATTTAATTCCTTACAGATGTTCTGTGCGATTGTCTAATCCCTACAATGTGCCTGGCGATGTTGTATTAGAAATTAGGTCTTATTGTCTTACTGTTGAAGTAGCTATATGTTAATGTATATTATATTCTAATAATGCATGTTTGGGACTTTTAGGATGTTGATATATTTATCGATTTCTTGCTTTCCTGTTACGTACAATATTCGGAAAATTATATTCAACGTCATTTCCAATGTTTTGTCTTCATAACACGTTAAATTTATATTATTCTGTTTCAATTTTATCAACCTTTATATTTCCATTCAAATAGCTTTTCCGTTGCCTTTGAAATTTTTTTCAGATTTCAAGCTTTCTTCCCATCTACAATCTTCATAAATTTTAATTGCAACATCAGTCGCTATTTTCTGTCTTTCTGAACACCGTAATTTTATTGAAAAATCTCCCCCATAAAGTCTCATTGTTTTCAAAAAGAATCCCAGTTATCACTTCTTCGCATGATCGCATTCCTTCTTGAAAATAAACCTTGATTTTGTGTAAGATTGATGTATTAGAATTCATCGATATCAAACACTGGCTGACTAAATATCAGTTTTCTTGAAGTGAGTTGAAAATATGACGCTCAAACCTTAAAGGGTATCGTATCTAAAGGTCAAGGTAGCAGGTACGCTAACTCATAGCTGTCTCTGCGACAGATAGACCACAGAAGGGAATTGATTACAATAGTGATAGGATTAATTCGTTCAGGGGAAAACTAAAAATTTACAAGTTAGGATGTTACAGGTGTCTATTAAAATTAAGCTTACACAAGCGAATGTTCCAGGACAGAATAGATAAAGACGTGGCAAATATTATAAGGATCAATGACGAATAATATACAGGTGTTTGGATAATATATATAACAGGTGTACTCGCTGAATTTAAAATAAATCTACATCGATTTTCAAAACAAAGTCGAGAAGAATATTTTGAGATTAATCTCTTATTCGAGCTTACATTGCTTTTCGAAGCAAATATTTTAGTAGAATATTTAGACCACTTAAAGTCAAGTGTAATGTTTTAAGTTGGTTCAGCCCTAGGCTTCTAAAATATTTGACAAGGAAAGTAGAGTAATAAGTTGTAACTTAGATTGAGGATTTTGAGAGCCAAGTTCTAATTCCAGTTGAGTTAACTGCAATCATTTACTTGCTAATAAATTTGAAAAATTAGTGAATGCACATCTCCCCTAACTCTGTAAAAAAAAAACAGGATAGACTGCTTTCTATAGCCTGGATTGCAAATGGTCGATGAAAAATAGTAAAACTCAGGATTCAAAAGAAATCATGTCAAATTCCCATTTACGTTTTATAGGCAGCAAAGCTAGAAGAAAGTAACATTCTTTTTAGTCCTATAAGCAACAAGGCTAGAACAAAGTAATATTTGTTATAGTCCTATAGTCAACAAGGTTAAAATAACGTATCATCCAAAAAAATTATACCTTGCATGTCGTCAAGATAAAAAAAAGAAAATACCATCCTTCTAGTCGCAACAGAAAATAATGAACACAGCTGAGCCCTGAGACACGGCATCGAACCAGCGAATTGGTCTGTGGCTGGTACTCATATGGCACTTTAGACAACAACAATATTCGACTCGTGAACTAATATACGTGTGCTTTATATCGTAAAAATATATTTAATTTTCGTCCAAAAAATATAATCAATTCTACATTTTATAATCAACCTACTTTTTTAGACTAAACATTAACCTTATGCAAGACCCAACTGATAGACAAGGTAATGGATACAGAATATAAATTTATGAAGAAAGAAATGAGTGCAGATTATAAGGATATTCAGGGTAGATAAATGTTGAACTTAGTCGTAAAATGGACATGGTTGCAGTTATCCAGGAGTAATCTTCTCGAATTTACAAAGAATACACGGATACAGAAAGAAAAAATATTATGCTCAAAAAAGCTTTTTTAAAAACACAGGGAGAGAGAGAGAGAGAGAGAGAGAGAGAGAGAGAGAGAGAGGGAGGGAGAGAGAGAGAGTATAAATCTACCATCCGCCCATGCATTGAATACTGCTGCCATATCTGGTCGGGTGTCCCTGCTATTCTCCTCGGGCGTCTCGATAAGGTTCAGAGGGTCTGTAATGTGATAGATACCGACTTGGCACACCACCTACAGTCTCTCTCCCACCGGCGCGACGTGGCTTCCCTGTGTCTCTTCTATAAATACTTTCACAGCTTCTGCTCCGATGAACTTAGATCACTGGTGCCGCCTAAGCACGAATTTACACGAGATACTAGATTAGAAACTAGGTCCCACCCTTTTACAGTTAACCGTCAATTCTACTCTAAAGCTTCTTTTCTCGAGCTTCCCTAAATACGAATTTGCACAAGATACTAGATTAGCAACTAGATCCCACCCTTTTTACTGTGTGTGTGTGTGTGTGTGTGTGTGTGTGTGAGAGAGAGAGAGAGAGAGAGAGAGAGACTTAATTTCATTAGACTGGTTCTTAGTTATTTTCCCCGTCGTAGAGAATAAGTTTTCAACCTTGAAATCGCGAAAACGATATTAGACACTATCAACTCTTGAAAATGAATACTAAACAGCTCCAGGATAGATATGTCAACAAGATCTATTTTGGGTTTAATAGAAACAGATAGGCCATTTATACTTTTTCAATAATTTTGTGACAAGTACAATAATATATAAGAATACATTTTATGAGGAAAAACATAGAGTAAATTAATGGAATTCTCAACTAGCATAATCACACATTTTAGCCAATCCAAGTATCACAAAACCGGCATCCACACCATCGGAAATTGGAATTCTTCCTCATAGACTGGCGAAAACCATGACAAAAATAGAAAAGAGTTCACCGTATTTTCTTGTGTATAATACGCGTTTCTGAAGCTAAAGATGGCTAATAAATTGCATATTTCAGTAAAATGCGACCACATGGTTCAAACATCCTTACAGATTTTTAAAGTTATACCAGACAATAATTAAAACAACATAGTCGTGTATAAACTTCAATAAAATATTTCATCTTTCAAGATGTTAACGAATAAAAATGAACCAGAGGTTTAACTGAAACGTGACCCTCATTTCGTTGCAAAATTTCTTTTAGAATTTTCAGGGAAAGCTGCTAACTAGATACACCGCGTAATACGTTTTTAAGGAATTTATTTATCTCTCATATTTTTCGTTTTTTCTAAATCTATGTCTACTGCCTGTCTGTTTCCTGTTTTCCTGCATGCTGGGAGTCCTCTTCTGTCGTCCCTGACGCACCCAACTATCGCCCTATCAGCCTTCTACCTATTTTCGGGAAAGTGGTCTAGGCCGTTATTAATGCTGAAATAGTTCAGTATCTTACTGCCCATAAACTCTTCTCCGACAGGTAGTATGGCTTTTGCTTTGCCAGGTCCACGGCTGACATGCTAATGACCATTACGGAATACATGTTTCAGGCACTCGAGGAGTCTGTCGAGGCTCGTGCTGTTGCTCTGGACATCTCTAAGGTTTTTGACAGGGTTTGACATGCTGGCCTTCTATGCAAGCTAAAGGGTTACGGTATTTCCGGACGATTGCATGATCTGATCCAATCTTTCCTACATAACCGTATAATGAAGGTATTCCAAATGGAAATGCCTGTACACCCTACTGTACAAACGCTGATGTCCCTCAGGGCTCTATCCTAGGCTCGACGCTCTTCCTTATTTTCATTAAAAACCTTCCAGACGAGATCAAAGCCCAGGTAGACATCACAATTTACTCCCGCATCAGTAAGAATCCAGGCGTGACGGACAAACATAATCTTGCTGCTGATCTTCAGAGGGATCGACACTCTGTTGTGAATTGGAGTAAGAAATGGCTTGTAAGTTTCAACGCGTCTAAGACCAAGCTGCTGTCTGTCAGTCATCAATATCTCCTGCCTCCCATAAGCATGGACCAAGCGAGACTCCCCGAAAGCGGCTCCTCGGCCTTACCCTTGCTTCTGATCTCAAGTGGAACCACTACATTGCGTCAATAGCTAAATCCACTGCTAGGAAGTTTGGGTCACTGTTTCGGGCTAGGAAGATTTTCCTACCTGAATATATATATATATATATATATATATATATATATATATATATATTGCATATATACAAATCAACCATTCGTCCATGGAGTACTGCTGCTATATATGGTCAGGTGGCCCCGCTGTTCATCACCGTGTTCTTGACAGGCTCCAAAGGAGAATCGGTAATGTGATAGGTACCGACATGGCGATTCGACTATAGCCACTCTCCCACCGACGAGAAGTGGCTTCCCTTTGTCTGATCTATAAATACTTTCATGGCTTCTGCTCCAACGAGTTTGAGTCAATGGTGCCTCAACAGGTGTTTACTCGTGCGACCAGACTGGCAACTGGGTCTCACCCATTCGCAGTTAGATCAACAAAATGCAGACGACAATTCTTTTCCTGCAGTTTCTTTTCCTGCACTTCCCGCCTGTGGAATTCACTTTCTTATTCTTGCTTTCCTGACGGTTACAACCTCCAGGAATTTAAATGCAAGGTCAATACTCATCTCTTAACTACTTGACCCTACTTCTTTCTACACTGTCCTGTAGATCCTTTCCTTTCTCACCATCTTCTCAACTGTCATCACACCTGTTTTCTCATCCTTCTATTGCTCCTTTCTAACTGGTTCGTCCTTATCCACACTCTCCTCTAATCCTTTTACTCTTATGTACCCCCTGCACATCAGTGGCGTTACCGTTAAGAAGGAAGAGGTAAATACATATTGCCAACATATCGACATTTTTGTGTAAATAATTGATATCAACACCTCAGTGTTTTAGAAAATGTTCGTTTGACATGTATGCATTATTTCACTACAATTTTAAACCGAAATTTATTTCGTTTTATCATTCACACACATACTAAGGTTACCGACTCATAATCAGACATATACAAACATTTACACTAGCTTCTCTTATATGCGTATACTATATTTAACAAAGGAAAAGTGTCCATCGGCTGATACTTGTATACATTGTTTTGGTAAAGATTTGAACGGAAATGTATTTCGTTTTGTCATTCACACACATACTAACGTTACAGACATATAAATCCACTTAATTATTCTATAGTTTAAATGTTTCACAGACGCATTATTTTGGCATATATACACTCACATTTAAAATAAACATCTATTGCTTTTATTACGCGTAGCACACACACACACATATAAACAGACATAAGATTTTTCTACATTTGAGAATGATCAGCTATTGGTTTATTACGCGTGACACGTATCTGACAAATAAAAACTAACTTCAATCAACATACAGTCACTTTACATTTTTTAAATTTAAAAAAATTAAATCATTTGTCTTTAAATTTTAGTTAAAAAACTTTTTTTTCGTAATTTACATATTTTAGTCATATATGAGTGCATTTAAAATTATGTTTTAATTAGGTTTTTAAGCTGTGTAAACTTTTAAGAAATCGTACGTAATGCCATTCTGTTTTTCTTTCCTTAATTTTTTTCTTCAAAGTTTCTGTTATTATGCACAAGAAAACACGGTATTTATAATATAAAACCAGTAACTTCAACAGTTGCTTTCTGAAAACAGACTTTCTCTTTGAAAATCTTTATTTCAAAAGTAAAGTGACATTTTATTTCTTTTTTCTTCTTTTTAATGCCCCAGTTGAAGTGAGGAAAGTATATTCCCCATTAGAGAGTGTCGTAGAAAACTTTCAATCTATGATTGATATTCTTGATAACTCTGGCTGATATACAATAACAAATTGATATCTATGATTATTAGAAGAGACAGTTTACAATGCCAGATCTGATCGTCCTACTCGGGAAAATCAACTGGAAATTATATCTTGTGCGTGACGCCGGACATTCACGATCTGTAGATATAAACCTTACTAAAGCTGCCTGACTGCGTTTAGTCAGGCCAAGCTGAAGAACAGCAGACGAGGAAGAAGTACTGTAGGGCCTGAAGAATGTATGTAAGGGCGTATCGTTGAACTGGAGCCATGGTGTGACTCTCGCTTGGCCTGGGGGATCTTGCCGGCCATTTGTCATCTGTGATCAGTTGTGATCACAGTGCGTGAGTTGAGATTGTAGAAACAGGCATCCGTTTCTATCTAAAATCAAGAGAGATAATTGTCAGCATGAAACAGGGGGTAGTAAGGGTGACTGTCTGTCATTATAAACCATATGATGCACATATACAGACAGACATTATAGGAGGTATGCGTTAAGAGATAGACTTGAAGAGAACGGAATGTCATTTCTAGTAAAGAGAAATATGGTTAATATAAAATTAGTTAAAAAAATCAGATCAAAAGATTTTACAAACAAAAAAACTTTGAATTAGTGGAATAAAAATCGGATTAATTCACTTGAAACACAATTATAAACACAGACGCAAGTCCTCACGCAAGCACACACACTCAAGCATGCACACGCGCATACATACCTAGTGACATATATATATATATATATATATATATATATGATAATATGATGTATAGACTTTGATTTATTCCAACAATATTAATAAATATATAATAAATGGAAAATATTCTATATTGCGAATTTCATCCTCTAATATAGACTACATCGACGCAACAATATTGCTCCGATAGATGGAATTCTCACTCTCTCTCTCTCTATACATATATATATATATATATATATATATATATATATGTAATTTTCTTATCCATTTAAAACGCTAGTTGTGTTAACACGTCCCTACAGTCTCTAGACGTATGAATTTTTCTTTTCTTAATTTTTTTCCTTTTCTTTTTTCTCTTTTCCTTCCATTTTGTTTTATCCCACTTCCCTGTCAAACACTACTTTCTTTCCCTTTCCCCCTTTTTAGAGCTATGCATAGCCAAATTTTTACGTTTCTCACTTACAACTCAATCTAAAACTAATGTTGTCTAAAATCTAAATAATATCTTATTTTATTTTGAGTATATGTTGCCGAGGATGCGTGAAATCTCTCTTAGGGATTTCATGTAGAAATGATCATACAACGTTTTTGAACTTCGAAATTTATTTTATTTTATAATTGGCTCTGTATTTTGAATATTAATTACATTGAGCCCTCCACCTGTATCATGTTTTAATATTAAAATATTAATATTAATTAGGATCGGATCTTTGGGATTTACCTTCCTGCTTTTCCTTTTGGATTAAAGTTTTTAAAAATTAATATATATATATATATATATATATATATATATATATATATATATATATATCGCATTTCGGGACCAATCCTTTTGTTATTAAAGTTTTAGTAATAATGATTGAGAAGTTAATGTGATTAAGATTTCATTTATGTTTCCTTGTGTATTCAGTAAAAAGATCAGTACATATATCTGTAACGATAGATATATACATTAACAAACCATACATTCATTTAAAATAAAATTAATGTTCGTTCATGGCTGAAATTATAGCTGAAATTCGAACGAATATTAGAGATCAAATATGGATCGCAATCAGACAGGATGATAAATTAAAGAACAAATTAGAAATGTATATCAATCTAACATGTTTTATTTTTATTAAAACTCCGTCAGACATTGTGACAAAACCTGCAAAAGTGACAGAAACTCTAGTTCTCTCAAATTTATATGCATCAGTTCTTATTGCTCAGATACATGACACGTCCACTAAAACAGTACATAATTTTATATGTTTGTAAGTTTGTGAGGATTCTTGTATGCCTAAATAGCTGATGGTAATATATATTTATAATTGTGTATGTATGAATGTCTAGAGCATATGTTCCCAAACTTTTTGCTTCGATTACCCCAAAATACAATTTCACTATATTCCATTAACCCAATGAACAAATACCAGTAATATTGGAAAAGTAGTAATTATATTTTCATACATCAAATGCAGACAAAGTTAATGGAAATTATTCAGTACAATAGTACTATAATAGTACTATAATAATCAGAGATATAGTATCTGTAATTTTGCCGTGATTCTTAATATGAGTATTGTGGTTGTATTGCATGTGCCAGTTTATTTATTCTGGGCATTGTGTCTGAAAGAGCTATTCATGCGTCGTTTGCCACGTTAAGTCTGCTACGTTTCTTAGTTTTCATTCCAAGGGCACAGTGTGAAATTATAAGCTGACTGCCTCTTCCCAAAACAAACATCCCAAAATATGAGCTCATATTCGTCTAGAGGGAGTTCTAAAGTTTTCCTTTTTGTTTGGTAACGCCACTAGAGGTGGGTGTCACATCATTCTAATTTTCGACCGCTATATTAAACATGTATTTCTTGGATTTGAATTATATATATATATATATATATATATATATATATATATATATATGTTAGAATATTTAAGCATGGATTCATAGAAAGATAACGATGTAAAGAAATGCATGTGGCGTTTAGAAATAATGTTTTTTTACGGTTACAATGTATTTTCTCCTTAAAGAATTTGACGCTTTTTTAATGAGGGCGGCATTGGATAAATCAAAGTTATGTTTAGCATCGTTTCTATGCAAGACGGAAGAGTTAGATCGATTGACCAAGCGTAAATCTCATTTGCGTTCTTTTTAGATCACGCGAGGTCTCCTCTATATAAATCATCTACGGTATTAATACACGTGACATATGTCTGACCAATAGGAACTAACCCAAACGAAATTGATAATAAGAGAATTTCTCTGTTTTTATTTGATTTTTATTCTGTCGAAGCTTTAATAAATGTAAAACATCTTATGTTGATATACATTTTGTATTTGTTCTTTAATTAACATCATATATATATATATATATATATATATATATATATATATATATAGAGAGAGAGAGAGAGAGAGAGAGAGAGCGAGAAAAGAAAACTCACCATATAATTAAATCTCAACACATAATTAAATTATATGATGAGTTTTCCTCTCAATATATTTGGTTTGGATAATGTCCATTGAGCTCTTTTACTTTATCTAATTGATATTTTTTATTAATCAGATAAAATCTTCTGGATTATCCTCTCCGACTTCATTGATTGTCATACTTTCCCAGTATATATATATATATATATATATATATATGTGTGTGTGTGTGTGTGTGTGTGTGTGTGTGTTTGTGTATCTGAGTGTGTGTGTGTGGGTTCGTGCGTATCTTAGTGTGTGTAAACATTGGTTATGATTATCAATCAAGCAAAAATGTTTAAGATTTCGAAACGCTAATTATATATTTCAAAACTTTTGCTGCCTGACGTTGTAATGCTTGTATCTCTGCCGTTCCGTTTTCGGTTTCTATTAGCTTTAATTTTGATATTTTTGTCGTGCTATCCAACATTGTGCCAAGAGAGGATTTCTTATGAAAGAAGCAATATAGTAAGAGCACAGGCGCAAATTTTCCACCTTAAATTTTAGAAAAGAGGGAACGCTCTATTCATTTCCGCCACATAAAACTCTTTATACCAAATACAGTATGGGTCTAACAAAACCAAGCTGATACAAAAATGTAAATACCTGGGAAGTCTTCTAAGAGAAAACTGAAAAGGCGAAATTGCTTGGGGAAGGACGCGTTCAAGAAGCCGAGTAGAATATTTAGAGAAAGGACAATTTTGCTATAAACAAAGAGGAGGTTACTGGATTGTTATGTGATTTCCGTTCTGCAATATAGCAGTGAATGCTGTACAATCTCATCAAAGATGAAGAAAAAACTTGAAGCAACTGAAATGTTGTTCTACAGAAAGATGCTGCATATATCATGGCTCGATCACATGAGCAATGATGAGGATTTTGGAAAGGAAGGGATGAAAATAAAATTAATACTGAGCATCAGGAGAAGTCATCTAAAGTTCCTGGGAAATGTAATGAGGAATAAAGGCTAAGAGAAGATAGAGGGAAGGAAACACAGAGGAAAACAGCGCAAAACATTCTTGACGGGCCTGTGTAGCTGGATAACAGAGCTAAGGTGGGGTGGGGTAACAGGAGAAAGTATCCTAAAAGCCACCCGGCGTAGGGAGACTTAGAAGACCATGATCATGTACGTCCTGAAAGAACAGGGCATATAGAAGAAGAAATGTTTTTCTATTTTCACTAAACCGAATGCTTCATTTGACACTATAATTACGATGATCGGCTAATGCACTGATTGTGTTGCTTTATAAACCCTTTTTGTGTATATGTAATTTTCTATTAACATTTTGGGTATCTCTCCTGTGTATTATTTTGTGACTGTTATTACAAGCTATACTAAAAATACCTTCTTCCCATCTTAGGCTATTAGTATATTTTCTATAAGCTAAGTCCCTCATTGTTTTACATGTGGTTTTAACAATATTATGTTGAAATTTGATAAATTCTTTTAAATTTCAGTTTCTGATAAAATTCTTAGAGAGCATAATGTATTTAGTGATATAGTTTATGAGAAAATCGGTAACAGAAAATTAAATCCCGAATTACAAGCAATTAGAAAATTATTTAAAGGGTCAGTTCATGGTAAAAAATAATAGAATACTACCCTAAAATAAATATACGACCAATTAAAAATAACAAATATTCCAATGTAACCATCATTAGACCTTTACATTAATAAAATCAGCCATTCTGTTCAAAGAACTAAATAGGATAAAGGTGGCATATATACTGATGGCCAGGTCAAATGACAAAACTTCTGTTAAAATACATTTAATTCTTTTTTTTATAAATATATAGTACAATTAATTACAAATAGATGAACTCATAAATCATTGTCAATTACTGATAAACTAATGTTATTTGAATTTAACAGTGATTTTTTTCAAGAAGAATTAGGAATACTGATAGAATAATTTCGTATTCGAATCTTTCTCCAATAAGCACTTTACATATGATGCTTTATTATTATATAGTCACAGAAATTATTTGCTTATTTCATGTTAAAAAACAAAGTCGAATAAAGTTAGAATTTTATCATGGTACAGAATAATAAAAGTTACCTTTTTGATATCCTATTAAAACATACTGATAGTAATATAGAACTAAGTATTTATCGCAAATCCAATAACACAATACTCTTCTATAATAGTATAAGTTACTTAAATAGTAAATATAAAATAAGTACGAAGAACCATCTTATTCTGTTCAAGGGCACTCACCATTTACATGGAACATCTAACAACCTAATTAGTTATTGAACACGAACATTTATGCACATCAAATTTTTAAAAAATGAAGAATACCCGATGTAAAATAAAATTAATAAATCTCCAAACATTATGCAGCCTGACAAAGCTCACAGTTATATTTAAATGAATAATTTATTTAACATTTAACTAAATGTCTTTACGTCTATTTATTTATTTGCATCATGCATGTGATACTGCATTTTACTCTCGTCTCTTGAAACCGACTTCCAATCGGTAATGAACTGGGGAACGAAATAACTTGTAAAGTTTAATGCCTTCAAAGTAAAACTGCTCTCCTTTATCCACCATAGGTAATCTTTACTGTCGGCCATCAGAATGTCTGATGCAAGTCACTTTGAGATCAATACAGTACGCCTTCTTGGCCTCAGTTTTAAACTTAAGTGAAGAGGAACGAATATATCGAATCTCTAGCTGCATCTAATGCTACGAAGTTTGGGTCTCTGTGGCAGACTAACATTTTTATCATCATAATTCATCTCTCATATTTAAAAGTCTACCATTCGCTATGACATTGAAGACTATTACTCCGGTTTCTTATCTAGGGGTTTTCGACAAAATCAAGAAAAGGAACTGCAATGTATTCTGTCCTAACTTGGCATTTCGACTTCAGTCTCTTTCTCATCGACGTGACGCAGATTCCCTCTGTCTTTTTTACACATACTTTCTTGGCAACTACTCTGACGGTTTTTTTCCCTTGGTACACCGAACAAGGGAATTTAAGCTTGCGACTAGATTGGCATCTAGGTTCCATCTTTCACCGTTGAAGTAGTTAAATGTAGCTGCCACTTCTACTCGAACAGTTTCTTTTCTCGAATTTCTCGCCCTTGGATCTCTTTTCAAATTAATTACTTCCCTGATAGCTACAATTTTCAAAAATTTAAATGCAACATCAGTTATCATATCTATCTCCCAGAAACTGTTCATCTTTTATCTTTTCATAAAGGTCCCATGTACGCAGTCTTTTTTCTCACTGTAGCTATCTGTGTAATAATGGCAGTCCCGCTTTGCTTGAGGTAAAAGGATTAACATACATAAGACGGAGTGTAGCGTTCAAGATCCTCTTGAGACTGGTCATTACCTAGATGGCTGCCCGTTTATTAATACCAGGTGCTTTAACCTTGGATATGCGGATGTTGTAATAGATAACAGCTTGGAATTGAGACTTGGAGATCAGATTTCAAATTCCCGTCAAGTTCGTTACATCCACTTAAACGAAAAAACTTTATAAAAAGAATCAATCCTTCCTCTCACCTACTTATATATAAATCGCATGAGAGAAAAGGGAATTTCGCCTTGGTTGCCGACACGTATATGAGAATGAAATGTCAATTCGGTCTGGGCTCCGTCAAAAAACGCACCACTTCTACCAAGACTGTATTACTCATAGTAACCATAAGACCGTCCTTGTATATGGGACTCGTTACAGTGGTAGAGGTTCAAAATCGATTATAGCAAAAAATAATTTATAATCATTTTTTCCAGTATTTTTCAGTATTTAACTACTAGCCAACTTCTCGTGTTAATGAGAACGAATCGTTTCTGATAAAAGCAAACTATTCGATCATCGGATTAGTAATCAACTAATATTAGCTCAGTAGTTGAATCCTTCCTAGTAGGTCATTTAAAAAACCAATCCCTCTAAAAAGCTCAAAGAAATGCTACCAACCAATTATACTTAAAACCATTACTAAAATCAAAATGTCTGCTGTGTTTTGCCTGAAAAAAAAAGGATATTATTCAGAAATTCATTTTTTTTCTTTAAGCAAATCGCATCACGCCAATTGAAACCTGAATTTCAACTCCTCTAAATTGCTCAGCGATTAAATGTTTGCTATTTTTAAGCCGCTGACAATTCAATGATACACCAATATCAATTAGGCCCGAAATGCCAACATTAGTCTACGTGTGATCGTGCCATGTTCAGTCACGATTTTGTATTTACCAATTTCTATGTATTTTTCTTTTATCCTGTCGTTAATGCAGAGTGGATAAATCTCTCCATAATGAATTGGGGCCACTGTTCATAAAAAAAGGTGTCGAAAATAAATTATGAAATATATTAGTTATTGCAAAAGAGGAAATTACTCAAAAGAATATGTTTTAAATTGGTTCTTTCATCTAGAAATCAAATCGGTCTTGCGTTAATTTCCTTTCATAATTAAAATGTCATTCGACATAATAATAATGCTAGTATGAAAAATAACTTTAATAATTGTTGCAGGGATGAAGCTCATTTATATATATGCGGAACCAGAAGTCTGTCAGTCTTTTGCAGAACTCTTCCTCTCTTTGTGGTAATGTCTTTGGGTTGGTTAGATTATTTAACCCATACTTTCAGGTTTTGAATTTTCCTTGCCCTTGACCAGCTGCTACCCAAAACTATAAAACATTGGGTGTCCTGTTTACCCATATCATTGACAATAGAAGAAATGCATTCATACCTTTTCCATAGGTATTTGGACGTCATTGAATGTAACGAACCTGAATGTTCTAATAGTATATATATATATATATATATATATATATATATATCTTTTAAAATATCAATATAAATAGTAATAATTCAAAACCGTCTAGAACTGAAAAATAAAATATCCAGCGAGAAGTTAATGTAATTCGTGTTATCATGCAGAGAATGTATAGAAAATATAAATGTTTATAAATAATTCAATATTTATTTATTTGTTTCGTACTCAACACATTTTCGCTAAAAAAGACATTATCATGATCATGATGACAAACAGTCCCAAAGTGACGAAAATAGATTTATCAACATGTTTATGCTATTATTAACAAGAAAGACGAAAGTATTTTTCAATTCGTTCATAAAATGTTTTAGTCCTTTCTAGCACATTCGAAATTCATGTTAAAATTCTTGAATTTCAGGCGCCAGCAGTCGAATTAATATTTTCGATTAAAGTTTTAGCACACTTTTTCAGGTGAAAAAATAATTTATTTGCCTATATTTCTGAGATGAGGTAGTATTTACAGTATTTAAATTGTTTGAATATTATCCTCATCTTTATTGCCATTTGTACGAGTTTTCCGTCGTTGTACTCTCTGGCCTTTTTCAAGTGCTAAGATTTTTCGAACCGAACCCTCTATCACAATCACTGGGGCATATGAACCGCATTACTTGCGCAGTAGTGCCTCTTTTGGAAGTCATTAGTTATCTTCCTCTAACCCTGTAAGTTCACCACTGCTGTAGCCTGGTATTGCACAAACACATCTTTGGGTCAAGTTACGGGAACTAACCAACGTCTATATCCACTGGGCCATGTATCTTTAAAGACAACTGAATTTTTCGGATATATAAACCTAACGTCCAGTTACACTTTTTTTTTACCAGAGTTCATAGTGCATATTTTTTTATGTTAATGGCTTTTTTCTAGTATTTTTTATGGTAATGGTTTTCTATAGTATTTTTATATATCCACTGGGCCATGTATCTTTAAAGACAACTGAATTTTTCGGATATATAAACCTAACGTCCAGTTACACTTTTTGTTTACCAGAGTTCATAGTGCATATTTTTTTATGTTAATGGCTTTTTTCTATTATTTTTTATGGTAATGGTTTTCTCTAGTATTTTTATATATCCACTGGGCCATGTTTCTTTAAAGACAACTGAATTTTTCGGATATATAAACCTAACGTCCAGTTACACTTTTTTTTTACCAGAGTTCATGGTGCATATTTTTTTATGTTAATGGCTTTTTTCTAGTATTTTTTTTATTGTAATGGTTTTCTCTAGTATTTTTATATATCCACTGGGCCATGTATCTTTAAAGACAACTGAATTTTTCGGATATATAAACCTAACGTCCAGTTACACTTTTTTTTTACCAGAGTTCATGGTGCATATTTTTTTATGTTAATGGCTTTTTTCTAGTATTTTTTTATGGTAATGGTTTTCTCTAGTATTTTTATATATCCACTGGGCCATGTATCTTTAAAGACAACTGAATTTTTCGGATATATAAACCTAACGTCCAGTTACACTTTTTTTTACCAGAGTTCATAGTGCATATTTTTTTTTATGTTAATGGCTTTTTTCTAGTATTTTTTTATGGTAATGGTTTTCTCTAGTATTTTTATATATCCACTAGGCCATGTATCTTTAAAGACAACTGAATTTTTCGGATATATAAACCTAACGTCCAGTTACACTTTTTTTTACCAGAGTTCATAGTGCATATTTTTTTATGTTAATGGCTTTTTTCTAGTATTTTTTTATGGTAATGGTTTTCTCTAGTTTTTTAACAGGTTTTTCTGTGGCCCTTCGTATTACTGGTTACCATATTGTGTTCATCTCTATGCTTGGTCAGCTTAGGGAATTTTGAAGCATAACATATGTGCTGATTCCTTAAGTTTACGTAGTTTCTAGTGGCTTCCGCTGTCTATTATTTTAACTTCAACTTATATCGGGCGCTGATCCCCTTTCTCCCTGTATGTGGGCAACTACACCTGATTTTTCTATCCCCCTTCGTGTTACGGACTTGCTATGTTCTTGTAGATCTACCCCTTAAAGGGGTGCCCTGTTCCTCTTTTAAATTTCTTTCCACTGCTACATAGAATGGCGTACACACAGTCTTTAGTCATGTCTTCTTCAATTGGAGGTCTTACTCGGTAAAGGTACCTGCGAAGTGTAGAACAACTTCTGAAGATTGTCCTGAGGTCATATGGACCACAGATTCTTTGGATTTTCTCCGATAACCCTTTCATATAAGGTAGATAGACCGAGGCTGTTTTCTGAGAGATGTTAACTTCATGCATCCTACTTCCATGTATGTTGGAGTTGTTGTTATCTAACTTGGATAAGTGTTTCATCGTAGAGTACTGCTTATACTGACCATTCCCTGTTCGTATGACCCGATGTTGAAGGCTGCGGAAGATCCCATTCTTTAAATTGGATGGGTGGCGGGAGTTGACGTTTAGGTATTGTCCAGTGAATGTTGGCTTGCGGGATACTAATGTTTTGAGCCCTATTTCTGTTCGAGTTGTTAGCACATCCAACAATGCCAGTTTTTTGTCACTCTCTTTTTCTATAGTTAACTGTAAGGATGGTCTTATTGAGTTCATATTGTCGAGTAGCGTCTGAACCTCCTCCTGGTGTGGTCAGAGCACGAGGGCCGGAACGTACAAATTGCAACAAAGATGAAGCCAATAGTCCGAATAATGTAAATACTGTAAAAACATATTGATTTACAAATTCTTGCAAAAATCAAATAATTGTCGCTCATTAATATGACATACAGAACTTATTCAAAAATGATTTAAAATTATTTTAATGTAACATTCAAAATTTATTCACAAATGATTGAAACTAATTTAAATATGTTTTGTTTAAAAAATCCAGATAATATTTTTAACTCGAGAAATTCAATGACATACATTTTATTAATTATAGTATTTAGAAAAATTACTCTTGAGAAATCTTTTAAAAATTGTAAAATCATACCACCACTTGCAGAAAATGAGCTATGAATTGAAATATAAAAACTCAATGAAACTATGTCATCATTTAATTAGAAAAGTTTTTAATTGCTTTTTTTAATAATTATGTTAAGGTCAATATTGTCTGAAGACAATTCTTATATGAAAATTTATTTTTAGAGGGATTTTCTTTTGATTTTTTACATTTTTTAAAGAATTTTAAAATTAAGTTTCAATGGCTTTATTTATTAAATGTTGTAATTAAGTAAATTTATCATAGTTATCGTAAAATAATTTAGTTACTCTATATCCTACTCTAATTAGATAATTGTTAAGTAATCGGGAATCTATCTTGAGAAGTAAAGTTAGTTAAACATCTAGCATATACGAAAACTCAACTAGTATTGCTTCTGTTGTTTTGTTGCTGTTGTAGTAATCGTAGTAGTAGTAGAACATTTCCGATGGAAAATGTGGCACAGAATTTAGAGAAAATTGTCTTTCAGTTATTACGCAAATTATTAAGATAGTAAATGTTCGTTAGAAACAAAGGAATGATCATATATCTATACGAAAATTTGTTTTGCATCTTTTACTATTTTAAAATAATATGTGAGTTACATTTCAAAGTATATTTCAGTGAGGTAGCACGTACGCAAGTAACATTCCCGAAAATGTAGTTTTATTAAACATTTAGAATATAAGATATATTTTATTATTATTGTGTTGCTGTTGTTGTTGTTGTTGTTGTTGTTGTTGTTGTTGTTGTTGTTCTGGATTTTGTAGTAGTAGTAGTAGTAGTAGTAGTAGAACGTTTATGGCGGTAAATGGGAAAAAGAAATGTGATGCCAAATTAGACAAAGAGAAATGCCTTTAGAATAATTTTTAAGAGAATAAAAAAAATAGAAAAAATGATAACTGAATTAATGCTTTCTATCTATCTTCTATATATCAAGATAATAAACTACAACCGAGAGCAAGACTTTTGAGTAGCAGGAATCCACCTCTTAATTGTTGTTGTTTCCATGTCCAACCGTACTAGTGCTGGTATAAAACGCTATGAAAGTTTAAAGATAGTTATGGTAAAAATGCCAGCAATACATTTTATATATAAAAAAATACCAGCGATACATATTCGTAGTGAAAATATCCAACAATGCAATTTTAAAGCAAAATGACCAGCAATATATTTCACCTGTTGTAGAAGGCATAGAATTGTGTTCAAAATATATATGTCGTCATTAAATAACCAATAGAAGCTTCTTTTCTCGCTCTTCCCGCCTGTAGAATTTGCTTCCTTTTACTTGCTTTCCCGACAGCTACAATCTCCAAGAATTTAAATGTAAAGTCAATAGATCTCCTATCTCACTAACCTGCATCTTCTCTCCCATAGTCTTTCCTTCGTCCACTCCATTGTCATCAGTATTCTCATCCTTCTCTTACCCACTTCCTTATAACCCCTATAACCTGTCACTCTTTATCATAACATTCCTCCTATGTAACACCCTGCACAACAGTAGCAGTAAAATGCCTTGCTAGCGGTGATCTGATTATAAAAAGTATGTTGATGAATAAATTCAAACCAAACTTTCATGTTACTGAATGTAGAAAGATTTTCTCATGGGTGAAGTGGCGACACCAAGAGACATGGTTATAGTTCTAGACACTAATTCTGGTAATACTATATACTGAAATTTCAAGTAACGAAGACGTTTTAGAGAAAATTGGGAATTCAAAGAAAACTAATAATAAAAACCGGAGAGAGAGAGAGAGAGAGAGAGAGAGAGAGAGAGAGAGAGAGAGCTTAAAATTCTAGGACCATAAAGAGAAAAAGAGAGCTTAGAAATTGTAATACTTATATGGCATATTAAAGGCAAGGGTGAAAAATTGGACAAACCGTGTAATGTTCCATTTCCACAAAAGAATTTGTTTGAATGAATGGCAGTTTGGCTTGTTTCGGTTTACGACATATCAACCTCAAATAGTAAAATACTTCATAAAGATCATATGTAATTTTTTCAGTCGTGCCATCCGTATGTCAGGCACGGGACTTATTGAGTGATGTCTTAAAAGAAAATTAAACTACTTACTTACACATGAAAATATTAATTGCAGACAGATGTTCTATTTACACTGAGTATAAAAGATAATGAAGAATCAATGAGTAAGAGCTTCTTCTTCTTTGTATCGATAGGCCATGTCTTTTTTTTTTTTTTTGTTAATCATCTCCCCCAAGTAAGGCGGTACTGCTACTGATTTCCAGGGGGCTACACAACGTTTTCGGTATGAGGAGAGTGACGAGGATGGCAAACCAGCTACAGCGGGTAACAGAGAAAGGGCAAGAGAAGGATGTGAAGACAGGAGTGAAAACTGTTGCGAAATTAGAGAGAAAGGAAAAGAACAATATACACGGGGTGATGTAGAAAGGACCGGAGTCAAGTGGATAAGTTATGGAAATTCACATTGAATTTATATTCCTAGAGGTTGTAGCTGTCGCAAAAGCAAGTACATAGAAAGAAGTTCTACAGGCGAAAAGTGCGAGAAAAGAAGTTGTGAAGTAGAATTGTCGGTTGCATTTTGGTTAATCTAGCTGTAAATGGGTGGGGTCTTGTTGCCAGTTTGCTTGCACGAGTAAATCCTTGTGGCGTGGGTAACAGTGACTTAGCAGTATCGGATCAGAAGACATGAAAATATTTGTAGAATGGATAAACGGAAGCCACATTACAACGGTGAGAAAGTGGCTAGAGTCGAGCTGCCAGATCGGGGCCAATCATATTACAGATTCTCCTTTAGAGCCTCTCTAGAACACTGAGACGAACAGCAGGGACACCGGACCAAACCAGGACGTCAGCGATCATGGACCTCTACTTACTCCTATCACTTCTCACTCTTAACAGTTTTTCTCTTTGTATATCTCCCAAACTCTGCTCTTCCATATACTTGCTTAAGTCCATCAAGTATGTCCCGTATTGCTTTCCACTTTTTTTTATTTTCTTCTATCTTTCCCGTGAGTATAAGATTCTTCAAGCCCTGCATCCTCATTACGTGTCCCGGAAACTTCAGCTGCATCTTCCTGATGTCAAATATAAGTTTACTGTTCGCTCGCATCTTCTCCTAAACCTTGTCGTTACTCACATATTCGGTCTATGATATTCTCAGTAATACCTGTTGTATGAACCACATTTTTGTTGCTTAGCGTCTTTCCTTAATCTCTGAGAAGATTGTCTAGCATTCGCTGCTATAAAGGAGTACTGATATTCCATAACAGCCCAGTACTATTTTCTTTGTTTACAACGTAATCTTCCTGCCTCTAAATACACTGCTTATGCACCTTCAGATATCAGTGTTGCACTTTCGTCCTCCTTCAAATGACTCCTCAGGTATTTAAATTTCTGCAACTGTTTCATTTTAGTATCCCCGAACTTTAGTTGACATTTTCGGCTTTTCATTTTGCTGATGATCAATCATTCAGTATTCTTGTAGATTATGTTTAGTCCTTTTTTCTTACATTACCTTGCTACCTTCTTTGGGAGATTCTGTATTTTTCTTTCCGTATCTGCTATCAGCATTGTGTTATCTGCGTAACTTAAGATTGTAGTCGAATCTTAGCAAAAATCCTATTGCTCTCAGAACTGTTTCGCTGTACAGGTCGAATTAGTCCGGTGCGAAGACACAACCTTGTTTTAAACTATTTTCTATTCTTTATTTCTTATGAAATCATTTCAGGTCTGCATGCCGGTGGTTTGCTGCTAGTACAAGTTCTTGATCAGCACATTACCCAAATGTAAGTATAAATAAAAAACAAAACAGTTCCAAACAAAAATATATTTATTAGATACCCTGATTTTGATTTAATTTCGTGAATAGGAGATAATGTAGTGAGTGAGTGAGAGAGAGAGAGAGAGAGAGAGAGATAGAGATAGACAGAGAGAGAACCATGTGATTTGGTTAAAACTAACATGCCATCGCCCCGGAAAGGAAATTGGATACGTCTTTTTAATACGATATCTTAAAATTGAAAACTGAAAAATAATGTTATGCTAAGACCTAATTTTATACTTCTTTAAATCGTTTCTCCTCAAGCAAGGCAGTAACGCCACTGAATGCGCAGAGGCTACATAAGAGAAAAAGATTAGATAGGCGGAGAGTAAAGAGAAAGACGAACCAGTTACAGGGGGTGTCAGAGAAGGGAGAAGGAAGGGAATAGACGTGTGATGACAGTTGCAAAGGTAGAGAGAAAAGAAAAAATGTACAGGGTGATGTAGAAAGACTGAAGTCAAGTGGTTAAGAGATGGCTATTGACATTGAATTTACATTTCTGGAGGTTGCAACCGTCAGGAAAGCAAGAATATGGAAGAGAGTTCCATAGGCGGGAAGTGCGAGAAAAGAAGCTAATGGAGTAGAACTGTCGTCTGCATTTGGTTCATCTAACTATGAATGGGTGGGACACAGTTGCCAGTCTGGTTGCCCGAGTAAAGTCATATGTCATGGGCACCAGTGACTTAAATTCGTCGGAGCAGAAGCCATGAAAATATTTATAGAACTGAGGTAGGCCACATCACGTCGGTGAGAAAGTGGTTGGAGTCGAGCCAATAAGTCGATACCTATCACATTACTGATTCTCATTTGGAGCCTGTCGAGAACACTGAAATTAACAGTGGGAGCACCTGACCAGATATTACAGCAGTATTTCATGCACGGACGGATGGTTGATTAGTATATGTTCAAGATGGATTCAGTCGGAATAAAAATCCTGGCCGACACAGTGGTCCAACCGTCCAAGCAGTGAATTTAGTTGTCATACTACTATAGACAATGTCAAGTTTATATCCTGCAAAATATTTGACCGATGTTGACTATACAGATGGCATAATTAACATTTTTCAAGCACAATTACCAATGTCACAGTCCTCCGGCATTATCTAGAAAATACTGCCAATGATATTGAAATCTATGTCGGTGCCGCTAAAAATGAATTCATAGTCTTCAAATAGCAAGGTTCATTAGAAACTGCCTCAGGTGTTTTAATAAAATGCGTCGAATATTTTATATTTTATGCTTATAGGAAGCCACATAAATTCTAATAAATAGGATGTGACCGTTCTCATAGTTATGGCCTGGTCACCCTAAATAAAAATGGATGTAATCTGAAAATCCGATGACCCCAAGTAAAGTTTCTTTCGAATTACTGTAAAGACAGTGCCTGGACATTAACTAAAATCGTGATGTTTGTGCTTGATGGAAACTACACTAGGATGCTCAGAGATATACTTAACATCTCCTGGAGATATACAACTAAATCACAGTCACATTGACACATCCCTGATATTCCCTCAATCTTACGTGAACAGAGAATTTGCTTTGCAGGACACCGCTGGCAAGCAAAACAAGAAGTACAATGTGGTTTATTTCTCTGGACATCAAACCCTGGAGAAAGACGTGTTGACAGCCAAGCAACTACCTATATATAACAGCTATGTTATAACACATGATACCTCACTAGTGATTTTCCGACCTTGACGCAGGACCGTTGTGTTTGGTGTGAAGGTCCAAGAAAACTAGAAAGAAAAACAAATATTACAGTGACATTTAGCAGCTTAAAAAAAGAGCGCTTACAGACAAGATGGCTTAATCTCACATTTTGATAATAATTTTGCTAAAGTAACTTTTACGAGGAAGTAATATATCATTTAAATTTTGAACATACCCATGCGAACTGCGTTATATTGTCAACTGGATGCCATTTTAAAGAGAAGAGCCTTTTGATTACTAGTAACATCCATTTGTAGAAGAGATTTTGTTATATATGTTGCAGAAAGGATTGAATGAATATTTTTTTGAAAGAATTTTGAATTATATCTCAGGATGCCTGTGAACCATGTTTATATTTCTTTCTTCAGTGCGATAGGTATACACGTAGAAAGCAAAATAATGAAACCGATTTCAACAGAGAATTTAAAGATGGAAGAAAAGTTGAAAAAGTTCGAATTAAAAAGGTAATGCTAAAATTATAAAATACGGTTTGAAAGTACGGTTCAAAAAACTGAACTCCGAATGAATTTGACAAAATAGAAAATTACATAGTAGAGAATACTATTCTCCATTTTTGAATTTTTTTTATCAAACTTAAAATAAAAATACCAGGGTCTGTTAAAGTCTAGGCAAATCTTCCATTTTCGTGCTAGATTTATTTTGGAAAATCATACATCTATTTTTCCCCCTGTACCTATGATAATAATACCAAGGTAGTAAGAAAGATATATTTTCCAAGAAGCCATTGCAAAACGCAAATAATAAAGAAAATAAAAATTAAGGACATGCCATTTATCAAAAAGAATATTTAACAAAATTTAAATCAATATGAAGAAAGACGTATCAACTCTCCAGGAGCTCAATTTTCAGACAAAAATGACGATAAATTTGACTACCAAAACAAAATTTAAGCCGTTTTCTTTCTTACTTCTTGTTGCATTATTATAATGAAAGAGAATTTGTAATTGGTTGGTTGGTTGGTTTTCTTTGTGGCATGGCAACTTTTAAGCGTTTTTAATGCCGTAATATTTTCTTCGTTATTTGCTGCTTTCAACACAGACATTTTGTGCATAATTTTATGCTTTAAGAGTATGTCTTTTGTAGATTATAAAATGTATTGGTTGTAATTTTAATATAAAAATATATTTTATGTTTTTAGAGTAGTGTTGTCATTTTAAAATATATTGTTCAATTTATTATAAAAATGTAATCTTTAGAGTTGACGTTTTGCCGATCGCTGAAACCCTAACAGTTGCTACCTCTCCGAGTCAGGTTAGATCTGGTACATCAGTTATTAAGATGTGGTTCTAGGCCCCACAAAGCATCCAATTTTTTGATCAGAGGCATTGCTACGTAGTTTATCTGGATTCCGGAAAAACGGGAATCGTGAAGAATCATTATCACCTAAGGGCGAATATGACATTTTATAAGAATTCTTTATTTCAAAAAGTTCCTGTAAAATCTCCTAGTTCTATTACAATTATTCTAAATGTTATCGAATCAAATTCTGATACCGAAAGATTTTGAATTTAAGAAACTATTTTACTGTTACAGTGGTACCTCTACTTACAAATAGCTATACATTTTCAAGTTATGAAACGACTCTTCGGAAAAATATGGACTCTTTTTACGAAAGAAATTTCAGGATACTAAAGGCAAAAAGAAAGAGAACAGAAAAGTAAAAAGAAAAATGATAAACGTTCAAAAAGCTTTTTAAAAATTAATTTCTTTTGAATTCATAATTTAAAGTGAAATTTATTGACGTGTGTAACTTGTGTGCGTTCGTACCTTCATTTCCACTCCACGTTCAACCCTTTGCCTCCTTCTCTGTCGCCCCCCCACCAAGGCTTTCGTCTCGTCTCTCAGTCACCCCACTCACCGTTGTCTTCGCATAGTCACCCAACCCCAAAGGTAAATGTATTTTTTATTCTTTACTTTATTTTTGCATTATGTACAACTCACATTTTTATGTTTATTGTGCAGTAATCTAATTCTAACATGTATTTGTTACAGGTTTCGATGCATTTTTATAATTTTATAATTTATAAAAAAAATATGTCCTAGTTTTGGGGGGCTTCGAACCGATTAGAGCATTTATATGGTAAAAGCATCTATATTTACGAAATTTTCACGTTACGAAACGACTTCCAGAACGAATTAATTTCGCTAGTAGAGGTACCACTCTACTTGTTTCCGTAGAGGTACCACTCTAATTTTTCTGTACCGGTACCACTCTACTTGTTTCCGTAGAGATACCACTCTACTTGTTTCTGGGCGATTTTGTCGGCTTCCTTAAAGCAATCCCCCACAGTCGAACAAAACTGACCAAGTGTATTAGAAGCTGTATTAATTTGGACGTACAAATCCGCTTATCGACGGTAATTTGTTTCCACAACCGGTGTCAAGGAGCATACTTTTAGGAAAATGACATCTGGTCTGAATTAAGTGTTTCCTTCTCCTAGAGTGGTTTCCACCCAAGGCTATAGAAGTTTACCCGTCTTGCTGTCTTATCCTATGATGGTGTGAGAGAAGAGATAGATTCACATCTTTTCAAATGTTATTAGCACGTACGTAAATGTAATGAACGACGAGTACATCTCCCTTTTGTTAAGTATTACTCAGCCGTGTCTCTCCATGATACTCGATCAACGAGTGTTTATGCAACAGATATTTTCCTCAAGGGATTTTGTCCAAACCATGTGACATCAGGTCGCCCGAATGTATATAAAAGACAATGTGCGCTTAGCACAGGGGTTGTCATTATCACGTACTTCGGAAAGTAACACCTACTAATGCGAGAGACTGTAAATATTGTATATATATATTGGTCGTGCCACTCTGTTAATAAAGTAGATTATCTACATTTCTCTGTGTATCTCTTCATTCCACGATACAACTGATTTCATTACTTGATGAAGTGTTGGTACAAGTAATCAGAATATAAAAATACCTCAAATGAAATTTTGTCTTTACCGAAGCGTATCTAAGTATTTCTGAAAGTTGTCGAATTTTATCAGTTTCAAGGGCCGCATTCGAATTGACAGAATATTGCAAAATCGTATCACGCGAAACATTTTTAGAGAAGTGCATGGGAAGTTGATCAAATATATTTGCCACAA